>JAESUZ010004851.1:0-297500 GCA_017311185.1 Proteles cristata cristata | reverse complement strand
CGTGTCTTCCTTTCTCTCTGTCCCTCCCCTGGTTGCACTCTCTCTCTCTCTCTCAGAAATAAATAAACCTTTAAAAATAAATAAATAAATAAAACTGCTTTTCTTTTCTTTTTAATTTTTAAATGTTTATTTATTTTTGAAAGAGAGAGAGAGACACACACACACACACACACACACAGAGCACAAGTAGGGGAATGGCAGAGAGAAAGGGGCACACAGAATCTGAAGCAGGCTCCAGGCTCTGAGCTGTCAGCACAGAGCCGGACGCAGGGCTTGAATCCAGGAACCACGAGATCATGACCTGAGCTTAAGTCAAAAGCTCAATCGACTGAGCCACCCAGGTGCCCCAAACTGCTTTTTCTTTTAAACTGAGCACATGTATGCAATACCTTAAACAAACAAAAAAAATTTTTTATTTGAAGAGGCACTCACTGAGTGATGGGGATTGGGCAGAGGGAGGGAGATTCCTGGGGAACCCTGCTCAGTCGTCTAAGCTCTGAAGCTCTGAGTGTCCCCAGTGACTGCACAACTTCTCCATCGGAGGTGACAAGGCCACAACAGTCCAGAAATGTCATCCACACTGTGAGTCCATCTCCATCACTTCTGGAGGCCTCGCCCTGTCTTGGCTGTCATACCACCTGTGCCCGGCAGGTGGAAGCACAAATCCACCAAAGCATTGGTTCCAAACTTCAAGCCTCCCTTCTAGGATCTCCTCCTCTGTGGACCATGATTGGAAAGATACTTTGTGCCAAGCCAACCAAATTTATTAGGTAATAATTGATTCAATTCTCTCCCTTTATTTTGTGCCTCACATTTCTGATCAGCACTCGCGTGAGATAATGTAGGTTTGCTGAATTCATCATTTTCCACATAAGAGGTTCTACTTAGCCTTGCCTTGTTTCCACCAGGCCTTGGGTGGTGGTGGTTGGCAATGGCCAGATTATCCCCAGGGTTGGAGGGCTCAGGCTGAGGGCTCCCCATCCCTCTCAGATTTTCAGCTGCAGTGCACAACTCCCATCCTTCTGGGCAAGAGGAAGTATGAGCACCTGGTACCAGTCTGCCTGGTGGTAGTTACTCTCCCAGATGTGTTTGGAGTCTGTCTCTTGCTAGGCTGTGAGCAATCTAATAAGGGGAACTCTTTTCCTCTGCCACTGAATCAATAGGAGTGAGCACAGTGCTGGGCACACAGCTAGTGTCATTTAAAGGTTTATTGTTAAATGGAAAGGGACAAGCATTGAGGGGATCAGGGACTAAATTCTTTTTTTTTTTTTTTAATATTTTTTATTTATATCTAGGAGATAGAGAGACAGCATGAGCAGGGGAGGGTCAGAGAGAGAGGGAGACACAGACTCTGAAATTGGCTCCAGGCTCCGAGCTGGCAGTCAGCACAGAGCCTGACGCGGGGCTCGAACCCACGAACCGTAAGATCATGACCCAAGCGAAAGTCGGACGATTAACCGACTAAGCCACCCAGGCGCCCCCCCCCCTTTTTTTTTTTTTTAAAAAGGAGGCTCTAGCTAAGGCCAAGGACAAGAACCCAAGGTCAAGATAAGGGTAGTGGGCACAGAATGGATTCCTTTCTTAGCAGGTTCAAGGAAAATCCTACTTTGACTTACCTGCGGGTCTCTGGCTGGGACATGAAATAAATAACCACATCTCTCACCCACCAGAGGTGCTGGTGACCTTGGCAGCAGAGGCGCTTAAATCAGGTCAGTCTGGGGGAAGGGGCTGTCTCATCCCAGGGCCTTCCTTAAAATTAGGTAAATTTCCCAGCTCCTGCTGAACTTTTGTCAGTGGTTCTGAATGTGAAAGGGAAGGTAGAAGGGAGAGGAAGCTATAGGGGAAGGGACACTTATGGCCTCTGGCCTGACCCAGAGAAAGTTCAGGGCTCATTTAGTGGGCCCTCCATCCTCAATGTCTTGAAAGTGCAGGAAGGGGCAGCTGGGGTTTTCCACAAATTCTATGGCGGAATGATAAGAGCGACTGAGAGACAAGTTGGAGATTGTGTCTCAGACCTGGGGTTCTATAGTCCTCCCCAAACTCACTCACCTTTCTGGTCCACCCTGGATGAGAGGGGCAGTGGGGGCTAGGACAGCAGCCCCGAGGTGGTGTGGATTTTGAAGACGGGCAGAGAGTAGGACAGTTTCTGCCCTTTATTAGTTGTGTGCCCTTGGGCAAGTCAACTAAAAACTCGGAGTCTGTTTTCCCATCTCTAAATAAAGATATGAATATTTACCTTCCCCAGTCATTGAAGGGATGAATGAAAGAAGACCTCAGGGAGCATTTCTGTAATTGCTAGACTTCAGGGATTGTTATTCGCCAAGGTGAGAGGCCACCCTAAGTCCCTGGAGGTGACAGCGTCAAGGAGATCTTTTTCCTCCTCTGCGGTGCCTGCTCCTTCCTCAGCCTGGATGCTGGTTTTAATCCTCTGTTCCCCAACCCTCGCGCTTCTCCTTGACACCGCCTTGGTCGTCCCCAGATTCTCGCACCTTGCCTTTTCCCACAGGCGCCCCGGTTCTAAAACCCTGGGGATGTCGGTTTGCGCGCAGAGTTGGTGCAGGGTGGGGGTCTCGGTTGGCCTGGATCTGCGCCCCTCGTCTTGCTTTGGGGTTCTCATTTGCAGATGGTTCCCTCTGGTCCCCAGATCCTCTCTGGACTAAACAGATGAGGAGAGAAACAAGGGGTGGGGGGCCTGGAAGGGGGCTCCCACCTTCTCAGTCGAGAATCCGAGAGGGGAACCCAGCCCTTGCGCCCCAACGCCGCACCGTCATGGGTCTCCAAGCCGCGCTCGCAGTTGCTGGGATCATCGACAAGGAGGTTTGCCCCCTCCGGCTCCCAGGCCGTGACCCCCGCCACCACCCCGTCCTCACCCAGACCCCGCCGATCCCCGGTTCCGAACGAGCGGGAGCATGCGGTTCTAGGACCCGGAGGCGCCGCCGCGCGCGCCGCCGCCTCTGCTTCGCCTTGGTCGCCTCCCGCTCCGGCAGGTGAAGCGGCGCCCGCCACCCCCTCTGCGGCAGGTGAAGCGGGTCCGCGGCCCCCTCCCCGCCGCGCCATGGCTGCGGAGGACCCCTGGCCGGCTCCCGGCTCCCGCCTCCTCCCTCCAGCCCGCCCCCCGGGGGCAGGGTGCGTAGCGGCGGCGGCGAAATGCGGTTTGCGCGCTCCGGGAGCGACAGCAGAAGTTAGAAAATCGCCGAGGGGGGAGCCCGCGCCGCAGCTTCCTGCCCCCGGCCCAGCCCTCTGTCCCCCGCGGCCTGCAGCCTGACTTCCTCCCCCCACCCCGCAGCTCGCCGCCCGGCTCCTCGGACGGGGCCGCCCCGATGGGACGCCGCTCCCGGGCCCTTGCGCGCAGCTGAGCCGAGCGCCGCCAAGCCGAGCCGCGCCGCGCCGCCGCCGCCTGCCTCTACCCTGCTCGCCCCCCAGGCCGGGAGCCTCATTCCCGCTCCCCCGGAAAGCTGGATTTCCGAGGCTGGAGGCGCCTGGCTGATTGGGTGGGGACCACCATGGGCAACGCGGCCGGCAGCGCTGAGCAGCCCGCGGGCCCCGCCGCGCCGTCCCCGAAGCAGCCGGCGGCGCCCAAGCAGCCGATGCCGGCGGCCCGGGAGCTGGAGGAGAGGTTCAGCCGGGTTCTGGTGAGTGTGATGTGCCGCGCTCTGGGCGCGGGCGGGGGGCGGTTGGGACTTGGCCCGCGTCCCCGCCCCTGGGGGCTCAGGTACCACTTGGAGATCCCCGGCCCAGTGGCTGCCCCTACGGGGGGTGGGAGTGACAGTGGCTTCTTTCAGAGTGACTTAGCACTCTCCCCCCCAAAACTTTCTTCCGCAGTCGCCCAGTCTCCTTCCCCAAGACACCCCCTGCCCCAGCGCTTTTGGGTCTAAAGGTCTAAACAGAAATGTCCTGCGAGGAAGTTGGGAGCCTAGCACGCCAGGGGGTGCCGGGGGCATCCCCTTCCGCGCTGCCCGTAGGCCCAGCCACTGGGCGCAGGTCTTGGAGCCTCTGCCTGGGTCTTAGGGCCAAAGATGGAAGGGTGACATTTTAATGTCCTGGGAGCTGCAGACGGAGTTCAGGTGTTTGGTCCTGATTTGCTGGTGCCCGGGCTCAGCTCCCGCAGAGGAGGTGTCTGTGTTTCTCACCCCCTGCATGTCCAGGAGAGATTGCCTGTGGGTCCTTATCTTGGGCATTTCCTCCAGCCCACTGAGGGGGTTAAGGTTAGGAAGGGCGGGGTCAGGATGGGTTGGTCACTCTGGCTTGGGGTGGTGCAAAAGTCTGGAATCCCTCCCTCCTTCCCCACTATCACCTGCTGGAGGAATTGGGGGGCTTGGAGACTGGGTCCCTGGGGAGGGAGCCATCAGCTCGGGCTGAGCCTGGAGACAGTCAGGAGGTGTCTGGGGAGGGGCTCCAGAGCCAAATCAGGGCTCCCTAAGACCTGGTGCAAGGCAGAAATAGGGAGGGGGAAGGGCCACTCTTTCTCACTTCCCTCTCCCCTTCTCAGCCCTGTCCCAGGCTCCTTTCTCTAACTAATTGCCTGGTGGCCTGTCTGCTGTCAGCTTCCTTGCTGGACTCTGGGTGACAGGCGAATGAGGCCGAGCTGTGCTTTTTCCCAGGGGGCACTTCTCCGTCTAAGCAGGCTGGCACTGCAGGTCTGGGGGGGATGGGGGGACAAGGGAGGTGCAGGCGGTAGACCAATGCTGGCTTGTGGCAGTGCTCAATTCTTTGTCCCCTCCACCTCCTTGACATCATTTCCCCTCCCTTGGCTAGTCAGAAGGCCGTACTTGCCAGATCTTTTGCATGGCCCCTCATAATAGTTCCTGGAAATCTTGGCTCCCCCTCCCAGAAGGAAGGCTAGGAGGGGTTTGGGGGAGTTGTGGGGTGAGGCGGGGTCTGGTCTATCCTTGTAAAGGTACCTTGCTTGATTAGGGGAGAGGGAGGGACTCTGAGGGACACCTCACATCGGGCTAGGCCCTGTTTCCCCCATCTCTCCACCTGCTCTCCCTTCCTCAAACTCAATGGTCTGGCAAAACTCAACTGAGCTGAGCAGATGGGGGAGGGGGGAGAATGAAGAGGGACAATCTCTGGGGGACCATCTGGGGAGCCTGAGTTGGTGGTGGATCCCTGGACCCCTGCCAGCCTGATGGGGGTGGGTGGGTTATGGGTCTCTCTTTCCCCCCAAGTGTGTGTCTGTGGACAGGGGTGGGACAGGCTGTCAGGGTGAGGTGTGGGCCTCAGTCTGCTTTCTGTCATATACACTAATGGGGAGGAGCTGTATGAATAATTCAGACCAGTGGGAAATCCAAAAGTCAAATGGTGAGGCTCTGATGCATGTATAGTTCTTGAGTGCCCTGCTTGTGTTTTGGCCTTAGCTCCGATTGGCTGAGCCTGATGCTAAATGCCATTGGGAGTCCCTGAGTACCAGGGCGTGGAGGGCGGAGGCCCAGAGATGGGTCTTAGAGGGTGTCTCCATGGAGAAGGCAGCAGTAGCTGGGTAGAAATCTAGGTCAGCAGCACCCAATGGGGCTCAACTTCCTACCCTGGCCCCCAGGAACCCCAGTGTGTTCGTACTTGGCCTTCTTTCTGGGGAAGGATCAGCCTGTCCCTTGTCTTATGGGGGCAGAACACACCCAACCCGAGATCACTTGACTAAGAACCTGGCTCCCCTCACTCCCCACCAACAAGGGCATGAGCCCCGCCCTGGGGTGATAGCCTTGGCCCCTGCCTGCAGCTGCCTCGGCCAAATATTTGGCTAAACCCACAGGCCTGGCAAGGGGTCATGCAGGGTGCGCCTCCATCAGAACACTGCCTCCATGGCCAGAACTGAGTCCTGTCCTTAGTGAATGTGTAAGAGGAGAAGAGCCTCAGACTGCCTAGAGTGGTGGACCCGCCCCTCCCCAAGGGATCCCTGAGTCTTGATGGGAAAAGGATAGCCCTCCCCTTCGGATATAGTCACATAGCCCCAAGGAACCTCTTCCTTTTGCCCAAATGAAACCCTTTGGTCCCTGGCGGGGAGTAGGATCCTGCAACCTCAGACCTCTCCTTGGCTCCTGGATGTGGAACCCATGTGTGGGTGAAGGGCGCCCCCACCAAGGCTTATGGCCAGATGGGAGATGAAGCTTGCTCTCCCTTTCCCCACAGTGGCCTCGCTCCCATGCAAGGGTGTTGGGGGGCTACTTTTCTAAGGAGGCTGTGAGCATGAGGTGCCCCTGCTTTAAATGGGGGTGGAGAAAAAGAGCGGGTTGAGCCAGGGTTTCCTGCTGCTGCCTTAGCAACAGCAGAGGAGCGATGGCTGCCCAGCGACACAGGCCAGCTGTAATGGTGGGAAAACCAGCCAGCCAGACGCCAAGCTCTTGCCTCTCCGAGGCCATGCCCAGGGCTCATGTCTTCCATGCAGACCTTCCCTTGTAACGATCAGGGTTTGGGATGCCAAGGCACTCTCTCCAGGCCTTCCAGAGGTCCATGCTTACAGCCAGGCATAGGACACCGCTGATCTGTCTGGTCAGAGAGGAGCCTGTAACCTTGGGGCCAAGGGACCAAGGGAAGGTGCCTGGAATGGTGTGCGTGAGGCCCAGTGATGCTTATCCACATGGAGGCTGAACTGTTTGGGGAGGAGTTTGCCTGATGGGGCCCAGCACCCTGGGCTGCCCTTAACACGTGCCCAGAGACGTGGACATTTGGTGAGGCTGCACAAGGAGGTCAGGACGGCCTCCAGCAGCATGTGGGCCCTGAGAATCCTGCTTTCAGCTGGACCCTTCCCCAAGGAGCAGGAATAGAATCCATCGTGTCTCCATTGTGTTGGCCAGCCCCCTTCTTTGGGGAGGTGAGGCAGAGGAAGTTTGGGAACAGGAAGCTATAGGGGTGCTCAGGACCTGTACCTTTCATCTCTGGGGTGTCTCACACGGAGGATCCCAACGGGGCTGTGGCTGTGTGGACAGATACAGGGCCAGATAGGGGCTGTGGGGTGGCATCCTTAGCAGGCAGGGCTGGCACATATTGACCCTGGAAACCCAGGGATGTGGTTGGCATGATTCACAGGGACATCTGGGGCCAGTTGGCTAAGAGCTGGGTGAGATGGGCAGGAGCAGGTGGGGCTGCCCTGGGGGCTACCTCTGCATTTTTCCTGAGGACATGGAGCCCTGGAAGGTGGCTCGGGCCTCACCCCCCTCTGGGAGGGACCGGGATTACCACGGGAAAGGCAGAGTAGCTTCCTGAGCTTTGGGGTCATTAAGTTGGGGGGTTGGGTTTTGTCTTTGCCACTTACTACCTGGGTGACCTTGAGCAGGTTACTTAACCTCTCTGAAATTCAGGTTTCCCCATGTGTAGAAAGAGAATCGTGGTATATGTTGGCCTCCTAGGGTTGTGGAAGGGTCACAGAGAGCATGCCTCACAGGGGGCGAGTGTCCAGAAACTCTCTCCCACTGTGAGGAAGGGAATGACACCGGAATGGACAGAGTCCTCTTCATATTGGAGGCCTTCTAGGCCCTTCTAGACTGCACCTTTCTCCTCTTCCCACCTCCATTATCAAGACCAACCACCGTTGCCAACGTTAGCCATCATAGGCCAGGCTGCCTGGGTTGCCATCATGCAGGTCAGCCACAGTGGGGCCTACACTGAAAACTGCCTGGCGGCCGGAAACCACGAGAGGGAGGGCCCACCACTCCTGGAGGGTGGGGCAGTGTGGTGCTAACGGTAGCTGTGTGCACATGGGGAGGGGGTGGGGAGGCCTCCACTTCCCTCTGAGAGACGGTGTACTGGTGGGGGGGGGGGTTCCCCAGTGAGTAAGAACTCAGTGTGGGCAACAACAGGAAGCGTAGGGTGCTGGGTGGCAGGAAATGGGGCTGGCTGTTCCTGGTTCCTCAGACAGGGGGACTGGGGCCAGGCTGTCTGCAGAAGACCCCGGGGGCCTGGGACCCACATTTCTCACTGCCTTCAGTGCTCTTTCTCCCAAGGAAACACAGTCTTCTTACCAGCTTGCCAGCTAGGTCACCTTGAGCAAATGACTTAATCGCTTGGTGCCTCAGTTTCCCATTTGTGAAATGGGGATCACAATGGCATTTACTGTGTAAAGCTTCTTTTTCGAGGTTTAAATGAGTCAGAAGATGTAAATCACTTAGAATGGTGCTTAGCACCGGATGGGATGCTTGGGGAGTATTTATCATTATTATTGTTCCTGTAATTCCTACCAGCCTCGATTATATGGGCAGTGCCTGGTGCCCTGGCTCCCACCTGGCTTGCCCTTGACCCTGCCATGGGGACCCTTTAACCCTCATGGGAGAAGCTGTGGGCTTTTGGGATTCTCAGCACCTAATCCTGGGGCTAGTCACACAGAGCCCTCCTCTAAGTCTGGGATTGTCTCTAATAGCCCCAGAAAATCTACCTACTGGAACTTTGAAATGTGGATTTATTTTTATTTTTTTATTTTTATTAAAAATTTTTTAATGTTTTATTTATTTCTGAGAGAGACAGAGAGAGAGAGAGAGAGTATGAGCAGGGGAGGGTTAGAGAGAGAGGGAGACACAGAATCTGAAACAGACTCCAGGCTGTGAGCTAGCTATCAGCACAGAACCTGATGTGAGGCTTGAACCCACGAAACGTGAGATCATGACCTAAGCCGAAGTTGGACACTTAACCGACTGAGCCACCCAGGCACCCCGTGAAATGTGGACTGATTGCCTTTGGAGATTCACTGAGAGCTCTAAGACTAAGGTCGAGGCCATGTAGAGGTGGACGGAGGGGGAAGGTGAGGAAGTGGGGCTGGGGGACACTTCCTGGCTTCTGGGCCCATCGGGCTGTGGAGCCTCTGTGGGGGTGGTATGAGACTGGGCTTAGTACCCAAGTTCAAGAGCATTCTGAGACTCAAAGGGCCAGACGTCATGAGGAGAGGGTAGGCAGGTGGGTTGGGACAGTCTCAGTTCAAACTGAAAGTGAAACTGGAGGGTGTGGTTGTGTCCAGATGCAGACAGAGCCCCTCTAGTCACAGGGACACCTCTCCAGATGTCGGGGTGGGAGGAGGGGAGCGGGTTGAAGGAACTCGATAGAAGCTTGCAAGGAGCTGGTCTTGGGTGAGTGAGGCTGAGAGTTGGTGGTGGCAGGGAGGGAGAATGATCCCTTCACATTCTAGTAGAAAGATTGGAGAATCAGCTCCCTTTCCTGGCCACACCCTCAAAGATAGATCTTATCTCCCTCTTCCTGGAGCCAAAGCATTAAGGGCGCAAGGAGAAGGGAGCTGAAGGGTCAATTCATTGTTGGCCAAGTCTTGGAGACAGGTCTGTTTCATCTGGGAGTTTTTTTTTTTTTAATATTTTTATTTATTTCTAGGAGAGAGAGAGACAGCATGAGCAGGGGAGGGTCAGAGAGAGAGGGAGTCACAGACTGAAACAGGCTCCAGGCTCTGAGCTGGCAGTCAGCACAGAGCCCGACGCGGCTCGAACCCACGAACCGCGAGATCATGACCTAAGCGAAAGTCGGACGCTTAACCGACTAAGCCACCCAAGCTCCCCTCATCTGGGAGTTTTTGCACACTTCTGCTCACCACCCCAGCTGTCACCTTGGGGTCTTCAATGGACTCATCGCCTGTCCCCTTTGCCCCCCAGTCTGAACTGCCTCTTCACAGCATGCATCACTGATGAGTATTATTACATCAAAACCCAGCTTCTCACTGGGTGTTCCCAGGAGCTCTGTGAATTGTGAGGCAGGAGGGAAGTGTGCCCATTTTTTGGAGAAGGAAGCTGAGGCTCAAGGAGACAGAGAAGTTGTTGGGCTAGGTGGGCCCAGAGCCTGGGTCTCCTGGATCGGGTGTGGGTTCTTCCACCTCAGGGCTCCCCACCCATGTCCCCTCAAGGGGGGCAAGCGTTCCTCCTCCCCACCCCTGGACCTCTGTGTCCTTGCCTGTCCCTTTTGAGCGCTATCCACCAACCTCATCTGCTTCTCTCCCATGGTGCTGCCTCCTTGCTGAGGGCTCTGGGTCTGGGGTCTGTTGCTAGTTTCCAGGATGGCTTCCCTGTACCCCGAGTGAGTGGCACCCTCTGGTTCCTCTCTTGCTCCTCAGGGTACCATCTCCTCGGTGGGCACAGCCGAGGAACAGCTGCTAATTAGTGCTCAGCGCTGTCAGAGCTATTTCTGATTTCCGAGCCTAAATTTAGCCCGTCTGACAGGCTGGCACATAGCCTCGGGGGCTTGAGCACGCCCAGGTGGGGAAGGGGACAGGGGGTGCATGCTCTGCCCTCCACCACTGCTGGGACAGGCGTACCCCATGGCAGAGGCCTTTTCCTCCCCAGTAATAACCATGGGGCTGTCCCCGGGGGAGTGGGCCAGGGCGCCGGTTCAGAGTCAGCTCTGGGCTCAAAGCCAGCCCCACTCCCCACTCTCTGGTTTTGTAACCTTGGACAGGTCATTAAACTGATCTGTACTTGCACCTGTGAGATGGGGATGAGGGTGTCAGGTGGTGAGGGCGTCACCCTCACCAAGGGCTCAGAACAGTGCTAGGCATGGTGAGCATCTGGGCAGAGCTGGTGACTGCATTTGTCGGGATCATTATTATGACTCTGACTGGCCGCTGCCTCTATAAGTGCCACTGGGCCATTCCAGGAACCAAACAGGTCCCTGGGGGTGGGTGAGGGCCTGGAGAGGCCCATGTTGAGAAGCAGCTGTCCCCTGTAAGGCTCAGGGGCTGGGGCTCAGCCGTCCCCTCATTCTTCGTGGCCCTCCTTCTGTGTTGGCCACTGTTCCAGTTTCCCTGCGTTGCCGCCTTCCTGCTCCCTCCCTCTTCCTCAGCCTGGAGCCCCCTCTGCCCTGCCCCACCCTGGATCTCTGTGATCAGGATTCCGAGAGACCATGGAGAAAGAAACGCAGAGAGCCTCCCCTCAGCTCCAGGGGCCCTCCCTAGGCAGTCTCTCCTGTAGTGTGTGTGTGGGGGGGTACTGTTCTGACCATTGGCAGGTTGGGGAGGGACAGCGGATGAGACAGCAGCTGTCTCCTCAATCCGGGGGCTGGCTTTCGCAATGGGGAGAAGAATGACGTATCCCCATCCCCAGCCAGCCTGGGGGATCTGGGGGTAGGCAGCTTCACCTCTCCAGTGGGGCCCCAGCCGGAAAGCTTGAGCAATGGGGACTGAGAGCACCCAATTTCCTGTTGTCTGGGCTGAACTAAGGCAGTGATTTTTTTTTTTGGGGGGGGGGTGAGTTCTGGCCAGGGCCCCAGAACGAAGCCCGGCACCCCAGAGAGGAAGCTGGCTGAGGAGCCCTGGGTGGGTGTGGCCCCCTCTCTGCTCCAGCTGTGGCCTCCTCTCAGGGCCATGTGACTGAGGACGTGTAGTCTGAGCCACCAGCGCTGGTGACGGGGGCCTTTTGACTCTGGGCTGGGGATTCCTGGGGACTCCCACATCCCCAGCAGAGATGGGGCTCCTTCAGGGCAAAAACTGCCTTTTGGGGGCCTGACACAGAGTAGACCCTCTTTAAACATGGGGTTCGGTGAATTGGGGTAAACTGGCATCATCTTCTGGGGCTGTTAGGAAGACACGCCAAGTTCAGGGGAGGCCTGGGAACCCCCAGTGCGGGCAGCACCAGGCAGGATGCTATGCTTGCCCTGTGAGGGAGGGACTTGACAGGCACGTCTGTGGCCAGAGGATCAGGCAGAGCAGTGCTGACCTTCCTTAGCTCCTGAGGGGAGTCCCATCCTGGGCCGCCAGCACCACCAACCCGGCATGCTGGCTGCTGTCTCCAGTTCCTGTGGCTGGGTGACCTTCCCCAGGAATCCCCCTGTGCTCTGTAGCCATGATGCACCTGCTAGGAATTCCCTGCCTGTCTGACCGTAGCTCCCTTGGCCTGTCCCCATGTCCTCCTTCCAGAAGTGACAAGGAGGGACGGGGCTGGACAGGGCTGCGGAGGAGACTGCTGTCACCATCCTTGGGAGGGGTTTTCTGCTGTTTGTGAGACACTGGTGCCCTGGGCCGGGACTGCACACAGTCCGGATGGTGTTTGCTGGCACGCAGGAAATGGGCATAGTCCGAGACTGGCCACACTTGGGCCTGGTTGGAAATGGATCCCCTGTTAGCTTCCTACTCAAATAGAAGAAGAGATGACACCCCGTTATTGCACGCGGGGAAGTGAGTCCAAAGATGCCCGAGGTCCCGGGGAAGTTGGGCTGAGAACCCATGCTCTGACTGTCAGGGCAGATGTGCCAGGGAGGTGGTATATGGAAGACAGAGTCCAGGCCCTGGAGTCAGGCCGACTCAGAGTCAAATCCCAGTGTCACTTTCTAGCTTTGGGGCCTAGGGAAAGGTGCTCTATCTTTGGGCCCCGGTTTTCTCATTGGCAAATGCTACTTATCTTCCAGGGTGAGAGGGTGATGGGGATTCATGCATATGACAGATTTACTAGGGAGCTGACCCCTCATGGCTTCCCTGAAAATGCCTATGCTCCCTTCCTTGCCCCTTGCACTGGGTCCTCAGGCTCACAGTCATTATCTTGTCCTTCCCCTCCCCAGAACTGCATGAACTTGCCCCCGGACAAGGTGCAGCTGCTGAGCCAGTATGACAATGAGAAGAAATGGGAGCTCATTTGTGACCAGGTGGGTACCAGGCCCCTTCTGGCCTCAGGATGCCTTGCTCTGGCCAGGCTGGGGCTGGCAGGAGAAGGGACACTGCCCAGGAAGCCTGCCCAGAGGCCTGTGTAACATCTACAGAGCGTACTGGACTCTACACCCCCCTCCCTTGAACATGGGCCTCCCCAGGGACCTTATGAGTCCCTAGCAGGGCTGAGTCTGCCCTGTGAAGAGTTGGCAGGGCTCATCACCTCCTTGCTGAGCTTGGCAGAGCAGCCTCTGTTGACCCTCCAGCTCTGGGCTGGGGAAGAGAGGGGGCAACCCCAGGGCTGAGCATCTTTGACCCCGTGGGAGGTAGAGAGGAAGGAGCAGGATCCCCGTCCTTCTTTCCCTTGGGCCCAGAAGAGCTGCAGTCAACCAAGCAACAACCCAAAGGTAACCAGTTCCCAAGTGGCCGAGTAAGAAATAGAACTCCTGGCTTGTGGTGCTCAGCCAGGCCCCTGGGTTTGCCACCTTCATGGCTCACTTGGGGGCCCCTGCCTCTCCAGCTTCCTTGGCTGCTGTCCGTGGTAGCAGAGAAGACCCCTCTCCCACTGCTAAGCTAGGGTGACACCTAGCTGCTGCAGTGACTCAATGAGGGAGGGAGGCTGGGGGTGGGGAGCCAGGGAGCAAGGAGCCTCCCTTGGGAGCCAGGGCTGGGCCTTCGGCTCCTGCTAATGGACCGGAATGAGACGAGCAGCCTGTGCAGGAGTCTGGGGGGTAAGGAGTGGGCCATGCGGGGAGGATGGGAGCTGCTTCCAGAGGCGTTGGGGCTGGTGTGGAGGTCTCTGGCATTCGGTCTGGTATCTCAGGGCTGGGGGCCCAAAGGCCTGGGAAAAGTAGGAATCCTAAAGGATCTGGGACTGAGAATGGTGGGGGCTCCTCTGGGTAGGGGGCCTCTGATATGGCTCCTGCTTCTTTGTGAGTAGCTATGGGAGCCCTGGGTGGGGCAGGGGAGTTAGGAGTTGTTTTGCGGAGGCTGGGAGATGGGCACACAGAAGCACCTACCAGCGCAGGTATGGGACAGAAGGGGCCCTCAGAGTGTTCTTCCTCCCTGGACTCCCAGGGAGGGGGCTGGGAAAGTGCAACCTACTGGCAGGTCTGAGTCCCTGTCCCCACCCCCAGCATGGTGCGTTATGTGGCAGAAATGACCCTTCCCTCCCAACTCCACGGTGGGGGGCGGGGGACGCAGCTGTGTAGGGCTGTGGCTTGTGAGGCCATAGTGGGGAGGGAAGGCTAGGTCTGGGACTGGGGTCTTTTATTATTTATTTATTTATTTATTTTACAAATAGTTTATTGTCAAATTAATTTCCACATAACACCCAGTGCTCATCCCCACAAGTGTCCTCCTCCATGCCCATCCCTCCTCCCCCCCACATCCATCAGTCCTCAGTTTTTGTCAGCATTCAAGAGTCTCTCATGGTTTGCCTCTCTCCCTTTCCCCCACCATTTCCCCCTTCTTCTCCCCTTTGGTCCTCTGTTAAGTTCCTCCTAATCCTCCTATACGTGCACACATATGATATTTGTCCTTCTCTGCCTGACTTATTTCGCTCAGCATAACACCCTCAAGGTCCATCCATGTTGCTACACATGGCCAGATTTCATTGTTTCTCATTGCCATGTAGTGTTCCATGGTATAGATAAACCACATCTTCTTGATCCATTCGTCCGTGGATGGACACTTAGGCTCTTTCCATGTTGTGGCTATTGTGGAGAGTGCTGCTATGAACATTGGGGTCCATGTGACCCTATGCATCAGCACTTCTGTATCCCTTGGGTAAATTCCTAGCAGTGCTATTGCTGGGTCATAGGGGAGTTTTATTGTTAGTTTCCTTAGGAACCTCCACACTGTTTTCCAGAGGGGCTGTACCAGTTTACATTCCCACCAGCAGTGTAGGAGGGTGCCCGTTTCTCCACATGGGACTGGGGTCTTTTAATGACCTGGTGGGTTGTTTGGTATTTCAGAAGAATCCTAAGATAGACTGGGACCTGGGGTCAGAGCTGAGAACAGGATTCCGGGGCAAGGGCTGGTTATTTGCCCCAGGGTAGCTCTGGCTGGTTTCCTGTACACCCTGTTCCATCTCCCCAGGAGCGATTTCAAGTCAAGAACCCTCCCACAGCCTATATCCAGAAGCTGAAGAGCTACCTGGAAACTGGTGGCGTCAGCCGAAAGGTAGCAGCGGACTGGATGTCTAACCTGGGGGTATATGTCTCCCCCTTTTCTCTGTCCCTTTTCTCCCCACACCTTTCAAGCTCTGGGCAGCTAGAATAACTGTGTGCGTAAACTTTTGGGCTTGTGTGGGAATGCATATGAATGCCTGTGCATGTTTTTAGGGGATGGGGTGGGCCGCGTGCACTTTTACAAGTTCCTCTGCACATCCTGCTTATGCTTATGTGGGTCCACTTGTGCATATTTGTGCGGTGTATGTGCACGTGTGCACACCGTGTGTTTGTGCATGGATCTGTGTTTATACTTTGTGTGTACTTTCGTGTCCACATATGCTTGTGTGCGTGTACCCTTGGGTCCGTGTATAGGGGTGTGTGTGTGTACCCCATGTGTCTGTATGTGGGTATATGGTTGTCTCATACATGTATCCAGGGCACTTGTATATGGATGAGTCTATGTGTGTAGCTTGGGGCTAGCCGTAGCCTGGGAATGCTTACTCTGCTGGGCAGGTGTTTGGGGGTGGTGGGGGAGGCTGAGCGTGAAAGGCCAGTGGTAGGGGGAGGGTGGGGGCTGCTGCCTGCTGCCTCGGGGCCCGGTGGGACTGTGGGAAGCCTGGACGTCACCCACCAGACTCTTCTGCCTTGGCCCCCAGTTTAAGAGGCGAGTTCAGGAGTCTACACAGGTGCTGCGGGAGCTGGAGATCTCTCTGAGGACAAACCACATTGGGTGAGCGAGGGCTCAGATTTCCCGCTTGGGGGCCCAGGGAGAGCTCTGCCTCCAGGCAGCCCCTGGGGCTTCCCCTTGTTATTCCCCTGTCCCTGCCCCCCCTCCCCCATCCCCCCACCCCTGAGTAGGCTCTGCTGTAGGCCATTTCTGGGTTGGGTGTCCAGTACAGCTTACTTGCCTCCTCTCTTGCCTACCCTCTGCTCACCCCTCGAGGCATGGCTGGGTCACAGGTCCTTCCTGAGCCTCCAGCATCTCCTAGCATCACTGGGTCTTCTGAGGTCTGGGCTGGTTGGTGTCTTCCCCGGTGGTGGGGGGTGGTTGCAAAGCCACCCTGGAGCCCTCCCTGGCCATGCCTGTTCTGTGCCCACTCTGGGCAGGACCTCCCTCCTGGCTGGAACTCAGGGAGCCCTGTGCCCTGCAGGTGGGTGGAGGAGTTCCTCAATGAGGAGAACCGCGGCCTGGATGTGCTCCTCGAGTACCTGGCCTTTGCCCAGTGCTCCGTCACGTAAGCCCCTCTGCTCCAGTCTTCATTCTGCTCCTCTGAGCCCCGATCCCTGCTTCTCTGCACCTCATCCACTCCTCGGGCCATGTCCAAGCTGTGCAGCCCGAGCCTGCCCTGGGCTCACACAAACCACACCCTGTACGGTGGGCAATGCCCCTTCCTAAGGGCCTGCATGGATACGGAGGGATGTGGCTGGGGTGGCCAGCTGGGACCTGGGTGGCTTCCTCTTCTGTTCTGCCATTCCCTCGCCCTCTAGTCTCCCAGCACAGTGCTGAGAACACAGCCTCTTCCTCCCGGCCTCTAATCTCTCCTGCCCATTCATCTGTCCCCTCAGTTTCCCCACCCCTCTCTTAAGTAATTCTGCAGTGTTGGCCTCCAGACCCACTCTAATCCCTGCAGGTATGACATGGAGAGCACAGACAACGGGGTCCCCAGCTCAGAGAAGAGCAAGCCCTTGGAGCAATCAGTGGAAGACCTCAGCAAGGGTCCACCCTCAGCCTTGCCTCCACAGCCTAAGAGTCGCCACCTGACCATCAAGTATGTGGATCCCCGTGCAGGGTGGCAGGGAGAATAGAGAATTCACCCCTGGACTGCCACACCCAGCCAACCCTGCTCCGGGCCCTTGGGGGTGGTGGGAGGGAAGCCTGGCGCTGGGGATCACAGTAAGGGCCTCAAACAGGGTTTGGGAGATGGAGATGGGTTTGTTAAGAAGCCTTCTAGGGATGAGCATTTAGAAATTGGAATCTGGGTGGTCTGGGATAAACAGGGTGTTTCTGGGTCAGCGAGATGTCCCTTGTATCCATCTAACCCCCTCTTCTTTCCTGTGCGGCCTCCAGGTGCCCCCCTTCTCCCCGGTACGTAGCCACCCGGGGGGCAGGTGCATGCCTGGTTGGCTCCCCGGGGGGTGGTGGGGTAGGGTAGGGTGTTCAGCTGACACCCCTGAGTTCATCTTCTGTGGATAGGCCACCCCACCCTAACACAGGACATCTGCTGGGAGGCAGGGAGAGGGAAGGAGTCAGCCCTGGAGCCTCCGGTGGACCCGCAGCCTCCATCCTTCCCACTTTGGTCTAGGGGATCAACTTTGTATTAAGCCTTTCAAACCTTCACAATATATTTCTTTGTTTGCTCATTCATTCATTCTTCATTCATTCAACAAGTATATTTTTAGTATTTCTTGTGTATCAGGCATGGTACCAGGTGCTTGGGAGACAGATCACCCTGCTCTTAGGAGCTCTTGGTCTAGAAAGGGACAGTGTATGACAGGCTATCATGGAGGTGTAGCTGGGAGCTCTGAGAAGGGAGGTGGCCACTTCCTGGGATATCAGGAAAGTTTTCCAGAAGAGATACCACCAGAGCGATGTCTCACAGATGGATACAGGCTTTACCGGCAGTGGTGGGGACAGGGAGGGGCATTCCAGGTGGAAGGAACAGCATGAGCAAAGACTCAGACATATTAGAGCAATGACGGGAGAAGGGCAATGTGGCAGATGGAGGGAGGAGGTGAGGCTTCCCAGTGTTGTCGGAAATGTGATAGAATTGTCAAGAGGAGCTGATGTGGAAATCATGACTGGCGGTTCTGCAACAAGGAAAAAAAGTCACATACTTTTTAGCAAAGAATTATCAAGGACCCTGGTACAGCACTTGCTGTGTATCAGGCGCTGTTCTGAGCTCATTTCATGGTCCCCAAGACCCTATCAGGAAGGTACTGTTATTACCGTTCCTATTTTACAAATGAGGAAACTGAGGCACAGAACAATTAAGTAAAGTGTTGTAAGTGGTGGGCTGGGATTTGGAGCAAGACAGCCTGAATTCAGGGTTGGGTTTTCAAGATGGAAGTTGAATGAGCCCATGAAGCTGTGAGCGCCACCTTGTGGATTTCCAGGCCGTGGCTGTCTTTTTCTCCATAGGCTGTCCACCTCCCACAGCACAGCAACCCTTTCTGATGCCAAGTTGCTGTTAAGGGTCTTTGCTTTCCTGACCCCTTCCTTATCCCCTTGCAGTATGCCAGGCCCCAGGCCTAGGGACCAAGGAAGGCTTCCTGCCCTCAGCTGACCTCTTTGGTTGGGTGGATGGGAATCAGTGGCCTAATGTTCCAGATGTGCCTTCTGAGTGGTGGTGTGGGGGTGGGATGGGGGTGGGGGTGGGAGGCTGGGTGTAGGACGTTGACCCCTGCTGCCCCCTCGCTACCCCACCAGGCTGACCCCAGCCCACAGCAGGAAGGCCCTGCGGAATTCTCGCATCGTTAGCCAGAAGGATGACGTCCATGTCTGTATCATGTGCTTGCGTGCCATCATGAACTACCAGGTTGGTCAGTGAGCACGAGGGCATGGGGGCACCCAGGGTGCTGGGCCTGTCCTCGCTGGGGGCTGCCTGAGCTGCTGGGGTTCAGGGACCAGGTATGCCCCGACCCTGTTCCCCCCTGGAGAACCCTGTGGATGGGAGCTGTTGAGGGTCTTGAGGCTGATCAGGTCTTGAGGGCAAGCCCAGATTTCTGCCCCCTCCTAGTGAGATCTTCTAGAGTGACTGGGGGGCATGGGTATGCCTCATGTGGGGACCTAGGCACAGCCACCAAGGAAGGCTGGACACAGGGCCCTCAGGGAGAGAAGCTCAGGGTTATTTTGTTTGGAGGAGTGGCTGGTGAGGCCAGTTCTCCTTTACTTAGCAGGCCTTTGAGGGCTCACTATGTCTACAGTGCTGACTCCTAACACTGGCTTTTGCATAGTCATTTAAAAAGAGGGGCCAGGCTTTGGCAGCCACAGAAAAGGCTGTGGTTGGATATAAAGAGCTTCCTAAGCTTGAGAGCAGTTAGGGACCAGAATGCAATGGCCACTGACAGTTGCCTGAGGTGCCGGATAGGACAGTGTTGGCAGTCCTGGGGGTCTGCCTGGAGGGGTTGACCTTTCTTCTCTCCCTAGTCTGGCTTCAGCCTTGTCATGACCCACCCAGCCTGTGTCAATGAGATTGCTCTGAGCCTCAACAACAAGAACCCCAGGTGAGGTCCAGGCCCCTAGAGTTTCTCCATATCTGGATTCTCCTGCCCCTGGCTCCTGGCCTGCTCTGTTGCCCAGTTCTCAGGACTCCTGCCCAGACTCCTTCCACTCCAACTCCCCCGCCAGCTCCCCTGCCCTCCCCCAGCCAGGTCCACATCCACCCTTGCTGTGGGGCCCGCCTTCGAGGGCTAGACTGGCCCTTCTCTCCCCAGAACCAAGGCTCTGGTGCTGGAGCTGCTGGCGGCTGTGTGCCTGGTGCGAGGAGGGCATGACATCATCCTTGCGGCCTTCGACAACTTCAAGGAGGTACGCACCCCCCGCCCCCAACACGCCCTTGTTCTCTAGTGCTGCCCAGAGTCCTGTTGCTGGTAGCTGTGGCCTCTGCTGGGGGCAGCTGGGAGTGCCGGGTGGGCATTTGGGGCACACAGGGTGGGGACCATCTGGGCTTGAAAGGGAAGGTGCCAGGTCATGTTGGGGAGCTGTCTAGGGCAACAGGGACAGCTGTGGTGAACCTTGGACCCTCAGCCTTGGCAGATCCAAAGTGGATTTGGTCTACATACCTCAGAGTTGCGTGCATACACCTTTATGACTCTGGAGAGAATATGATGCATAAAGCAGGATATGGTCATTCGTTCCTTTAAGAAATATTTATTGAGTGCCTACTATGTGTCAGGCACAAAGTGGGCACTTGGGGCACATCAGTGACCCAAAGAAACCAAGAAGGCAGGGGAAGACATCATGAACAGTATAATGAATGAGCAAATTACCTAAGGTGTTAGAAAATGATAAATGCTCCGAGGAAAAAGTCAAGGATGCTGGAGGGACAGGAGGAATGGGTTGCAGGGTGGTCAGGGAAGCCTTGTCGAGATGGTGAAGTGTGAGCAAAGCTGTGAGAGAAGTGAGAGACTTGGTGTGGTGGTGGCCTCGAGTAAGAGCAACCGGGCAGCAGGTGCAAAGGCCCTGAGGTGGGAATGTGCCAGGACACCAGCGTGGCCAGGGTGGAGTAAGTAAAGGGAGGGCTGGGGAAGATGGAGAGGGAGGGGGGAGGTTTTTGAGCAGAAGAGCGACATGGCCTGACTTAGATCTAATGTGGGAAGAACCTGTAGAAGCACAAGGGTGGCAGCTGGAAAAAGGCTTAGGTGGTGTGTCACTGGGGCCCTAATGACAGCCATTCTCCCCACCCAGGTGTGTGGGGAGCAGCACCGCTTTGAAAAGCTGATGGAATATTTCCAGAAAGAGGACAGCAACATTGACTTCATGGTGAGCTCGGGAGCCCAGGCTGGGCCCAACCATCCTCAGTGTGAGGAGTGGCTGGGGGCCCTGGGCATCTGGGATCTGGGCTCTGTTCCTGCAAAGTATGAGGACTGAGAGATTGGTGGGAAGGGGAAGCTGGAGGGAGGGCGTGTGGTGTGTAGGGGGGAAATAGGGGTAGGGATAGCGGAATGAGAAATGGGGAAAAGGAGAGAGACTTGGGAATAAATGGAGCGGGGTGGTGGTGGAAGGCACTGAGCCCCCCCCCACCCAGAGGATCACAGACCGATCTGCTCCTGTTCCCCACTCCCCAGGTGGCCTGCATGCAATTCATCAACATCGTGGTCCACTCTGTGGAGAACATGAACTTTCGTGTCTTCCTGCAATATGAGTTCACCCACCTGGGCTTGGACTTGTACTTGGAGGTGAGCCCTACATCCTCCCGCCCCTCTAGGACTTAACTACTTGCCAAATGCAGAGTACGGCTCTGTGGTCAGCAGCATGGGCATTGAGGTCAGGCAGATCTGGGTTCAAATCCTGACTCTTTTACTTTCAAGCCCATGTGACTTTGGATAGGTCTCTTCTTCTCTCTAAGTCCCAGCTTTCCCACCTGTAAAACAGGAGAATGATAAAGATGATAATGACTCTAAATAAAACGAGGCATAACATTTTCTGCCACCTAATAGGTACACGGTCCATGGAGCTATTATTGCAGCCACTGGAAGGGTTCTAGGTGGCCCTGGGTCTGGCTCTGGGAGGATCAGCCTCAGCCAGCCTCTGACTCACGCACATAATGGAGAGCACAGGGACAGTGGGCTCTATTGGGATCTGGCTCATGCTGGATGGGTCCGGCTCATGGAGGAGTTCCTTGCAGAGGGCCTTGGTGCTCCCGGGTCCAGCCTGCATAGGGAAGCTGTGGCTTTCCTGATTCCTTTGGGAGGCTGCTTGGAGGAGTGGGACTTTGGGATTGGATTTTTATCTTTTTAAAAGTTATTTATTTTGAGAGAGAGAGCGAGCAAGAGCATGTGCATGCACATGAGGGGAGAGTCAGAGAGAGAGGGAGAGAATCCTGCGCTGTCACATCAGAGCCCGACGACGGTCTGATGATGATCATGAGATTGTGACCTGAGCCAAAATCAAGGGTCAGACACTTAACCAACTGAGCCACCCAGGCCCCCCTGGGATTGGAGTTTTAAAAAGCCGGGATTAACAAAAGGTGAAGGGCAGCTTGGGGTGATATATCCATCAATGGAATATCATTCATCCATAAAAACGAATAAGATATGGTACATGCTACCTCATGGTTGGACCTTGAAAGCATTATGCTAAGTCAAAGATGCCAAGACACAGAAGCCCAAATACTGTATGATTCCTTTATATGAATGTCCAGAATAGGAAAGTCCACAGAGGCAGAAGATAGATTGGCAGTTGCCAGGGGTTGGGGGAGAACATAACAGGGACTGACTTCTAAGAGGTACAGGGGTTCTTTTCAGGGCGATGGGAATGTTCTGGAATGAGACAGTGTGATGGTTGCATAATCTTGTGAATATACTAAATGCTGTTGAATCATCTGCTTTAAAATAATGAATTTTCTGGTATGTGAATTATATCTCAATAAAACAAAAAGCAATCTGGGGCTCAAGCCCCTTCCCCTGGGCTCTAGCGGTGATGGGGGGTACTGGTAAGACCCCTCACAGTGGGCCTCACCCTGCTCCTTCTGTCTGGGGGACAGAGGCTTCGGCTCACGGAGAGTGACAAGCTGCAGGTGCAGATTCAGGCATACTTGGACAATGTGTTTGATGTGGGTGCACTGCTGGAGGACACTGAGACCAAGAATGCTGTGCTGGAGCACATGGAAGAGCTGCAGGAGCAGGTGGCCCAGGTGAGAGGTGCTCCTGAACTTGGCCTGGCACATGGTAGGCCCCCAGGGCCTCCCACTGGCACCAGGCACTGGTCCTCAAACACTGGTTCTAGGTGTGAAGGAGGGGGCTAGCTGTCTGCCTGGTTCCTGACTTTGACCTGAATCCTGGTCTTGAATCCTTGGGTGTCTTTCTCAGTGAGCGTTCACTGGCTGCCTACGCTGCTGGACCTCTGAGGAAGGCAGGCCCCTCCTCTCCCTGTGCTCAGAGCCCACACCCTGGCTTGGGTGGAACTAGGTGCATGCCCCCGCCCTCCCCCCCCCATCCCAGTCCAGTCTCCTCTCCACTCACCTCCTTCCTCAGTGGCACCTTGGTTTCTCCTCCTGAGAGAACGTTAGTGTCCTCAGTGCCTCACCTACTTGGGTTCAAGTGCCAGGCTCAGCCCACCTGCCAGGCACCCTGCGCTAAGCACATCCGGAAGCCTCGCCCAGCCCTCCAGGCAGGCACCCTGCTGCCGCCCCCTCACCGGCGGTGCCAGTGCCCAGCGGCGGGTGGGAGCTCACCATGTGCTGTGCCACAGCTGACAGAAAAGCTTCGGGACGCGGAGAACGAATCCATGGCCAAGATTGCCGAACTGGAAAAGCAGCTAAGCCAGGCTCGAAAGGAGTTGGAGACCCTGCGGGTGAGGCTGGGGGCGAAGGGGGCCGGGCCAGGGGCAGGCCGTGCTCCCACAGACTGATCCGTTGGGGCTTCTAGGCTTGACACTTCCCTCTACCCCAGCAAGAGGGTGGGGGCTATGTGCCAGGCCTGCCGGTGGGCACTGACCCTTCTCCCGGGGCTCACAGGAGCGCTTCAGCGAGTCGACCCCCGTGGGCGCCTCTAGGCGTCCCCCTGAGCCTGAGAAAGTGCCTACCCCCGTCCCTGCGCGGCCTTCGGCCCTAGAGCTGAAGGTGGAGGAGCTGGAAGAGAAGGGGTTAATCCGTATCCTGCGGGGGCCCGGGGATGCTGTCTCCATCGAGATCCTCCCTGTCGCCATGGCAACTCCAAGCGGCAGTGACGCCCTGACTCCGGGAGTGCCCACCAGCTCACCCAGCCCAGGTGCGCAGAAGCTGCAAGCCGGGGCGGGTGGGCAGGGGGGAACCAGGGTCTGGAAGGGGAGCCTGGGGACATCTCCGGCCAGGACAGTTGCGAGAGGTAGGTTTGGGTTGTAGGCGTGGCTCAGGTGGATGCCAGAGGGCAGACGTGGGCCCAGTGCGCATGCGCTTGCGTAGGGAGGGGAGGCGGAGGCCAGACCACCCCTGACACCCCTTCCCCCCATCTTTGGCTCTCTGTTCTCTTTAGGCTCAGATCTCCCACCTGCGGGAGAGCCAGAGCTGGTTGCCGTAGCAGCATCCCCACCGCCGCCACCGCCGCCGCCTCCACCGCCGCCCCCACTGCCTGGCCTCCCTACCCAGCAGGAAGCCACGCCTTCGGCGCCCCCACTGGCCTCATCCCTCCCTGGCAGTTCGGAGCCCCCGCCCCCGCCCCCGCCGCTGCCGGGAGACGTGCCGCCCCCACCCCCACCGCCACCACTGCCTTCTGGCTCAGACGGGCCGGTACCTCCTCCACCCCCGCCGCCTCCAGGAGGTCCCTCTGATGCTCCAGAGATGGGCCCAGGTGAGTGGACCACCCAGGGCTGGAGGGAGCCGTGCCCAGGACCCTCTGTTTGGGGGCCTCCTGTTGCCTTCTGCCTGTATCGTCTGGCCTCTCTGGGCCCTGGGTCCCGCCAACCACCCCACTCTCACCTCCCTATGCTTCACTGCTCTCCCTGTCCCAGGAGTGAAAACCAAGAAACCCATACAGACCAAGTTCAGAATGCCACTCTTAAACTGGGTGGCCCTGAAACCCAGTCAGATCACGGGCACTGTCTTCACTGAGCTCAATGATGAGAAGGTGCTGCAGGTGAGTATGGCCCTTCCTTGCTTCCAGTGTGGGCACCAGAGGAGGAGGGGGCTTGCGTGGATCATCTCCTCCATCCCACTGGACAGATGAGGGTGTGGAGGCCCAGGGATGCATGTTAGGCTAACCTGGTTTAGTATATTGGATAGGCAGTGTATCCTGACTCCCCAGGAAGCTTTCCCTTTCCTCCCCAGAGAGAGGGAGAGTGTGAGTGGGGGAGGGGCAGAGAGAGAGGAAGACAGGATCAGAAGCTGGTTCTGCACTAACAGCAGAGGGCCGGATGAGGGCCGGATGTAGTGCTCTTGGGGCTCTTGGGGCTTGAACTCATGAACTGAGCGTGTCTGATGCTTAACCAACTGAGCCATCCAGGCCCCCCCTTGTGTCTCTCTCCTTTTCAGCTTCTCTCCCACCACCTCCACAGATAATCAGGGCTTCAGGCTTTCTCATTCTACTTTTAGTTTTCCAAAAGGGATGTGTTTTCTTGCTTCCAGGTTATTATCATACTGTTCCTTCTGCCTGGAGTGCCCTTCCCTTCCCGCTTTTTTATCCCTGGCCAATTCAGCTCTTCCTTCGGCTGTAGTGGCTTGGAGTCTGGGTCCCCTCGGTTGGTTGGGTGCAGCTCTTCCTCCTCGGTGCTGTCTGTACTTCCCCTGAATCCCCCATCAGGGCCTGTGTGGTCAAGCTGGGTTACTGGTTTTTTTCTCTGCGGGTTGTGTGGTTAGGGCTGGATAGATGGTTCAGCCAGGAATATATCAGACCCCAGCCCACCTGGCTCCAGCTCTTCTCCTTGCACCCTCAGGAGCTAGACATGAGTGACTTTGAGGAACAATTCAAGACTAAGTCCCAAGGTCCCAGCCTAGACCTCAGTGCTCTCAAGTGTAAGGCAGCCCAGAAGGCCCCCAGCAAGGCCACCCTCATCGAGGCCAACCGGGCCAAGAACCTAGCCATCACCTTGCGCAAGGGCAACCTGGGGGCTGATCGCATCTGCCAGGCCATCGAGACGTGAGTACTTCTGCCCTGGAATTGTGGGTAGCCCAGCCCCTCTACTAACGCAGGATCATCGAGGACCTAGTAAAAGAGTCCCAGCTATGGGACAGAGCCCATCAAACTTCCTGCTAACGGGGCTCAGGGAGTAAGGCTGGGAAACTTGTTCCCATTTTCAGGCTGAGAAAACAGGCCATGCTGTGAGTCCATGCCCAGACTGAGATGTTCCCATTTCCTCCCTGCCTCCTTGCCCAGCTACGGGCACTTAGGCTCAGCCATTTACAGCTGGGCATCTGCCACTGACCTATGATAGGGACCGCAGGCTTCCCAGCTCTGAACTTCTCTTAACACCTACCTCTTGGTAGCTCAAGCTGTTGACAAATAGTGAATACTTTAGTTCATTTATTCAATTGAGGCAATGGGAGGGGGGTAGTCCTGCCTCAAGAACTGGTGGGTATAGAGTGATAACTACCTTGCCTTCCACCAGGTACGACCTACAGGCCCTTGGCCTGGACTTCCTGGAGTTGCTGACCCGCTTCCTGCCCACCGAGTATGAGCGTAGCCTCATTGCCCGCTTTGAGCGGGAGCAGCGACCCATGGAGGAGCTGTCGGAGGAGGATCGCTTCATGCTTCGCTTCAGCCGCATCCCGCGCCTGCAGGAGCGCATGGCCACTCTCACCTTCCTGGGCAACTTTCCAGAGACTGTGCAGCTCCTCATGCCGGTGTGGGCGGGGCAGGCAGAGCGGTGTGGGCAGGGCAGGGGGTGTGGGCGGGGCAGGCAGGACAGGTGGGGGCACTGCGTTCCGGGTTGGGGATGCGGAGTGGGGGGCTGCTACTAGCCTACAAGAAGGCGTATAGGAGTACTTGAGCCTCCCATGGGCTCGCCCCCCACCCTGCCTCAACTTACCTTGCCTCTCCAATCCGCCCTCTCCCAGCAACTGAATGCCATAATTGCAGCCTCAATGTCCATCAAGTCCTCTGACAAACTCCGCCAGATCCTGGAGGTGAGAGCCCAGGGCAGGGGTCTGGGAAGCGGGGCCCACCCATGGCCTGTTCTGGGTCGTGTGAGAGGGAGACCAGGGCCTTGCTCTGTCTGCACCTCTGGGATGTAACAGTTATGTTCCCAACTCATACATAGAAAAAGAAAAAAGCTAAGGCAGGGGCAGAGGCCCTGTCTACAACACCTTAGACTCCTCCTAAGGGTGGAGCCCCCTCTGGGGGTTACCTTGGGATTAGCAAAGTGCCCACACATGCTTAGTGGAGTCTCAGGGAACCAGGAGAAATGGCTGTTAGAAGGACGGAGGTACATGGGGCGCCTGGGTGGCTCAGTCGGTTGAGCGTCTGACTTCGGCTCAGGTCATGATCTCACAGTTCGTGGGTTCGAGTCCCGCGTTGGGCTCTGTGCTGACAGCCAGCTCAGAGACTGGAGCCTGTTTCAGATTCTGTCCCTCTCCTGCTCATGCTGTCTCTCTCTCTCTCTCTCTCTGAAATAAATAAAACGCTTAAAAAAAAAAAAAAAAAAGAATGAGGTACCACTGCCTTGTGCAGAACAAAATTGGGTATGCCAAGAGGCACCTGGCTGGTTCAGTCGATTGAGCATGTGACCTTTTTTTTTTTTTAAGTTTATTTATTATTTAAGAAATCTCAACACTGAACATGGGGCTCAAACTCATGCTCCTGAGATCAAGAGTCACATGCTTCTCTGACTGAGGCTGCTAGGTGCCCCAAGCATGTGACTCTTGTTCTGGGGGTTGTGGGTTCAAACCCCACGTTGGATGTAGATTACTTAAAAATAAAATCTTTAAGGGGCACCTGGGTGGCTCAGCCGGTTACGCGACCGACTTTCGGTTTTGGCTCAGGTCATGATCTCACGGTTTGTGAGTTCAAGCCCTGCCTCGGGCTCTTTGCTGACAGTGCTGAGTCTGCTTAGGATTTCTCTCTCCCTGTTTCTCTCTGCCCCTCCCTGGCTTACTCTTACCCTCTCTCTCTCAATAAACAAACATAATAAAATAAAATAAAATCTTAATGCCAGACATATACACACGCATGTACATATATCATGGACCTGAGGGGGCCATGCAGGAGTGCAGTGGGGGCTGAGTGTGTGGGGCTTGCTTTTCGCCACATTTTCTTGTGCAGTTTATACTCGAGGGGGTTTCCTCAGCCCCAGCACCCTCCTGAACTCCCCCCCTCCTGCCTTTCCCAGATTGTCCTGGCCTTTGGCAACTACATGAACAGCAGTAAGCGTGGAGCAGCCTATGGCTTCCGGCTCCAGAGTCTGGATGTGGTGAGGGGCACAAGGAGGGGTTCCCTGGCACGGGGGGGGTAGGGGGACAGCAGGTGGCCTGTGGCTTACAACAGGTCTTCACGCAGCTGCTGGAGATGAAGTCTACTGATCGCAAGCAGACGCTGCTGCACTACCTTGTGAAGGTCATTGCTGAGAAGTACCCACAGCTCACAGGCTTCCACAGCGACCTGCACTTCCTGGACAAGGCAGGCTCAGGTATGGGTGCGGGTACCCCGTTCCCGTTGGGTAGGGGCAGGGGCTCAGGCCTGGGGACTGATACGGGTTGAGAGAAAGTGAGGGGACCACAGAGTGTAATTAGATAGGAATGCTGCCTCTCTGATTCCCTGCCTCTGTACTGCCCGCCCCTCCCCCACGCAGTATCCCTGGACAGTGTCCTGGGGGACGTGCGCTCCCTACAGCGAGGCCTGGAGTTGACCCAGAGGGAGTTTGTGCGGCAGGATGACTGCACGGTGCTCAAAGAGTTCCTGAGGACCAACTCACCCACCATGGATAAGCTGTTGGCAGACAGCAAGACAGCTCAGGTGGGCGGGGCTGGCCTGGCCCTGGATGTGAGGCTGGGGGGTTGTGAGGCTGGGGGGTTGCGGAATAAAGGCCTGGAGGGGCATGGCCACAGCAGTGGGGGATGGGGCTGGATGGCCCACCTGCTTGGAGGAGCAGAGATGAAGTGGCCGGTGTCTTAAAGGGGCACAGAGGCTGTAGGGGCCGGTGCTGGTGGGCCTGACAGACAGGCTGTGCCCACAGGAAGCCTACGAGTCTGTGGTGGAGTACTTCGGAGAGAACCCCAAGACCACCTCCCCCTCCATGTTCTTTTCCCTTTTCAGCCGCTTCATCAAGGCCTACAAGGTATGTGTGTCTGGCGGGAGGGCTGGAACCCCCGTGGGGCATTGCGGCCTCTCCACATGGCAGCGGGAAGGGTAGGGGATGCTTCTGGGGGGGGGTGGGATAGGACTCCTCTCATGGAACCCCCTCCTTGGCCCCTCAGAAAGCCGAGCAGGAGGTGGAACAGTGGAAGAAAGAAGCAGCAGCCCAGGAGGCAGGCGCTGACGCCCCAGGCAGAGGGGAAGTCCCAGCACCCAAGGTAGGTAGCTGTTCCTGAACTTGGCACTTGCTTGCAGGGATCCTCACCCCCAAAGATCTGGCCCTCTTCCTACTCTCATTTCTAGGAACAGACCCTGCCCAAGGTGAGCACGGTACCCCGGTAGCCTGGGATGGGAATGGGTTCCTTCTGCTTGAGCCAGTTGTCTGCGCTGTGCAGGGACCAGGAAGACAGATGCTCTAGCATTTGGTGGCACAGGGAGAGGGGCTCCTGGAGCTGGAGCTATACATGTTCCATTACGCCCCCGCTCCCCCCAACCCACCACAGTCGCCACCCAAAGCCCGGCGGCAGCAGATGGACCTCATCTCTGAGCTGAAGCGGAAGCAGCAGAAGGAGCCACTTATCTATGAGAGTGACCGTGATGGGGCCATTGAAGATATCATCACAGGTGAGGGTTTGGCTGGGCCTGTACTGTCCCTCTGTCCATCTAGTGCTGTCCTTCACCCCCTCTACCCCACCCTAGGGGTCTGGCTGCCTTACTGCCTCTTGCTACTTTTTCTGTCTTTTTTCTTTTTTCCTTTCTCTCCCTCCTCCTCCCTCCCAACCTTCAGTGCTCAAGACGGTGCCCTTCACGGCCCGCACCGGCAAGCGGACGTCCAGGCTCCTCTGTGAGGCCAGCCTGGGAGAAGAGATTCCCCTCTAGCCCCCAGGTACCTGGGTAGCCAGGCCTCTGATCCCAGAGGCTGCCCACAGCCCTGGGGGCCCTTGGGGGACTGGGTCATGCTGTCCTCCCTTGGGCCACGCATGGCTGGGAGGTGTTGGGGTGAGGTCTGGTAAACGTGAACAGGTCCCTCCCTATGTGCACACAACCTGGGTCCCTAGAGCTGGGACCCTAGCCCCGTGCAGCCTTCTGAAGGGTAAACATCTCTCCTCTTGGCTGCCAGATCTGCGGAACCAGCCCTACATCCGCGCAGACACAGGCCGTAGAAGTGCTCGCCGGCGCCCCCCAGGACCCCCCCTGCAGGTCACCTCGGACCTCTCGCTGTAACTGCTATTTCAGCAGATGGACTCATGTGGGGGATGTGGGGGGCAAGCCGGGGGTCAAGGAAGGTGGTCCTCAGCTCGGCTGGGCCGGGCAGCCCCCTCTGCGGCTGTGATGAGCCCACCTGGTAGGGCACGCGGGGGCGTGGGGGGGCAGCATCACTGGTTCCTCCCCCAAATGCTGCTTGCGGCACCCCTCTTCCCCTAATAGCCATACTTAGCCTCAGCGGGAGCCTGGCCTGTAACTTATAAAGTGCAACCTCGCGTCCCACCCCCTGCTCCAGGAACTCTCCAAGGACCTTATTTTTATACAAGATTAATAAAGATGTTTACAGAAAGTCCTTGTCCACTCTGTGCCCGCCCCACCACACGCAGCCTTGTTTTTTTCCGCGAACGGTTTACTTGTACACGTTTTTCACAGCAGGTTTCTGCAAACAGGCTGGCGAAGGGGAGAAGGGCTGCTTCTGCACTAGAGTTGGGGGCGAGGGAGCCAACTTCAAGGGGTGCACGTGGTCTGGTGGCTGTCCCATGAACTCTGTGGGAGAGCAGAGGGGGCGTGCGGAGGGGTCAGGCCCGCAGCTTCCCTTAGAAACTGGATTAGCCCCACCTCAGTCTCCCTTTCTACCCGCTCAGTCCCATTTCCGCCAGTCCTGCCTCCTGGGTACCCTCTCCTTTTCCTTAGGCTCCGCCCATCCTTGGTCACGCCCCCTAGTGATCCTAGATTACTTCTCTATCAGCCTGGTCCGGGTTTCTTGGGTTTCTTGGGAGTTCGGCTCACACTCTACGCCTGTCCTTCTCCACCCCGCGTGCCCCGCCCCTGCCCTCAGCCCCGCCCACACGCGCCCCGCCCACCACCGCCCCGCCCATCATCGCCGGCTCCCTTTATCTGCTCTCACTGGGGCTGAGAGACCTCTGGTTGGACCGAAGCTTGCGGCTGCTGAGCTGGCAGGACTTGGGACCTCGGACGTCAGGGCGCGGGGTTCGTTTCCACGACCTGTGTTCTGGCGGTGTCCGCCTGGCCAAGTTAGGGATCTGAGCGTAGGGGCTGCGCGCATCTGGACAGGGGAAGCCAGTAGGAGGAAAAGGAGAGGCTAGTCCTGACAGCAGGTTCCGAATGAGGGCCGCCCCCTCCGGCAGGTCCCCGCCCGGCCCGGGGCGCACCCGCTTTGTTTAGTCTGTTCAGCGAAAGCTCCAGCTCGTCGCTGGAGAGGCCGCTGAGGCGCGCTGCCTGGCAGAAGAAGGTGAGGCCCGCGTGAGCGCGGGAGCCGCTGTGGCCACGCCACCGGCCCTTCCAGTCTGGGTTCAGCCGCAGAGCCTGCCGCTTCTTGGTGTAGTAGCTTGAAGGAGACAAATAGGGCAGACTTCTCAGACACCGCCTCCTCCCGGGCCTCTCCATCTCATAGGTGGGGAAACTAAAGCAGGACCAGAAGCCACTTGTCTCTGGCCTGGGGCAAGTTGGGACCCAGGAAGCTGACTCAGAATTCAGGGCTCTGTTCCCTGGGGCAGGAACTTCTGGGAACTCCTGCAAGAGTCTGCCCCTCCCCTATTTTGGGCCCTGAAGCTGGGGACACCGTGCCTACCTCATCACTTCCTGCACCAACTTGTGGGAGACAAAGCCCTGGCTCATCAGCTTGAACAGAATCTCTAAAAACAGGGTCTGCAGGCCGTGGGGGTCATGGCTGTTCCTCACCTGGCCTGGGAGCAGAGATCACGAGGCAGGGGAGGGTGAGGAGGAGGCTTCCCCCAGGACAGGCCATTCATACCCCACCAGCCCTGCTCCTCACCTAAGCACTGAGCCAGGCGGTAGCTGTCGGTGAGGACCCCCAGGAAATCTTTGAAGCTTACAGTTCCATCACCTGGGAAGAGAGAGGGGAGGGGTTGCTGGGGGTGCCTCCCCTGCAGAAGGCCTGCACTCCATATGCTTTCAGGGCTTGCCTTCAGTTCTCTCCAGGCATTAGAGAATCCACTCCCACTTCCAGCCGAACGTCAACCCCAGCTGAATGGGGGAGAAATAGCCCTTCCCCTGGGGGAGCCCCAAGTCAGGACAAGTATTCACATAGCAGAAATGTTTTAGGGGCAATGGGATAGATGTGTTATCAGAGCAGGCTTCCTGGAAGAGGAGACTTCAAAATAGGACCAGACCAGGGATTCTGTGGACAAAGGAGGCATCCTTCAGCGCTAGCAATGGGGGAGGACAAGAAGCCAGGGACAGGGGCACCCACCATCCAGGTCCGCCTGCTGCAGAGCCTCACACAACTCCTGTGGGCTCAGCTGGATAGCCACGTTGCGTAGGGCAGCTCTGATGCTGCGCATGTCCACAGTGCCTGTCGGGCTGGAACTGAATAGTTTGAAGATCTCCTGGAACGCTGGGGGCAGGGAGGGAGGCAGGCAGCAAGGTGAACGGCAAACAGGGGCCCTGAGATCCACCCATGCTAGCTCAGAATAGGACTGAATCACTCCAGGCTTGGGTCACTCCGACCCCTGGGGCAAGTATAACATTTAAAGAATAACAGTGGCTGCTGTGTGTTAATTCCCCGTTCAATTCTCACTTCCGAACTTGTGTTTGGATAGGTCTGTATGAAAAAACATTCAAAACCTATGCCACAAGTCACACCAGCAGTAGGGGCAGGGCTGGGCTTTGGACCCTGACAGTCGGGCTCTGGAGCTGCGATGCTCTGAGGCTCCGGGGACCCTGCTGGCGCCCGGCATGCAGCAGGCACTGAAAATTATTGATGGTGAGTAAAATGATTTTGCTTTGAGGGATCCTGCCAATATTAGGGCATGATCTTAGAAGGGGTGTTGGGGCCCCCAAATGTAGAACGGGTTCCTTTTACCCCTAACCCCACAGCCCCAGACTCCAGGGGGTGGGGGAACTCAGGTTATTTTTTTCCCATCCTTTCTCCAATTTCCTTCCTCCCTTTCTCTTTCTATCCTATCCATCCATCCATCCATCCATCCATCTACCCACCATCCAAATACCTTTTTATCCACCAATCCATACACACACACACACACACACACACACACACACACACACACCAGTGAGCCCTGGAATTGTAAAGATTAGCCGATTAGACTGACTTTGAGGCACAGTTACAATATGGTCACTAACTTCTCACAGTGACCCCAGCTTCTGGGGAGGCAACCCTCTGCAGTTCGGTTCTGAGCATTCCCTAATTTCTCCATCCCCGCCCCCCACCCCGCTCCTAGCCCTGGGGCCCTCACCTGCCAGCTGCCGGGGTGTCATGGGTAGCAGGTTCTCATCTGCAAAGCTCCTTCTGCTTCAGGGGGAAGAAGTTGGAAAGGCCTCTGCACCTTCTGCAGAGAGATGCCAGCGCCAAGCACCTGAACCCAGCATCCCAGGCCTCCGATCCCTGCCCTTACCTCTGAGGCCCAGAACCTGAGCCTGACTGCACTGAACGGGTAGCTGCAAGGCGCTTGTGCTCCCTGGTCCTCTGGGGAGCCTGCTCAGCCCCTGTGGCCTTGACGGATGCTGGCTCCACCTGGGTCAGTGGGGCAGGGGGCTTCTGCGGCTGCTGCGGCCTCCCCTTCTGCGTCCTGCAGGGCTGCTCCTCTCCCAGGTCTGGTGGGGGCAGTCGTGGAGGCTTCTGTGGAGGCCTTGGAGGCAGGGGAAGACGGGGCTGAGCACCCCCCTCCCCACCGCCCAGTGCTCAGACTCCAGGGGCCCTGGGATGAGGCCTGTGGGGGCTCAGCTCTACCTCTTTCCAGGACCCCCACACCAGCCTACTCCCACAGTCCCCTATCTAGAGGATTCTGGGGGCAGTAGCTTGTACCAGCAGACCCTTTGCCAGCCCTAGTCACCTGTACTTTCTCTGCGCCAACGATGGGGATCGCTTGGTCTTCTGCCTTGTGCTGCCTGAAAGGCAGAGTCGCAGGGTCTGAGGCTGGGCCTGCGGCCTGGACCCGCAGCCCCCAGGCTGGCTTTGGGGTGAACTTTAACATCTTCAGACAGGGGTGCACTTTCTCTCCCTCGCTACAAGACTTCTCCTCTTTGCTGGGGAACCTGCTGTTTTACCCAATGAAGGGATCTGAATTTGAGTCACTGCACCAATGAAGGGATCCGAATTTGCAACCCCACTCCAGAAGCTAACACAGGATGGCAGAGGCCCTTGGAGAAGCAGGCTTTAGAGCCCCAAAGTCAGGGCATGGGAAGGAGGAGGCCAGCCCGAGCCAGGGCTGGGGCCCACCTTACCCCAGGTTCCCGGGAAGGGAAGGATCCCCTCCTCCAAACTGTGCAAATTTACAAACCACAGTTCACAGATGCTCCAGGAAGATGGACCCCAACAGCCACATGACACTTATGGCCCAGCCCCTCCCCAGATACTCACCTCTGCACCTCCTCTTCCTTCATCTGTCTGGCCTCCTGCCCATCCCTGCCCTCCTCTGGCCCTGGCTCATTCCCAACTGTTCACTCCTTCCTAATCGCACGCTCCTAGGCCCCAGGCACCCCCCTCCTTGGCCCTCTCTCCAGGCAGGGCCGCCTCTTGAGGGGCTGCAAGCGGGGGCTTTCACTTGACAGGGAGCCTTGGCACTAGTGGGCCAGGCCCCGCCTCTCCCTTCCCTTTCTCCCGGACTTCCCTTTTCAGGTCCAGGTCCTTCCCCACATTCTGAATTCCCATCCCTCCTTCGCTGCCATCTGTCCTTTTCCAGAAGCTTCCCCACATTGCCTGTCCTCTCCCAACGTGGGGAGGCGTGTGCATTTGTGTGCACATTTAGGAGGTGTGTCTGGCTCACAGGCATGTGTGTTTACGTGTGCTTGTGCACACGCGTGTGTGGAGCTGTCTGTGAGCGTATGTGCGGATGCACATGCCTGTGTGATGTTACAGGTCAGCAGATGGGGGTGTGTGTGCGTGCGTGCGTGGGTGTTTGCGTGTGTCTGGGTCACATGGGGAAGCGCATCGTTACGTATGGGCTCTCCCCTGCATTTTGAGACACCTCCAGCTCAAGGCTGTGGCCCCTGGACAGCTCCTCACCTGCCCAGCCCATCCCCAGGAGGCTCTCTCCTAAGACGATCCCATCATGCCCCTGGCTTTAGGCCAAGAGGAGGCCCCACTTCATGACCTAAGAAACCTGAAGCCTCAGAGAGGGCACCGAGGCCTCCCTGGGGCTGGTTATGAGTCTCTCCTGCTGGCTGAGAGAGGTCAGGATGGGTGTGAGCGAGGTGGAACGACCCATGGGGAATGAGCAGGGGCCACATAGGGCTGGCAGAGCCCTCGGGGGCGGGGTGGGCAGGCAGGACTAGGGTAGCTAAAACAAAGGGGGTGGCATCCCTAAAAAATTGAGACCATGACGCCGTGGCCTGTAAGCTCACTAGTCCAGGAGCATTGGCACAAAAAGTCTGAGCCGGGGGTCAGCACTGGAGGTTTTACTGGTTTTGTCTAGTCATTTCTCTGGGGGAAGAGGGGGACGACATCTTAAAATGGATTTTCAGCAATAATGGACTCCCTTTCCTGGATCTCGGCACCGAGCTGCAACGTAAAAGAGAGAGTGTCACTTGGGCCCCAGTGGGAGGGTCGGGGAGAGGGATGATCCCAGAGGCCACTGCAAGGAGGGCCCTGGGGGTAAGAGGGCCTCATCTTGCTGCATGCTGACGGCAGCTTGACTTTCTCTTGTGTCCTTTCAAGAGGTGTGCTGGAGGACCCTGTTCCCTCATGTTCCATCCAGTCCACGGTGTGTCCCGGGCCCGGGGCCACCAGGTTCTCAGCAGGGCAGATGCTGGCCCGAGCATTTCTGATGAGGGGGACCACGCTTCCTCATGCTAGAATGGCCCTTCCCATTTTGAACCCGGCTCCTTGCCCGAGCCCAGGAATGCTCACCCTCCATGGTCCCCAAGCCTCCTCCAGCCCTGGCTTTAGCACTGCGCCTCAGTCCACTGGAACCTTGTTTCCAGCAGCCTTTGTGAGGTCACGGAGGTTGCGACCTCACAGCCCACCCGTCCCCCACCCAGCCCCTCATTCTACTTCCCCACCCTTTCCCAGCTGTGTGAGGAGTGAGCCCACCCACACATCCCAGCACACTCTTTTGGGGAGCAGTGGGGCCAGCCTCACTTACTCTTTCACGGCTCCTTGAGGCAGAGGGGTCATGACCGGGGATATGACCGGTGCCTGGAGAAGCTTCACTTCCCCCTCGATGGTGGCCTTCTTGACCCCCGGCTTGCTGAAGTCAAGGTAAGTGTGGGGGATGCTCTTGTCTTCCTGCTTCCACGCCTTCTGTGGCTCCCCGGCTTCAAGTGGCTTCTCTAACAACTCTGTAGCGAACTCTTCCTTCTCTGGCTGCTCCATGGCTGGCAGCACCTCAGCTTTCTGTGGGGGAGCTTTGATCATACGCTCCAAGTTGGGCAAGTCTATCTTGCTGGACGAAGCCACGGCCAAGGAGGATGCAAAGTTGATCAGCTCTGCTAGGCCAATGGCTGGCGGGGGACTGGGGGAGGTTGAATGGGGCTCTGATGGCTGCTGGGGGTCTGTGGCTGGAGAAGCTGGCCGGGTGCCGGGGCTCTGGAGCTGCTGCTTGGAGGCCATGGGGTCCTTGGGGTCAGACTCCGGGTTCTGATGACTGGTGGCCTTACCCGTGCTTTTCTTGTCCAGCTGCATACCGACCGCCTGCTGCAGGCTGTGTTCTGAAGCCTGGATGAGTTTGTCTGCCCAGAAGAGGTGCTTGGAGGTCTGCACGCGGATGGAGCGATGGTGGGCGGGCGCCTGGTCCTCCTCTGCAGAACTCAGGTAGCTGGAACTGGACTTCATGCTCCACTGACCGATGTCCTGCTGCACGTAGGACTGGAGCGACTCCATCCTGTCCTCCTGCCGCTCAGGGCCCTCCTTGGGCTTTGGCTGGAGCTCCAGCTCCACTTCTGGGTTCAGGTCCAGGTCCACTTTCTGCATGGGCTCCAGTTCTAGCAATTCTTCCTCCAGCTGAAACGTTTCGAAGGAAGCTGGGGAGGCCCCTGCCCTTGAGGTCCCCCCTGGCGCCAACTCCCTGCCTTCCCCCTCCCCTGCCCTACCCCCTCACTGCTTGCTTCCTCCCCTACACTTGCCTCTTCACAGAGACTATCCCGGGGCCGGGAGGCAGCGTGTGTGTGTGTGTGTGTGTGTGTGTGTGTGTGAGCGTGGTCCAGGGTCTCAGAGTTGTAAAGGATTTGGGGGAAGATGGGCCTTAAAGAATCCCACCCCTTACCTACTGCCTCCCATTCAGAGGTGCCCCTGCCCACTGTTACCTCAGACTCATCTTCTTCTTGTGCCAGCTGGAACTGGCATGGGGTTGTGGCACTCCTACGACAGAAGGAGACGGAGCAGATGACAGGCCTCCGTGGCGTGGGTGGGGTGGATTTAGGGGGATGGAGGTCTCTGGGGCCCTCAAGGTCCCCTTGCCTTGGACAGGGGCTGGCAAGACGGCCCCAGCTCATCCACTCCCCTCACTGTCCCTGCATCCACCAAGGATTCCAGAGGGCTCTGTGCAGACATTAGCGAGTTTAGGAAGTGCCGGGAGAGCTTGCTAGGTTGCCCCCTACCCCAAAGAGGGACCCATTCAGCTGGAGGTGAGGCCCAGGAGTCTTCATTTTAATCCAGTATTCCAGTAAGCCATTGTGGCCAGTGCCCAAAGGTTGTCTCCCTATAGAGGGAGAAGCCCAAGGGCAGTGCCCTCCTCTTGAAAGGCAGAGGGGTGTGCGTGTGTGTGTGTGTGTGTGTGTGTGTGTGTGTGTGTGTGTGTGTGTGTATAGGATCCCCCTCAATTCTTTTTGGACGTTTGCTGCCCTCTGGGCCCTTGCCCTCAGTGCTCAGCCAGGGGGATTCCCTCTCCTTCTTTGGGCCTCTGCCCACCCTCATCTCAGGTAGCTCTGTCCTCAGAGCGAGGCAGTGAGAAGGCATCAGTTCCCATCCATGGCCCCCAGGGTGCCCCGCCACCCCTCAGTCCTTCACTAATGTCAGGGGCTGGAGGCAGAAGAAGCAGGGAGGTAGTAGGACACCTCCCACGGCCTTTTGGTCTGGATACTGCCCCCCGGGGAGATTCTGGAAAGAAGCAAGATGGAGGGAGATCCTGGCTTGGGGGTGTGTATGAAAACTTGGTGGTGGTGGCAGGGGTAAGGGGTGGTGGTCCTGGAGGGTGGGGGGCTGGCTCTCACTGCGTCTCCACAACGTCCACTGACTCCTTGCTGCAGCAGGGAAATCCATTGGCACCTGGCAGGGAGAAGGAGGTGAAGGGGGTGGTGCTGCTTTAGCCACCTCCTCCCTCCTTGTCCCCCATCTTAGCCCGTTCGCCCTCTCTCTCCTGTCCTGCCCCTCAGCTCCCTGCTCTCCTTATGAAGGTCACTAGCCCTGCACTCATTTGCTCCCCTCCACACCCTAATCTGCCTTTCCCGTAGCTCTCCCCGATCCATCACTGCCCTCCACAAGGCTGCACTCCCATTTATTGAGTGCCGCTAGCCCAGGCATTGTGATGGGCACATTCTTTGCTTTATCTCATTGATTCAACAAAAAATGAGAAGAGGTTCATTTGCCCAGGGTCCCTCAGCTGATCATGGCTGATGTCAGGAACTGAATGCAGATTTGACTCCAGAAACTCTCAACTCCCCTGTCCTGCATGCTTCTCTACCCAGGAGCCTGCAACTGCTTGGGGACCCCCTGAGAACTTTCATCTCCCTCCATTCCTGCCCCTCTGCCCCCATTCTCCACTCTGGCCAGGCTTCAGCTCTGCCGCTCACCTGAAACCTGGCCTCTCCTATCCCGAAACCCTTTCTCTCCTCCAGGCTTCTCTTTCCATCACATCCTGGGGTCACCCACCCCCCACTGCAGGCCGAGGTTCTCACCCTAGGCATTTGATCTGAGGGGATGCTGACAGCTGATTTCTGGGTTCCGATCACCCCTTACAGAAGAGACTGAGCAATGCCTTGGGGAAGGTTCCCCCACCCCAGTCATTTCCCTGGAGGCTTGTATCTTTTACAGAAAAGGCTTGTTTTTCATTCTCTGGGGGGTAGGGGCACCAGGCTGTCCCATTCTCTGCTCCCCAGGGTGGTAGATGGCGGTTGATGGTGGACCTGTCACGCAGTGGGAAACCTGGGTCCCCCGGAGCTTGGAATGGGGCAGGAAATGATGGCCTTGGCTCTGGCTAAGAAAAATTGCTCCCAGGATTATAGCCAAAGGATCAGAATGTGCATGGCCTCTTCCTAAGAGATGTAGAGGCTGGTTCTGTGACTGGGATTTGGGCACATCCATGTTCCCTCTGGGCCTGGGCATCCCCTTGGATCACCTGCGTGACTGGGGTAGGATGTACTTGCCACTCCCAAGAGCCAGCTCAGTGGTCTCTTCCAAATCTTCCACCAATGCCATGTTCCCTTAGCTTCCTCCTCCCCGTCTCCATTTCCAACTCCACTTGACCCCAGTGCTGCTATTTTCCAGGCCTCTCACCTCAGAGGCTTTGCTTGCCTTACAAAATTTTCCTGGACAATCTAATCAACACCCACAGCCTCAACCGTTCCATGAGCAGCAACTGGGTGCGGATAGGAAGAGAATAAAGTGTTATGGTGTGAACCTCACAGGAGCACTGGGGGTTGGAAGCAAAATTCTGAGGTTGGCTCAACTTGGGACCTCTGTGTCCAACTTGGGAATGTTCTATTAGGGATTTGGGTTACATTCTGCAGTCTGTGAAATAATTTCAATTTCCAACCGATGGTTGCTAGTATATAGAAATGTATGTCTTGTAACCATCCCCAAATCCTATTAGTCTAGTTTTTTGCTTTTTGTTTGGTTTGTTTGTTTGTTTGTACATCCCATAGGGTTCTCTATATAAACAATAACGTGTGTGACTAAGGGCGCCTGGCTGGCTGAATTGGTAGAGCATGAGACTCTTGATCTAGGGTCGTTGGTTTAAGCCCCACAATGGGCATAGAGATTACTTTCAGTGTGTGTGACTCAAGACGGTTTTACTTCTTCCTTCCCAAATTGGATGTCTCTTATTTCGTTTTTCTGCTTTACTGGACTGAGAACCATATTCTGTACAATGCTGAGTAGAATTGAGAGTGGACATCCTTGTTTTGTTCCTGACTTTAGGGAGAAAGCATTCAGCATTTCACCGTTAAGTATGATGTTAGCTGTAGCTTTTCTCATAGATGCCCTTTATCAGGTTGAGGAAAGTTCGCTTCTATTCCTGGTTCACTTAGTTTTTAATCAGGAAGAGAGGCCAGATTTTGTCTGATGCTTTTCTGCATTTATTCAGATGATTATATGGTTTCTCTTTTATATATTTCTCTCTCTCTCTCTTTCTCGTAATCTGTGCACCCAATGTGGGACTTGAACTCATGACCCCAGATAAGAGTTGCATGCTTTTATGACTGAACCATCCAAGCGCCCCTGTTTTTCTTTTATATATAACATGCTACAACATATGAACAATGTTATATTTTATTCTGTTACTAATTCTTTTATATTGTTTATGATGAAATAAATTAAGTTTTTAATGTTAAAATCAACCTTGCATTCCTGAGATAAATCTCATCTGGTCGTAATGTGTTATTTTAAACATTGTTGAATTTGATTTGCTTACTTTTAAAAGCTTTTTTTATTTATCTAAGTAATCTGTACGTCGCATGCGGGGCTCAAACTCATGATGATCAAGGATTGCATGCTCTAACTGAGGCTGTCAGGCTCCCCTGCTTTGCTAATTTTTGAAAAGAAATTTCTCACGAAGTTCATGAAGTATATTGGTATATCATTTTCTTACACTGATTTTGTCAGGTTTTGATATTAGAATAATGTTGGCCTCATAGAATGAGTTGGTAAGTATTCTGTCTTCAATTTTCTGGAAGAGTAGATATAAAATTTGTATTCTTTCTTCCGTACATTTGGTAGAAGTCACAGGTGAAGCTTATGAATGTGGGCCTGGAGTTTCCTTGTCCATTTCATCTAAGTTGGCAAATTTATTGACATAGGTGTTCGTAATATTCTTTATTATCCTTTTCATATCTGTAAATCCTGTAGTGATGTCACCTCTTTTATTTCTCATATTGGTAATTTTTGTCTTCTTTCTTTTTGTCCTGTTCAGTTTGGCTAGAGATTTATCAGTTTTGTTGATCTTCTTGAACTAGACAGAGATATATCTGGTTCCTGCCTGATCATCCTAAAGTAACATCTGCCAGGTAATCACTCCCGTAGCCACAGGTTCCCGATCAGCTTTTTATGATTTCACTCTTAAACATGAACAGCCAAGCATCACCAGATTTTGAGGAAAGTGCCCACATGCAATTGACAGACCAAGAGAAAAGGTGACTCTAGAAGACCAGAGGTTATTTGGGAGACAGAAAGGAGCTTTAAAAATACTCTAAAATCTTGAGAGATTCTGAGATGTACGCATTCAGCAATATATATTCCAACCCAAAAGCAAGAATAGGATGCTATTGAAAAAGAATTAGGAAGAGAGTTTTTGGCAAAAAGAATTGGAAAATAAAACAGAAAATCTTCCCAGAAAGTAGAGCCAAAATATCAATACAATGTGAGAGAAAAGGATCAAGAGATAGTCCAATTCTGAGTTATAAAAAGGAGATCCAGAAAGAATAGAGGATATAGAAAATAAAAATAAAAATTTCTCTGAACTGAATGATGTCATTGGCTTAAAAGGGTTCAGTGAATGCCCAGCACTAGAGATGTCAAAAGATTCTTGCTGTGAAAGTTCATTGCACTAGGAACAAGGAATTCATTAATGCTCCTAAAGTGCAAAAACCAGTCACCTACAAGGGGAGGGGAATCAATTATATGGGCAACAGAGTTAACAACAATGGGTGCCTTTAAAATTCGGAGGAAAATGTTAACCTATAGTTCTTTTTTAATTAATTAATTAATTAATTAAATTTTGAAGAGAGAGAGCGCGCACGAGCACATGCTCAAGTGGGGGAGGGGGGAAAGAGAGGGAGAGAAAGAGGGGAGAGAGAGTTCTGAACAGGCGCCACACTGTCAGCGCAGAGCCTGATGGAGGGTTCAAATGCACGAATCGTGAAATCATGACCTGGAGCCAAATTGAAAAGTTGCTCAATTGACTGAGCCACCCCCAGGTACCCCTAACCTATAGTTTTATATCCAGTCAACCTATCATTTCAGACATGGAAGGACTCAGGAAGTTTACTTCCTCTTTTTTTTAGGAAGTTATTTGAGAATGTGCTAAAACAAAATAGAGGTGTAAAGCAAGAGACCCAGGAAGGAAATAGTGTGTCCTCCCCAGGACAGCAGCTAAGTCCTAGAATGTTAACTGTACAGAGGCAAGAAGAGGAAGGGTTTGGGTAGTAGATTTCTGAAATAAAGAAAACTGTATAGCATGGTTGACTGGATGTAGACATTGATGAAAGCCAAGCCTATGATACACTAAAGAATATAAGGAAAAGGCAACTACTAGAAACTCCAGGAAAAACAAAAAGTTGTATGAGAAAGAAAAGGTCACTGTAGTACCTTTCCTGGTTCTGCAGTAAACAGTAGATATGTAGTCACAATAATGTAAGTCCTGTTTGCTAATTTCAACCCTCAGAGCCAACATGTAAATAAAATTTGGAAAATGTATTTGTGGCTATAGGACAGCGTAAATGGGACCAAACTTTGTGTTGAAAAATAAAATACAGGTTAGAGTCACTGGGAGGTGAAAGGCAGGGAGGAAAGCTGAAGGGAAAGGTAGGGGCACTAAAAACATCTTACTATGTAGGGCATCAAAAGATATTGTCTAAAGTGATAAAAAATAAAGATATAAGTATATTAAACTTACAAAGGCATCAACAGATCTAAACTGATGTTGGGAGGATGGGGGAGGGTGGATCCATTAGAGCAGGAAGGTGATAATGTCTAGAACTGATAAACCAAGAAAGAGTCCGTAAGCTTGTAGAAAGATAAGCAGATAATATAGGCAGAAAAACAGTTCAAGTGAAAACAATTGTGGTTGCTCTGAGACCAAGAGTGTGCTTGTGCTGCAGGGAATACTTGCTTTTCATCACTGAATAAGCTCTTCAGTATGATTTAATATTATGCACATATATTTTTTGATACATGTTGAACCCCCAGCTAAGGGCCAGGCAGTGTTCTAGAGGCTACAGTGATGAACACACATAGTCTCTGCCCCTCTGGAGCTTTCAGGTCTGTGACTGAGACCACATAGAGCCCTCCAATCTCTATTTCTTATTCCCTCTTCCGAGCTCTAGACTCCAACTCCAGTTACCGATTGCACATTTCTCCCTAAGGGGACCTCTCCCTTGTCAGAGCCTTAGATGTCTCCTCTCTCTGAAATGTCCCTTTTCTATTGAGATGATGCTCAGGGCTCACTTCTTCCTGGAGACCTTCAGGACTTCACCCCGTGGCGTCTCCTCCAGTCGCACCCACCCCGCCCCTGCAGACCTCAGAGCGCAGCAGGCCCTTTTGTGCCTGAGTGCCTTTGCACATGCTATTTCAGATACCATGAAAGTCTCTCTTCTGGCAAAATCCTACTCATCCCTGACAGGCCAACTCACCTCTCCAGGGTCCTCTTCTCTGTGAGGCACCTAGCTGTCTAGCCCACATTTTAATTTTTAGTTAACTCTTCAGACTCAGGGCCTGACACAAGAGATGAAGGGGGTGCAATAAATGTCGCAGGAGTGATTTAAGGTGTCTGCATCAATTTGTTACCCCACAAGTTTGGGAAAGGGGAAAAGCTGCTCTCTGGTTGGTGGTTCTCGGCACATTGTTAATGCTGGCTCATGTCCTCCTGGGAAAGAAAGTCCCCAGAAGAAAGCCCCCATTTCAGTGGAAATCTAAGGGGCAAATGGCTTTTCTCATTGGTACAGAAAAGAGTGCAAAAGACAAAGGAGGTGCTCAGTATTTGTTGAAGCCCACTGCTTCTCTCTGCAAAGGCTCCAATCATCAACCAGGAACAACTGAACGTGATTTTGGGGTTATCAGCAGTTTGGGATAATTCAGGAATTGTTTCCTGGGCACAAGACCACTGCTCTTTGCGTGTGCCCAGAGCGGCTCAAGAGTCCGCTGAATCGGTGGCCGGTACACAGGTGTGCGTGTGAGCCCTTGCGCACAAGCTTGTGCACCGCGCAGGGCCCGGGCCGGGCGTGGTGGTCAGAGCAGGGAGGACAGTGGGCTGGGGTCCGTCTTCCTTCCAGGGACCTCCGGGGCTTTGAGAGCAGGGGGAGGGGCCCCGGGCCGAATCTCCACCTCCCCTCCGCGCCCCGCCCCTCCCTTTCACTTTCCCCGCCCCGGCCCCACCGCGCGCCAGCACACTCCCACCTGTCATTCCCATGCTGACCAAGGCTCTGTCCGGGAGGCGGGGAGCCGACTGGTGGCCGCTGCCCCTCCGCCTCCAGTGCGCTCTTTGGTTGGGGGCTGGGGGGGGGGGAGGGCGCTGGAGATGCTGGGGGCGCGGGCGCCTGTGATGTCTCCCGCCTCTGTGACGTTCCTGCCGCGACCCTCCCCCGCGGACAGGAAACAGCGCTCAGGATTTCTGGCTCACGGGCAGGGCGGCCCTTGGGGGGGAGTGTCCTCCGGAGAAGGATGTCCCACCCCCGCAGCCCGAGCCCTCTCCACAGAGTTAGGACTGCTCGGCTCTTCCCAGCAGTCCCAGAGAGGGCGGCGACCGGTAAGCTTCCAGGGCCTTTGCACCTGCCTGGAGCGCACACACATACTTAATTAAGCAAGGTTTCCGGGGAGGCGTGCAGCGGATTGGATAAGGCCCCCTATGCTCGGGGCGGGGAGGGCGTGGCATCCATCCTCAGACAGGAACCCACTCCTGGAAAGTCACATCTGGTCGGGGTGGGGGTGGGGGTCTAGGCTGGATCCCAGTTCTGTCCCCTGGAAGCCAGGCCTCAGGGACAGGAGGGAGTGGGGCAGGCTTTGTTCAGGGCTCACAGTGTGCCCCCACCTATCCATGTCAGGCCAATGCCCAGGCCTTGGCATCTTCTCCTCCTCAGCCTGGCAGTGTTTGGCCAGGGACTTCCCTACTGCCTCCAGGTGGGGCATCTTGCCTAACTGGTCTGAATAGATAGGCCAGAAGGAGGCCTAGAAACTCCCACTGGGAGGCAGAGGCGGGAAGAGTGACTTGACTCAAGGGTTGAAAACAGTCCTTGCCCACCCACAACAAAAAGCAGAGACCTGAGAAGATCCCACCCAGGAGGCAATGGGAGGCAGCCGTTCAGATCGGAGGCTCTGTAAGTAGGCAGGTGAGTGGGGACAGCCACAGCATAACACGTTTGTCATCACCCCAAACTTTATTGCTTACAAAGAGTTCTCTACAACCCGAACTCTGCGGTACCAAGGCTGCAGCTCTTCACGTCCTGGGGGCTGGGGGTCCCTCCATGGGGAGGAGCATGGCTCGATGTGGAGAGCTGGACAGAGGCCACCTTGGCAAGACACGGGGACAAGCTTCTCCCAAGGAGGAATCTTGGGGGACACCCCTCCCCCCCAGGAGCAGAGGCTGGCTGGCCCCCGCGCAATGATTCACAGTTGATTAATGCTACATGAGTCTTGATCAGCACCCCCACCGAAGAAAAGACGGGGCTGAGGCAACGGGGTAGGGTGGGAGGGGGGCTCATCTAAAAGAAAAATGGAGATTTGAGGGGTCGTGCGCATAGAGACAGGTCAAGACTCGAATCCCTTCACCCCATCTCCTGGCCTGCTTTTGCGCGTGCAGAGCCACTGACCTGCCCTCCTGGAGGGCAGCCGTGAAAGTGCTTTGAGGTCATCAGAGTGCAAAGTGCAGTTGGCAGTGCCCCCTGGCCGAGGGGCAGGGCAGGGCCGGTGTGAGTGTGAGGCCAGGGCTGTGTCTCAGGAAGCTGGTGTGCATGGTGTTACAAGCCGTGGCCGTGGCCGGGAGGCACGCGGGTGCCTGCGGCTGCTGCTTTCTCACACATCTGCCACGCCCCAGCCCCAGCCGGCTCCTGCTGGGTAAGGGCTCCCCACGCCCTTCCACGAGGGACGAGGGGGCTAAGTGCCAGCCGGCTGGGGGCAGTGCTGGGGCTGCAGATGGGGCTCAGAGTCTGCTGCTCCAGGGAAGACTGGTGGCCGGCAGCAAAGGGACATGTGCTTGGGGACTGAGAACCATTTCATTTAAGACACCTCTGGTCCTTGGCTGAAACTGAGTTCAGCTCAGGACCTGGGCTGCAACGTGACGAGCGTGCCAAGTTCTCCCTGGGAGCCTTCCAGCGTCCGGCATTCCTCCCTCCCTGACTCTGGCAGAAGAGCTGCTAGGTCTAAAAAGGGGGTTCGATGGCCAGGCAAGGGAGCCAGAGGGCTCCCCGTTAACCCGGGGGTGGGTACCCCTGCCTCCCCGCTCCTGCGCCGGACCTGGGTGTGGGTCCTGGGGCACTCGACACCCTGACACCCGCTTGGAGGCCCATCCCTCCCTGACCCAGGCCGGAAGCTGCTCTATCCTGACTGCCAGCAAGTGGTCACCGGTCTAAGCAGGTCAGGCCAGTTCGTTCGGACCAGAGCAGACTCTTTTGGCTCCCCATGGGAAGTGGGCTCCTGCCTCCCTCCTCCTCCTCATGTGGGCACCGGCGGGCGTTCTCTTGGCGGGGTCGGGCAGACACAGCAGATCCTGGAGGCATTCTGCTCGCCCGCAGTCCCACTGCCGAGCCACGGGGTGGCGGGTCCCTGGGAGCAGGCTGAGCCCGTGTGGCAGGGGCGGCACAGAGCACCAAGAAGGCAGGCCCCTTCTGGTGGAGCGGAGCCAGTGGTGGCAGGCTGGGTTAGGGTCTGTTCTCCAGGTGCCCATGCTTGACCCTCCAGCTCCAGGCAAAGCTGCCGTCGGGCGCCAGGGTGCACTGCAGGTCGATGCCCGAGTCCGGCACCTCCATGTCATAGCGTACGGGCCGCCCGTCCTTGGTCACCAAGCTGAAGGCTGCGGCTGGGATCTGGGGGCAGAGGGAAACAGCAGGCTTGAGGCAGCAGCACAGGGCTTGAGGCTGCCCCGGGGTGCAGAGCGGAGGTCTCTGGTGGCATGGGAGAGGTCCCCTCCAGCCAGGCGGGCAGCCCCGAAGGCATACTCTTGCCTTTCTTTCTGGAGAATCTCAACTGGCCCAGGTGGAGGTCCTGGGGAGCCCTCAGTCACTCCCACCAGGCTTGCCCTGAGACCTCGAGGGATAACTGAAGCCAACTATTCCCCACGGTGCCATTTCTGCTTATTCCAAAGCCTGTCCCCTGGAGGGCTGGGCCGGGGACACTGACTTCTGGGACTCTGCCTCTTAAGTGTGCACCTGTCCCCTTACCTGGCTGCTGATGCCGGTTGCGATGTCCCCCACCTTGACCCGGTGAAACTCCCGGATATGTAGGTGTTCGCCATTGAGAGACTGTATCTGGATTTTCACACCTAGAAGGCAGGCAAGGTGAGCGTCAGGAGAGTGAGTGCTGGAGCCCCACACGCAGCCCCGCACGGAGGGACGCAGGATGGCTGTGAGGAAGCCGATGCGACGTTTAGGCTTGAGTGGCCCCACTGTTCTACGCCGGCTAGTTCTTCCTGGTTGTTTTGTGTCAGCATCTAGAATTTGGCCTGCGCGATGCACACAGCTAAGGTTGGCTCTTATGGGGAACGAATAACCCAATCTGCGCACAAGGCAGAAAGAAAGTGGGGACAGAGACTCTTACATTAGACTGTGGGCAACTTAGGCCATAAGTCTCTGGAATTGGAACAGCTCTTGGCCAGGCCATGGGGTCTTGAGGCATGCGTCTACACTGGCCCCAGGAAGAGTGTGAGCTGCTGATGAAACCCTTGTTCTATCAAAATCACAACATAAGCTATGCAGCCACGTTTGAAAACAAAGAAGTCCATATATGTTTTCTTTCTCGTCTTAATGACTTTAAATCCCAGAGGAGGATCCCGGCAAACTTGTGGCTGGGTTCTTGCTTAAATTGCTCATAAGGTCCTGCTCCTCCTTGTCCCTTTGGACGGCATCACTTCTTTCTTGATTCTAGGCCAGGAGAGACTGCTATGTGCCCCAAAGCAAGGGCCTTCTAGAACTCCATCAGCAACCCGTGAGGGACAAGGTCCTTTGCTGACTGCCCCGCCAGGGAAGCCTCTGGGGGAATCAGGGCCTTTGCTCGAAACCAACTTCGTGGCCAGGTCCCTCCAGTTTGGGCGCCGGGCGCCTTCCTCTCCCTTCCCCCCGCTGCTCCAGGAGAAGGGGACAGAAGCTCCCTTGGACTCCCGGATCAGGATCAAAGATCAGGATCAGGATCAAGGGTGGATCAGGTAGCGTGGGCGCTGCTGAGTGGGCCAGCACTGGGCTATACCATTGAAGTAGCTTGGGGTGTCGGTGGGCCGCCCTCGGGCCAGCACCATGTTCCAGCTGGAGCTGTGGGCCTCCGCCTGGCTGCTCCATGAATGCACGCCAGAACTCAGGGTGTCCCGCGAGCTCTGTGATGCCTTCGATGGGTTCTGAAACAAGAGGGGGCACAATCAGGCCTCTGGGCTCGGGGGACTGTCCCTGGCCTTGGGGGGATTTGGGACACAGGGGCTCTCCCTTGGGGTGAGGCATTGCTCGTGTTCCGCTCTGGAGTGTGGCTCTGCTGGGCACTCTTGGGGCAAGCAGGGGGCTGGAGGGAGGTGAAGGGTATTTCTAGGGGGCCCCCAGGACCAAATCTTCATCCCCACTCTCTCCAGTAGCCAAACCACTGCCGAGTTCCCGGGTGTGCCAAAGACGGATTGGCTCATCCTGAGAAACCACGACACCCTGCCCTGCCGGGAAGCCCTTCCCGAAGGGCGGGGTGACCCCCACCAGCCTCCCTTCTCCGCCACTTGCACACAGCCTGTTCACCAGCCTGACACGGAGCTCTGTCCCCAGGGTCCTGGGTCCCTGGCCGGCTTACCTTCTCACTGTCGTCCGACAGAGAGAGGCTGTCGACGCTGAGGCACGAGAGAATCTGTTCTTGCTCCTCCAGTGAGAAGGGCTGGGACAGGCTGTTCAGAAATAATTCTGCAGAGGAAGGCAGAGGGAGGCTGTGAAGAGCGGGAGTGGCCTGGCCAGGCCGTGCGTCTGGCTGCACGGAACTTGGGAGCCAACCTCGGGGTAAGGAGCTTAGAAGAGAGCCCATGCTGGCTGCCCTGGGGATGACAGGGGACCCAGAGGTCGCAGCCGGGCCGCCCATACCTATTTCCAGCTGCTGCAACTCCTGCTCGGGGAACGTCGCCTTCCGCTCCGCCGAGCTGGGGTTTTTGGCAGGAGCCGGGTCCAGGGAGGACAGAGGTAATGGGTCCCATGTTCCAGACTCGTCCTTGCCCCAGTTCAGGCTTGGAGACTTGTTCCGCTCCGGAGGTTCGGGGGGCAGAGGGGGCTGGAGCTTAGGGGCCCCGCCTGTCGTGTCCTCGGTTGGCTGGGGTCCTGGAGCCCCAGGCGAGAGCTCCCTCGGCTGGGCCTGCGGGGTCCGATGGGAGTGGCCTTGGCCGGGCGGTGGATGTCTTGGCTCTTTGTACTCCCCCCTCCAAGGGCTCCGCAGACCTCCCACTAGAAAACAGCACACGCGGTGAGGCGGAAGGGGGCCCGGCCAGGTGGCCCTGCCCGACCAGAGAGCTGGAGGCAAGGCGTGGGGGAGGGCGCTTGCCCCATAGGGGGCGTGTGGTCTCCGAGGCGGCCTCTTCCGTAGGGGGCCTCCCGCAAGGGGAACAGGACAGTAGTTCTGTCTTTTATTTCGTTTTCCTTCTAGGTAACAATCGCAAATTTAAAACTGACAGAGTTGGCTCCAGAGAAGGACTTTGTAAATAGTAAAGGTTTAAAAACAGCCCTGAGGTAACACCAACTTCAAGTTCCCAGAAACTGGCCTCCTTGACCTCCCCCTGCCCCCCTCCCCCCTCCCCATCTCTCTTACCCTCCCTCCCCACACTCCGTGCTTTCTCTGCAGTGGGGGGCAGTTCATCTATGTTTTGGGGGGCATGCAGGGTCTGTCTCCCGTTTTATTTATTCCCCTTTCATTCCCATAACCACTGCCTCTCCCCTGCCCACCCCTCCCTCCCCCCTGGGGACATTCTATTCTATTTGCCGTGTCACTTTGGGTTTGATCATGTTCTTGCAAAGTGTGGGTGGTTCTTATTTCTCAATATTTAGTTTACAAAAAAGGTATTATGTTTTCGGCCTCGCTCTGTGCATCCCCTTTTTGCCCCACACCGCATACTACAGTTTCAAAATCCAGCCAGGTTGCCCTGTGAACAAGGAGTTGCTTTAACGGCTGCATGGGGCTCCATGGAGCCCGCCCTGCCCACCACCCTGCCCACCTCCCTGCCCATCTCCCTGATGACCACCCTGCCTTTGGCCTCTTCCAACAAGCAGCATGCCTCTGCTGAGCCTACTCCTCTCCTGCAAGTGACCCTCCAGTGCACTCCTGCGTGTCCCCTTAGGGATCTGGCGAGAATCTCTTCAGTGGTGGGCCCAGTACAGGCCGTGTGGCCTCCCTCCCTCACCCCTGCAGCCAGTATGGGGCTCTTACCATGTTGCAACGCCAGGCTGACCTTCCCCCCCAGCTCCACCGCAGACGCACGGCGCCCAGGCTCTTTCCTTAGCCCCTCCTGAATGGCCTGGGCCGTGAGAGGGGCACAGGATGGTGGGATCTCCCTCACAGGTGGGGGCTCGCTGGCAATCTGTGGGTCAGAAGGCAGTATGTGTGGCCTGCCCCCCTCCCCACCCCCTCCGCTTACTTCCCAGCTCCCTGGCTTTCGGTTCCTGCTCTTCCCGACTCTCCCCCACCTTGCTGTGCTGGGCTCGGTCACAAAGACGGGAGAGGGCTCAGACTTTTCCAAGGAAATGGAAAAACGGGGCCAGGGAGGCGAGGACAGCGCCAGGCAGCAAGGTGCCCATGACCTCCAGGCCCAGCCCGTCAGGCCAAGGGTCTGAGTGGAAGAGAGCCCTGACCTGCCCAGAACCTAAGGAGAACCCTCCCCTGGGATGTGTCCCCCCTGAGCCCACTGGTTTGGGTGCCACGTGTTTCCGTCACGCTTACAATGAGGCCTCTTCCTGTTCCCATCGGCCGTCGAAGAGCAGTCCAGACGGGGACCGCCCCAAGCCAGCAGCCCCCGGGCCCGCGGCCCTGCTGGCCCTCCCAGGTGCTGGCACTGACCTTGAGGCAGAGCGGCCCTCGGAAGTACTGCGTCCAAGGGTGGTAGCCGTTGAGCATGTGAAGCATCATACAGCAGCTGCTCCACACGTCCACCTTGGCGTCACACGGCTCGCCCAGCACCACCTCCGGAGCCATGTGCGTCTCTGTGCCCGGGATGTAGTCCCCTGAGGGGGTGACGCAAGGCGGAAAAGCCAACCGTCAACTCTGATAGGCAAGAGCCTCGGCAGTGAGCACACCAGTCAATTCCCGAAATACCCCGAATCTGTCTCTGTGAACCGGCTTCAGGTAGGGGGAGAGCCTCCAGCTCAAACTTGCCCGGGGTAAGCTAAGTCAGGGGCTCCACTGGGGACGGGCACAAAGAATGTATGACCCAAAATATGGGCTCTACCCTTTGGCCCAAACCCCTAGAGTGCCTATGAAAAATGGGGAGGTGCTGGGGCACCTGAGCGGCTCAGTTGGTTGAGTGTCCGACTTTGGTTCAGGTCATGATCTCATGGTTTGTGGGTTCAAGCCCTGCATTAGGCTCTGTGCTCACAGCTTGGAGCCTTGAGCCTGCTTTGGATTCTGTGTCTCCCTCTCTCTCTGCCCCTCCCCTGCTTGCACTCTGTCTCTGTCTCAAAAATAAATAAACATTAAAAAAATATATATATATTTAAATGTTTTATTTATTGCTAGGAGAGAGAGAGACAGTGAGCAGGGAGGGTCAGAGAGAGAGGGAGTCACAGACTGAAACAGGCTCCAGGCTCTGAGCTGGCAGTCAGCACAGAGCCTCGAGGGCTCGAACCCACAAAGCAGATCATGACCTAAGTGAAAGTCCGCTTAACCAACTAAGCCACCCAGGTGCCCCTAAAAAAATATTTTAAAAAAGAGCATCTGGGTGGCTCGGTTGGTTAAACGTCCGACTTCTGCTCAGGTCAAGATCTCACAATTTGTGGGTTCGAGCCCCGCATTGGGCTCTGTGCTGACAGCTCAGAGCCTGAAGCCTGCTTCGGATCTTGTGTCTCCCTTTTTCTCTGCCCCTCCCCCACTCATGTTCTGTCTCTCTTTCTCTCCCCCTCAAAAATAAACATACGTTAAAAAAAATTTTTTTTAATTTAAAAAAATGGGGAGGGGCCTGAGCATTCAAAATTATGTTGTAGGAGACTAATTAATGGTATGATGTTCCTGAAATATTAGCAAGGGAAAACAAAAAAAATAAAATAACTTCTATGCAGACTAGAAAAACCGATACCAGATATGAAATGTTTTCCCCCACTCTGGTGATCTGTATTTTTAATTTTTGCTTAATTAGACTTCCGGCAAAAGATTTTAGAAATTATTTTTGTAATAAGAAAAAAAGCCCACTAGTCATTTTAAAGTGAAAGGCAGGTGTCTGTGTCCAATTTACATCTTCAGGGTGACCAAGACAGGCCTCTAATGGCAGAGAATCACTTCTGAAAGGTTTTTGCCTGGGGCACCTGGCTGGCTCAGTTGGTTGAGCGTCTGACTCTTGGTTTTGGCTCACGTCATGATCTTTCAGTTCATGGGTTCGAGCCCCACACTGGGCTCTGTGCTGACACTGTGGAGCCTGCTTCAGATTCTCTCCCTCTGCCCTTCCCTGATATCTCTGTCTCAAAATAAAAAATAAATAAAAGGTTGATTTTCCTTTGGTCATGAGGAAATAACCTTTCACTTAACACTATAAATGAAAACAGGCACAAAGTTGTGTTATAATGGTCTTAACAAGGTATCAGAAATAAAAACAGGATGAACTGGAAGGAGTGATCTAAAGTCTTTGTGATTACGTCTCTGGGCAACAGAACAGGGCAGGTTCCTTTGCCCTTCTCTTCTATACCACTTGACTCTGTAGTTGCTAAATATCTCACAATGGATGTGGATTACTTTATTTTTTTTAAATTTTAAAAAATGTTTATTGTTGAGAGAGAGAGACAGAGCATGAGCAGGGGAGGGGCAGAAGAGAGGGAGACTCTCTGGAATTCGGAGCAGGCCCCAGGCTCTGAGCTGTCAGCACAGAGCCCGACGCGGGGCTCAAACTCACAAACCGTGAGATCATGACCTGAGACGAAGTCCGATGCTCAAACGTCTGAGCCCCCACCCCCACCGCAGGCATCCCGGGATGTGGATTACCTTAATAATCAGAAAACTTAAAAACAGACGTTTCTCCAGCTACAGAGCCCAGGCCCCTTGGTCAGACCTCGTGTTGTGCTTCCAGAAACTGTGCTCAGAGGCCCGGGACGGCTGAGGCCACAGGCTGGGAGCAGAGCCACCCGGAAAAGGCTGGATGAGAGGGGTAGGTGCCATGGGGGCTGCACGGCAGAAGACCTGGGGCAAGGCAGCCAGCCTTTCCCTTCCCTTCTCTGTGTAGCAGGAATCCCAGAAACGAGCACCTGATATTCCTTCTTACATTTAAGTGGGACCAAAGCTTTCTGCTAACCTAGGGAGGTTGATGGGCTGCCAATATTGTGGTGGACAAAAAGGGTTCACCTCTCTGCCTGCTATTATAGAAAGCATGGGAGAAGGCTAATGCTTAGTGAAGGCCAGTGGGGGAGGGGGACGGGGGGGCGGGGCTTACCGGTGAGCAATGACTTCCCCAGGCCATCGGGTTGGAGGCACATGGCATGGCCGAAGTCACAGAGGGCCGCGCGGCTCCCGTCACTGGACAGGAGCACATTGTCAGCTGCCAGGCCACCCCAGAGAAGAAGAGGAACAGGTGAGTCACTCCAGGCCCCTGCCCAATCTGGACCTCCAGCGAGGCAGTTTCTGGCTGACCCTACACGGCAGCTGTTGCTTCTGATTAGTTTTCATTAGTCATAAGGAAGGGAGGAGGGTTATCAGTTCAGGCTAGACGCAGGGAGGCCGATCTCTGAGGTCCCAGGGATAGTTTACTCTGGGGACACTGCCACTCTGCTCTGCTGTCCCCACCCTCCCCCAGTGGTCACCAGGGCATAGGAGTTCCCTCTGCAGTTCTCTGCAGGCACTGCCCCCTGGCAACCAGGGTGCTGGGCTAAGGGCCTGGGCAACACACTTCCCCCTCCCGCCAGCACAGCTCTGCCAGCCTTCCCTGGGCCCTGCCACTGGGGACGGTCAGGCAGGAGGAGGCCACGGGGGACCAGGGTGGTGGGGGCGTGAGCCTCACCTTTGATATCTCCGTGCAGAATCCTTCGGGTGTGGAGGTACTCCAGCCCTTCCAGGGCCTGGCCTAGGTAGTAAAGGGCCCGGTCCTCCGGCAGACAGCCCTTCTGCTTTATGAGCTGACCCAGCGAGCCACCTACGAGACCAACAGTGAGTCTTTACATGGTGCATTTCCAGGCCTGCAACGGGACACGGGCAATGGCCTCCAAAGGGCAGGTGGTAGAAAGTAGGCTTTTCCGGCTGATGTCACAGGGTCAAGAGGTTAAAAATGGAATAACTGGGGACCGAGGTCAATCTGGGAACGATGTGGGAAAGCCTTGGCTCGGACCCAGCTCCTTACCTTCTAGCAGTTCCATGAAGATGTTGACCCACGGACCTTCCTTCACAGCGCCATACAGAGGGACGATTCTGGGTGAGGTCAGCCCTGCACATGCCATCAACTCCTCGGCCCGAAACACTTCAATGCGCACCTGGCAGGGCGCAGAGGTAGCTGTGAGTCAGGGTGAGGGACAAGGTCTGGTTCCCCAGTGCTCCTGCGCAGAGGCTGCTGAGGTCCCCAGTGACAATTCTGAGGCCAGGCAGGCAGGGCCCAGGTGGGCCTACGGGAGCCTCAGAGACGAAACTGTGTACCCTGCGGGGTCAGGTTCAACATCTAGTACTTGGCTAAAATTCCGCCCTGCTGACATGTGTGGAAATACTTAGAATCACAAAGATAACAGCCCTTATCCAGGCTCCTGACACGCTGTCCACCCTCAACTCTGCCAAACACACAACTTAACCACCCCCCCGCCCCGCCCCAAATGTCTGGGCCATTTCTAGGACGTGAGCCCTTTTGTTTATCAATGTCCACGTCCACGCCTCGGAGGCTGGGCTCCCGTCTTTCCTGCCGCAAGCGCTGATGCAGCCAAGGGTTCTGGCTCTGTCGGTGCCTCTGGCTCCTCAGCACTTTCCTCAGCTCGGAATTATGTGTTTTTCCCCCTGAGGGCTAAAACGTCCATGTAGACGGAGCAATGCCTGTTTACTCTGTTTGCAGCTGTTTCCCCAGGATCTGGGCAAAAGAGAGGCTCCTAAGGGGGAGGGGTTTGGCCAAGGCCCCTCCTGTAGGGACCGCCCACTCCTTTGTGTAGGGGTGAGCACAGCAAGGCGGGAAGAAACAGGCCTAGGATACAAACATCCCAGACTGAGACTTGGGCTTGGCCATTTCCAAAGTTAGAGCGCTTGCTTCCCTTAAGCTGTGTTTCCATGAGCCAACGGCGGTGACAGTGGGGTCTGCTCTCGCGTGGAGTGAGGATTTGGAGGGATGAGAGCCCAGCACTAGGCCTCGCAACCAGCGGGTGCTCAGAGAATGTTAGCTGCCCACTTCCTCCCTCCAGCTCAAATAAGAGCAACTTATTAAACACTTAGAATTCTTAACAGACACTTGTCCTCTCTTTTCTGCCGCTGCTGGTTCTCCTGTGAGCCTGGAGAGGTGCCACCAGGGGGCGCCAGTGGCAACGAAACCAGCCTGGAAGAAATCAGTCAGGAGCTGGCAGTCTGGCTTGGAGACATGCTGACTTGGCAGGAGCCCTGACAATGTGGGGCTTTTGGACTCTCGCCTATCAGTGGAAAATGTGTCTCTTCTGGTTACAGAGTATCTGGTCAGGTTAATCAACTTGCATAAACTTGGGCTCTTTGTCAGTGTTTCCAGCTCTGAACCTGAGCTAGAATGAACTCACCATCGGGACTCATACTAGCAAAGGTCTTTAACGCTCCGGCTCCCGAACTGAGCTCTCAGGCGCCCCAGAGAACTCAGCAGGGCTGCAGGTCTTACTTTCTTCCTTTTAAGTTTATTTTGAGAGAGACAGAGTGTGTGCGAGGGGGAGAGGGGCAGCGGGAGAGGGAGAGAGAGAATCCTAAGCAGGAACCACGCTGCCAGTGCAGAGCCAGACAGGGTTTGAACTCATGAAACTGAGATCATGACCTGAGCCGAAACCAAGAGTCGGATGCTTAACCGACTGAGCCACCCAGGCATGCCCAGGATGTTTTACTTTTGAGGGAAGCAGTGGTGATGGCTATCTGTGGGACACCGCATAAATTACTCGCTCAAGATAGTTCAGTTTCAACATTAGCTTGTGCTCTATTCTTTCTATGTATCTTTAGGAAGCTATGTTTTTGGAGCTCGCTGGGATACAAGTACTTCAGGAGTGGGGGGGATGGGAAGCAGGAAGTGAAGCTGAGGATGTCTGATCTGATTTCAAATTTTTGGTAAGTTGGGCAGTGCCCAACGAGGGATACATCCCATAAGTAATTATGATTAAGAATGGAAGGGAAATTTTCTTTCAACTGACGTGTATTGTTATTCAAATGACTACTAAGTTGTTAGGAAAAACACTATTATTTGACCTTATTACTTAATAAATGGAACTTCTAGGTACTTGTTCTGGCCTGGGGTGCCATGAAAAATTACTGACACTGAGGGCTGCAAACCAAGAAAGTCTGGGCACCTCTGTTTTAACTTTTAAGAAATCCGCAAGTCCTCTGGAGGATTCCAGGAATGTTGAAACCATTCTCACCCGGGGTACCTGGCTGGTTCAGTCAGTAGAGTCCATGACTCTTGATCTCAGGGTTGTAAGTTCAAGCCATGATGGGTACAGAAATTACTTAAAAATGAAAATCTTTAGGGGCGCCTGGGTGGCTCAGTCGGTTAAGCGTCTGACTTTGGCTCAGGTCATCTCATGGTTCGTGGGGTTCAAGCCCCACATCGGGCTCTGTGCTGACAGCTCAGAGCCTAGAGCCTTCTTCAGATTCTGTGTCTCCCTCTCTCTCTGCCCCTCCCATGCTCACGCTATGTCTCTTTCTCTCAAAAAAATAAACATTACAAAAAAATGAAACCGAAACTCTTAAAATTCTTTTTTTTCCCGTTCTCACCCAGACCCAAGGGGGCCAGAGGGGACACTCGGAAACACAAGGTGATTTAGAAGTCTGTGCCAGCTCCAGGGAGAGCAAGCAGAATGGGCAGGCCTGAGGGAGGTGGATGGAGAGAGAGCACACGGCTTTCTAGCCCAGGTCAGCTGCCCGGCCAGCCCATCTCTCCTCCCTGGACCTCAATGTCCTCATCTGTTAAAGGGGCTGGACTATGATGAGGGTGTTCTTGAAAACAAATATTCGCTGCCCACTGAGGCACCGTTCTAAGCACTTTATGAGCATTCGTGATTTATATCTTACAATAGCCTATGGGGTGGTATTCTCATTATCTCCATTTTACAGATGAGGAAGCTAGAGTCTGGGCAGTACCTTGCCCAAGGTCACTGGCAGAAAGTCTCAGAGCTGGCGTTTTGCTTGGGGAAGGCTGACTCCAGGTTGCCAGCTATCCTGCCTCACTGGAGGCGTTCCCGGGAGTGTCTTACATCCAGGACATTTTTAAGTACATTCGGGAGCGTGTAGGTGGGAGTGTGGTCAGCGATCCCCTCACTGCCAAGTCCACAAGCCACTTCCCCCACTTAACTGCCTGCATGCTGACAGTCGGGATGGATGTTTCTTTCTTGAAACTCTCCCTCTTCTTGTTCAGTATTTGTATGCATTTTATTTCATCGGTAAAAAGAGGGTATAATTGGGGCGCCTGGGTGGCTTAGTCGGTTAAGCGTCTGACTTTCGCTTAGGTCACGATCTCGCGGTTCGTGGGTTCGAGCCCCGCGTCGGGCTCTGTGCTGACTGCCGGCTCAGAGCCTGGAGCCTGTTTCAGTCTGTGACTCCCTCTCTCTGACCCTCCCTGCTCACGCTCTCTCTCCTAGAAATAAATAAAACATTAAAAAAAAAAAAAAAGAGGGTATAATAGCAATGCTGTAAGTTCTTTTAAAGATCCCAGGAACATAAAATATGTGAAAGTAACTCACAGCACTGAGCGCACAGTAGTCGAATAAACAGGGGGCTCCCCCCATTCCTCGTCACCATGGAGATACTCTCCCCTCGGTCCTATTATGCCATGTAAAAGTCCCACCCCCGTCACCCCCTGAGCCCCTCCGGGGGTGTGGATTCTGTAGCTCTGCCTCCCCAGCCCTGGCACCCTGTCTGGCACAGAGCAGGTGCATGGTAACGGCTGGGTTTGGCTGAGGCCACGCTAACCCAATCATGGCAGAGTCAAAAGGAGGCTCCCAGAACCCCATGCTGGAGCCAGAGGTTCTTAAATGAAATGGTTCTCGACCCTCTTTGGGCCACAGACCCCTCTGAACATCTGATACATGATAATGGACCTTTCCCCATTCAAAATATGTGTGTCACGCAGATATACCATAGAATCAAGTTCCAGGGGGTCTCACGTTCTAGAAATTCATCCACTGACAAAGATATGAACTTCTACGTCGGCTGACAGAAGGCACTAGAGAGACGGTAGGTACCAATAAGGAACTGTGTCCGTGATACATGAGTACATGAAAAACACGGCTCAGGGCAGCCTCCAGAGTGCAGCCTCATTTTAATAAAAGAAACTACATGCTTATATACGCATAACAAGTCTAAAAAGAGGTAAAAGGGCAGCTGCCTCTCAGAACTAGATTGGGGAAGAGGGAGACTTGTGTTTTGGGGTATCACTCGAACTCTTCTATAATGAGACTAGGTCTACGTGCCATTAAAAGATCAAGCAAAGCCTTAAAAAAGCGAACAGACTCCCCCCACCGCCAACGTGCGTTAAACCCTGGACTTGTGACCAGTCAGCCTCTGACCCGAGGCCATGGATGTTCTAGAAGGAGGATCAAGGGACTGCTGTTGTACCACATGCTGGGGCTTCCTCCGGGTGCATGGGAGGGCGCACAGAGCTCCTCTGACCTCTGATCCCTACTCCCACCCCGATCCTCCGAAAAAGGAGTGGAAGGAGGGGCTGTCTGCCCACCCGAGGGCAGCTGTGTGGGCGGCCAAAGGCCACCGCACTGAGCTCTCGGGTCAGGGAGGCAGATTCTGGAATCGGCCAGTTCTGGCACTGGGGAGCCGGCTGGCTGGGCTCGGAGCTCTTCCTCCTGCACTGGGGAGGTGAGAAATGGGGGGCCCTGCCCGCTTCTACTATATCAAGGGTTGTTTACCTTGTTGCCCGGAATCGGAGAACCTCGGCAGGGCAACAGCTGAGAAGCCCAGTGACTAAGCTCCCTTAGCACCAGGCACTGGACCCTGGGACACTTCACACTCGTGCGTTCCTCCCACTCAGCCCTCAGGAGGGACAGCTGAGCCTTCTCCGATGGCCTGGGGAGGGCACCGCAGCTGAGGAGGTCAGGCACGTGGCCCTGGCATCCAGTGGGAGATGCTGACCCACGCTGGCAGGCACTCAGCACGTGCTTCGGCCGGCGGGGGGGCGGGGAGGGGCAGGTGGGGGGGTGGAGTCTGCTTATTTGACATAGTGTGTCTGAAGTTTGGGGTAATACCTACGGATAGTCCCTTCTCAGCCCATTACTCGGGGGCTCAAACTCTAGAACTTGAACATCCCGGCTCACCTACGAGCCAAGGAAGCCAGGTTATTCACATCACAATTTGTGTCCTCACCGCTGAAAGCCACAAGCAGCCGTGACCGCGGCGGCAGTGTCATCCACTCTGCCCAGGGCCCGAGTGTGCCGGCCCTGCCTGGGCTGGCTCTTTGGTCCTCTTCCCTTTTTGGGGATCAGAGTGTCCTTAACAAGACCTGCCTGAAAACAACGTCTACCATGGAGCCCGCTTATTACCCTTTGTCACAGGCCAAGAAAATGGCCCCTGGAAATGTTTCTCATTTTGTTTCTCATTTCCGCCTCCCACGGTCCTGGGCGCTAGCTCTGAGGCTGAGTCTGGGCCGAGGACAAGGTGGCTTCCAGTCAAGGTGAATGGAGAGTGGGGGGTGGAGAAAAGACATCTGAGGGGGAACAGGGCCAACACCAAGGTCTACAGAGGCCTCAGTTCCAGGCCCAGCCAGGTGGTTTCAGGCAAGGCACGCTGCCCTCTCTGGTCCCCAGTTCTAGCCTGGTGAAAGGAGGGAGCAGGAGAGGCAATTCACGCCTCTGCTTGCATCCATTCCCAGGACCTCGAGTCTCCTCCCCTGTCCCCTTCCAACAGAGCAGATCACAGCCGGACTCTGGAGCCAGCCAAGACTGGGTCTCTTGCTAAGTCTCCTTTCCTTGTAATGTCCACCTCCCATGACCGATCATGCCGGCCAGCAGGAGAATGATCGGCCAGCAGGAGACAGAGCCCAAACCGAAATCGATCTGACATCCCAAGCGCACAGCCTTGTCCAAGAGGCACCTGTTAGGGGTCGGCTGTCGTTGTGGTTTGTTGTACCTTCTGGCTCAGGCGTGAGCGAGGCCCACTGTGTGCGGTTAAGGTGTCCGCCCAACATGAATCCCATGGCGAGCCAACACATTCCAGGTCAGGACCTGCCCCTAAGGGCCCCAACGTCATGAGCGGCCCAGGACGGGTGCACACCCGCACACTCCATCTGACCTACGTGTACACTCAGTGCAGCTCCCAGGCTGGGACATGTGACCGAGGCTGCTCCCTCCCGGCTCCAGCTGACCCTAGGGTGCCCGGCGACAGCCAGGCTCTGTTAACAAGTCAGAGCCACGGCTGCCCTGCGATCACCCTTGCAAGAAAGCAGAAGGAACACACTTCCTTCTGCAACTCCCCCGGCGGGGGCCCAGGCGCATCTTTTTTTTTTTTTTAATTTTGCCTACCTTTTTGACTGCACACTGGAAGCCAGTCTGCTTGTCCTCCATCCTGTGCACCTCTCCGAAGGAGCCTCTGCCCAGGCACGGCTGGTGCATGGCCCAGTGGACCTCCTCTCGGTACTCATAATCCACCGGCTTGAGTTTCTGGGGTTGGCAGGAGAGAGGCCAGTTTCAGGGCCGGGGCAGCAAGGGGACGAAGCGTTACAGTGAGGAAGGCTCTCTGGCTGGTTGTCCTTGCCAGGCTGCTGGGGGCAGAGCCCTCACAACCAAAGACACCCCCGGGGTCTGAGGCAGGGCTCTGCAGAGGCAGGACTAGATGGCGTTACAGGAATAAGGTGAAGGCAAAGGACAGCTTCTCGGGCTGCCCAGGCTAAGCCGCTCCCAGTGAGAGGTCCTTCTCCCCAGACTTATGGGTGTGGGACAGAAATGGAATTGTCGGAGCGCCTGGGTGGCTCAGCGAGTCAACTGTCTGACTCTTGACTTGGGCTCAGGTCATGATCTCACAGTTCATGGGTTTGAGCCCCTCACAGGGCTCTGCCCTGATAGGGCAGAGCCTGCATGAGATTCTCTCTCTTCTCTCTGACTCCCACTGCCAACCTCTCTCTCAAAATAAGTAAATCAAACTTAAAAAAAAAAAAGGAATCATCAACAACTTTGGCTGAAAGTATAGTTCAGAAGCTAGAAGGCAGAAAAAAGGGAACAGACCATGAAGAGAGGTAGGGGACAAGGGATCGTGTCAAAGACGGATGGAATAAACCCCAGAAATTTAAGTCCGGTAAAATTCATTTAGAGTTATAAAGCTCTCTGGGAGAGAAGTGGAGGGAAAGAGGAAGGTCAGGGGCACTTGATATCTGCTTATTCCTGTTTCTCAGTATGTGAAACACACACACACTCTTCAGCAATAACTCAAGAACTTCAGTAACTTCAGAAGAACTCAAAACGGAAATATCTAAGAAGCCTGAAGAGTGATCCGGAGGGGCAACAGGGGATCCTGCCCCTCGCCAGTGATGAGCACTTTCCTACTATCTGATGTGTTATCATGTGCATGAGTGACTTCGATAAAGAGTGCAGTCTATGCCCCCCCATCCCCCCCTGCAAAGGTGGGAAGCGGAGAGGGTCTGGCAGGTTTCTCGTGGTGCCTCGTCCTCCAGAACAGGTCCCACGTGACTGCAGGCTGCTGCCCTGGGCCCCGGAGTGGGTGGCATGTGTGCCTGTGTTTGGGGGATGGCTTACCTCTGTAAGCAGGACCCCCTCGCTGTCCATTGTCTCGGGGCTGGGCTTCCGGGGCTTGGAGCCCCCCGCTGACCAGGTCTTGGCCAGGCTGGCCAGGCTGTGGGCCTGGCCTGAGCTCACACTGCCTTGCAGGGCATGCACCATGTACTCCTCCACAGAAAACTTGTCACATGGGCCCCGGGACGGGCAGCCGGGCTCCAGGTGGGGGCCAGGCACAGCTTTCTGACTGTCCATACAGGCCAGTTTGCCCAGGTGGGGGCCGGGCAGGGGCTGCTGGCTGTCCATACAGGCCAGTTTGTCGAGGAAGAAGGACTCTAGGGGGTGAGGTTTCCAGGGCTGGAGAGGGTGGAATGGGAAGGGATGGGGCAGTCTGTTGTAGGGGAAGGGGTGAGCGGGCTGGGGCAGGGGGCCGAGGTCCTGGGGGTGGTGGAGTTTCCACACGTGGTTTAGACATTGCAAGGGGCTGATCAGTTTGTGGAGTTCCGATCGAGGCAGTGCTGGCCGCAGGCCCTCCTCGAGTTTCTTAAAACAGAGTTGGCCAAGACCCGGCTCCTTCAGAGGCTTGGTGAACTGGAGGGCGTTCCTAACATACGGGGGGCCCAGTGGAGACTCGTCCTCCTGTGGGGGAAACAGAGGCGGTAGCACGCGGGGCCAGGCAGAGCCACGGCGCCGGCCCGAGGGCCCCACGAGCCTGGGGTCGGCAGGGCACTGGCAGGGCTCACCTGCACGGGGACGGTGCAGCTCTCCTGCTCTGGGGTTCGAGGGAGGGGTTTGGCCAAGGCCGTGCCGGCCTGAGCCAGAGACTTGGAGCTCTTCTTCTTGCGTTTCTTCTGGGCTTTGCTGCGGCGCCTCCCCTTCCAGCACACACGGGCCATCTTGCCCTCGGTGGCGTGGGCCACATTGTTGGGGATCTGATCGAGACTCTCAGCCTGGCTGTCAAAAAGGATGGATACGCACGTTGAGCATGAGGAGGTGGGGAGGCGGAACAGCTCGGGTAACTGCGGTTAGGGTCGTGGAGACCTGAGCTCAGGTCCTGGCTGGGGGAGTCCTTGCGTGAACGTGGGTGAGTTCCTAAGCCCCAAGGAGCCTCCGTTTTCTCGTTTATAAAATGGGTGTGGGATTTCCTGCCATGCAGAGGAAGATGAGGCTGAAAGGCAACCGCTCATTTAAAAAGCCTACCTGGGGGCCTGATCCCAAGGCAAACTTCCAATAGATGGGAGCTATCGGTACCGTGAGGGGGCTCTCCGGGGGGGATGGGCAGACACGCGGTTCTCTGACCGCTCTGGGGAGGAGGGGTGTGTGGGACTCGGAGGGTCATGCTCCCCGGAGGGCATTTTCAGCTCTGACTACAGTTCGTTTCTGTTGCCTCTGGACGGAGGGATACTTGAGTTTGGGTACTTCACCCCCACTGGTTCCTGGAGATATGTGGTTTCTGGGAATGTAAGTTGCTGTATAAACACAGACATCTCGGCTGGGCTGATGCCCGGGACCAGGGGAGCCTTCCTTCCTGCGACAGCCTAGAGGCTCACTACCACCACGGATCCAAGCTGGTGTTTCCCCTTGCCAGGTATTAAGGCACTTGCCACAGAACAGTGTCTGAAAAAGCCATGGCCAAATGGCTGCGGGGCGGACCACAGAGTCTGCTGCCCCCCAGTGGCCTCATCTTCTGCCCCCCCGCACCCCCCTCGCCAAAGGGGCAGACTCACACCAGCCCTGGGGCGTGCCTCTAGAGGCCTATGGGCTTCTCTCAGGCACCTGCAAGAAATGGGCCCATGAGAAACCCCCTACTCTGGGCCAAAAGGCACCTGGGGCAACGTAAGGAATCTGAGCAAACACTGAACCTTTTGCGGTGCAAGAGCAGTGCCCTCCCCACAACCCTTCCATCACGAACACTTGCCAAATCCCAATGACAAAAAAATTTCATCTGCTGGTTGAGGAGGCAACTGTCTCCAGGTTCCACCTACAGTTGGCCAAAAACCAGCTTTGGGGATGGGGGGCCTGGGGAACAGACTGAGCCCTCTTCCGGCTTCCTTCCCACAGGGCCACCCGGCTCTGAATCTGTCTGTCCCTTCCTGATCCCAAACTCTCACCCCTCCTTGGGGGTGCGTGTCGCAGGGGGAAGGACACCAGCGGCTTTCTCCCACAGTTCGAGCGGCCTCTCGGCCCAGCAGGGAAAGCGACTCCTGTTCCCAGAACCCTCCCTATTGATGGGAACCGAGGAGGAGCGGCCAGGACTCTGAGGAGCATAAAAATAAAACGTCAAGCTGATGGGACCCAGAGGCAGTCATCCACACACCACGAAAAGCTTTTGAAAAGCTTCTTTGGCTGACGGAGCGGTTCGGCCAGGAAAACCTGGGCAGGTTCCAGGAGCTGAACCACAGGTGCTGGAGGAGGGAGCCAGGGGTCACTTGGGGGGGGCCTGGGCGGGCAGCTGGCGGGGGGGGGGGAGGGATGCCGTGGTTGCAGTCCCCTGGGCCCCACGCAAGCTGGCCTCCTTACCTGTACTGTTTGGACCCAGCGATGAAAATCCTCTCTGAAAAGGTGGGGCTAAACTCTTGGCTGTTCTCACCTAGTGAGTCAAGGAAAAGAGACGTTGGACAGGCAGAAAGGAGGAAGAACAGGGACGCGCACCGAGGAGACAGACAGCTTACTGGCACCCCCTTGGGCCGCTGTGCCCGCCTGCCAGCCCACCCCCCCTCCCGCCAACACCAGTTCTCACCCGCGGCCTCGCCCCGCCCCTCTGCTGAAGCAGAGCAAAGGGCATGCTGATAATCGGGGCTCACAGGGGTGCCCACCACACTTCACCGTGGCGCTTAAGTGAGATGATCTATATATAACACTCAATGAGGTGCGCGGCACATAGTAACAGCTCAGTACGTATCAGCTATGGTGTTTGTAGGCATGTACGTACATGCGTGTATTATGACCCTTTGCACGCCACTCGCTCCATTTGAGTTTGTGTTTTCTCATCTCTCCTGAAAAACCAGCCAGAAGGAAGTAGAAGACAGGGAAAATGCCAGAACGAGCTGCCAGGCTCTGCCCCAAGAAAGCCTCTTGGAGGGGGTAGGGGTGGGGTGGGGAAGAGAGGAGGACTTTAGGCTCTGGTGGCAGTCACCATGCAGAGTCATTTTGAAGTTATCTTGAGTGGAAGCAGAAGGGATGAGACCCAGGTCCCGCCCTGCAGTGGCCTATGTCCCCTCAACCGGCTCAGCAGGCCCAAGAGCAGGTGTTCGTTCTCTAGGGTGGGGCCACCTTGACATGGAAGGTGGTGGAGGGCCTCCAGGCCCCAGAGGGGCTTTCCAGGAGACCTGGCCTTTCCTGCCTGGGGCCTCTCCAGAGATGCACAGGCTGCCCAAGGTCACCTCACAAGGCTAATGGCCTGCCTGACGATCCTGCCAAAAGGACCTGTGAAGCCCATCCCCCCCGCCCTCCTCCCCTGCTCCGTTTGTGCCGCGCAAAAGCTTCCACACGCCACTCCTCCCTTCTGTGCTCTGTTCCCAGGCACCGTTACGGCTCCTGCTTCGATTAATTCCTGGCTTACCCCGCTGGGGTTGCATCTGGTGAAAATCTCAGACAGCCGCCGCCCTGCCCTCCCACCCTTGTGCAGGGACGCGCGCACCTGCAGGCCCGCCCACCAGCCCTCTCTGTCGCCAGCCCGGGCCCTTACATTCGGCCTGCGCGATGATGGAGATGGCGGCCAGTCCTCCCTCGGAGCCTTCCTTGGCTGTGCCTTTCGTGATCACGTCATTCAGGATGTCCCACTTCCCGCAGAACACGGGGCTCTTCTCCACGGCCTCGAGCTTGCTGGCAGGGCTTGGCTTCTTCCCCATCGCCTGTGTCTTCTCCTTGGCCTTGGCGAGCTCCTTCTGTTGCCCGGCTGCCGAACCAGGGGCGCCTGGGCAGGCCATTTCCATCACTGCCATCTCCCAGGCTCACGCTCACCCTGAGGGACCAGACACAGAGCAGGTCACTCCCAGACCCCATGGGGCCCTGGGCCAGGCTGGGTTGGAGGAGAAAAGAGGGGGAAGGGCTCTCTGCCTCATATATTTACCTTCCAAACAGCCCAAGTGACAAAGGAGTCAACCCTTCTTGTTCCATGCGGCACAAGTGCCCCCCCCCGCACTCCCCCCCACCCTGGTCCTGTCGGCATACCACCACAAACACCCCCGCACTCTGCCCACAAGGAGGATTCCAGCCCGCTTCCTCAAGAATAACCATAGCACAGACATCTGGCTTGGTTCTTTCTTGCTTTTATAAATACTGGCTCAGTCATTTTCTGCTGTTCGTTTTACGGTGAATTTTGCTCCCTCAGAACGTGGTGGTGCATTCCATACTCTGAAACTTCCGGTCAGCCCATGGACTCTACACGAACCTTGCCTTCTTAGAGGACACGTCTACACTGGCCATGATGGCTTTTCTCCAAACGAAGAGAATCAAGTTTTTGTTCCCTTGCAGGAGGTGGATAAATGTATGTACATGTGTATGTATATAGATTTATGTGTGCATATATACATCTCACACACACACACACACACATATATGTGAAACTTTTCAAAGTCTAAAAATCAGCATGCAAATGGCAGCGCCTGCACGTGGCTTCTTTTCCGGGATGCATCTGTCTGCGGCCTTCCAGAAGGAACTGCCGTGCTTCCTTCTGTAATAGCCATACTCATCTGCTGAAAACCTCAGCATCATTATTCTTTCAGGCAACATTAGCAGTGGAATTTATATTAGAGCCCCGACGCCAACCTAAACCTCTAGAAATCAGAAGACAAAGCACAGGGCTTCATCCCTCTCCGGGCTCTCCCTCCAGCAGTGCTGCGTCTTCCCCGGAAGCCCCACGGGGTGGGGCGGGGGAGCCTGCTGCTGAGACAACCTGTGCAAACAGCATGTGGACTAGAGCTGTCAGGAAAGAGATCTGCACCGCTCTGGGATTGCTCCCATCTGGGAACCCTTTTTGGGACTAGGACTGTGGACTCCCAAGGCGCAGGTCCCTCCTGGGTCGTGACGTGCTTCACACCAAGCCTGAGAAGGCACCACATTTGGACAGGTTTTTAATAAGTGCTCTCTGCTGGCGGGTTGCTCTAAAGCTGCTGCTAACAGATGGGAGTCTTCCCTGCTGTAAGTGCCCTCATTCCAGAACACGCTTCCATTTGCTCGTGGGGCAGGGAAGGCAGGCCGTGTGAAGGCAAACCTCGACACCGCTGGCCCGCTGCCCTGGGTGGCTAGAAGCCGACATGGGACAGTGTGGGGCTGGGCATCTCTAGGCTGAAGCGCTCTTCCTATCGAGTTGGCCCCACTGTGATGGCCACGAAGCACAGAACCAGCTCCACTGAGGGGAGGCCGGGGGTGGGATGGGTTCGTTGGTCACTACTAATTTGATCCTTTCATCTCTGCCGGTTTTGAACTCAGAGCAGCTCCAGCTTTCTGCACAGATGCCTGGGTGTGGCCCCGAATTCTAATGCTGCAGAGGCTGTGGCGGGGAGTGGGGTGGGGGGGGAGTGTCTTGTTACTGGATGACCTGAAGAAGTCCAAGGGGTGTTCTGACTTCCTACCTGTCAGAACAAGTGTCTACCTGTCTCAGTCTCTTTACCAGGGAAAATGTGGTCTTAAAAACAAACCCCAGGGCGCCTGGGTGGCTCAGTCGGTTAAGCGTCTGACTTTGGCTCAGGTCATGATCTCATGGTTCGTGAGTTCGAGCCCTGCATTGGGCTCTGTGCTGACAGCTCGGAGCCTGGAGACTGCTTCGGATTCTGTGTCTCCCTCTCTCTGCCCCTTCCCTGCTCACACTCTGTCTCTCTCTCAAAAATAAATAAACATTTAAAAAAAATTCAAACAAACAAACAAAAAGTGAACCCAAGCCCTCCGGGCCTAACACCACTAGAGCTGCGCCTGCAGCGGCCTCAGAAAAGCTTTCATCTCATCCTCACTTGAAGCAACTGATGCAAACCAGGTGGCGACTTGCCCAAGGTCACCCGGCCCTGTATGGCACTACAGGACCAGGGCCTAAAACCATAGCTCCAGGCTGGGCCGCCCCCTCCCCAAGTCCCCGGCACTACAGGGACACTCAAGGGGGACACCCATGGCCCGGCCTGGTCAGAAGGCTCCCGAGGGCAGGAGTGGTGCCCTCAGTGTGTGGCACAGTGGGGCACAGATGGGATAATTGACATTGGCTGAACGGGGGAACCGGAGGATGACCTTCAGAGAAGGTTCCGTGAAGCTAAGCTGTCAGTGGTCGCTGCAGGGGCACCCAGCTGTTGGAGATCGAGCTGCGCCTGGGCTCACATGTCTCTGCCTGACACGGCTCATCGTTAGAGCCCTCCAGAGAGGCTGGGGGCGGCCCCTCTCCACCAGGAGCCGTCCTTTCCCTTTGGCAGTTGGCCGGGCTGCTGGCCAGGGGCCCTGACCCTCCTCCGTGAGCGTGCTGGGCTCCCAAGGCCCAGAGAGGCTGAGGCTGGGGCAGCGGGGCTAAGGGCCTCCTCTGCAGTTCCCTGATGACTCACCCCACAGCCCGGCAGGCGGAGAGGGGAACAGGCAGGCCGCTGAGAGCTCAGCCAGCAGCTGGCCGCGGAACCTGTGAAGGGCACGGGAAACCAGGCTGACCCTCACCTCCCGGGGGCACAAAATCACGGCCTGGGAGCGGTACAGCTTCTCCTGTGCCATGTGACCGTGACTCAGACCCTCCCTGACGGTCTCCAAGTTCAAGAAGCTATTCTCAGGACACTCTGGCCTGACAGCAGCTCTCCTACACAGTCACACACGCTTGCTGCCCTCCCTCCTCCCTCCCTGCTGCGAGGGGTCTGAGCTACAAAAGCCAGGATTCTCACGAAGTCTGGGACGGCTGGCCCAGCCCGGTGCTTGTTGCCCGCTTCCCTCTCCCGCAGCTTGAGGGGCGTAAAGACGGAGTGGGGGCCAGCTGCGCCTCTGCCTTTGAAGGCGTGTCAAAATCCTGATCCGTTACTCAGTCTGGACGCTCTCCCCGGCTCCTCTCAGGCCTCAAATGCCTTCTGCCCCTCTGCTCTCTGTCCAGAGCAGACGATGTGGGCACTGGCAATGGCCAAATGCACTCAGCTCACCTACAAGGCCACGGAAACGAAAGGGGAAAGGGAAAGCATGGAATTTATTCACTCTTCTTTTAGGGCCTGATGCATGTACACTGCCTGTCTCTCTTCTCTGGTGCCTCAGTGACACCCCCCGCCCCGGAGAAGTCTCAGGGTAGGAATGGCTGGGACAGTACCAGAGTAACCCTTGGGCATATCTGTATGGCCTCCTTGCTGCGGGCAGGGCTCTTGGGCCCTGACACAAACTTGGCTCCCTCACCAGCTAGTAAAGCTCTTCTGTCCGAGTTGGGGGATTCTTAACGTGGCTTGAAGGACAGCTTCAGGACGGTCTGTGACCCGCAGAAACTACATGCGGTTTCTACTTTTCCAGGGAAGAGGTCTACAGCTTCCATCGTGTTTTTTAAGGGTCTGACGTTCCCCAGAAGGTTACTATAGCCTCTCCAGAAGGTCAAGGCTGGGGTTAAGTGCCTGATTTTGGCATTGCTCTTCCATGTCAAGGAAGAGCTCAAAAACACCGCAGCTTCCTCCCTGGAGGCAAGTTAGAATAACCAGATAAGTTCTGAAATGCACTTGCACTACACCTACTGAATCAGCTGCTGGGCGTTAAGCCCAGAATCTGTACTTTTGACAAGTTCTCTGGGTGATTCTGATGCCAAGGGGCCATCTGACCCCTGCTCGATCCTGTAAGTCTGTGGTGCCCCAAATTGGCAGCGACCAGCCACATGTGGCCATCTATACTTAAATCAACTGAAGTTCAATAACATTTAAAATCAGTTCCTCCATCACACCAGTTACCAGAGTGCACGGTGCTGACAGAGAACATCTCCATCCCTGCAGAAAGTTCTAACAGACAGTTCTTATTTAAGGCTATGATAGCGATGTTTTCTCCGACAGCAAAATTTCTGTTTCTGGGATCCTGGGACAGGACTGGAGTTTAAACTAAACGAATTGCTGATGAACTGGAAGGTACGAAAATAAGATTTACTTTGCTCTTCAGTGATGATAACCTTTCCAAAATGTATCGTCTTTCAGTTCCCTCTTTTAGTGAGTATAGTAAAAACACCAGACTAGGAACTAGGAGACAGAGTTCTGGCTTTGGCAACTTAAAAAAAAAAAAAAAAAAAGGCAGTGAGACCATTTTGGTCAAATGAAATCCTAGCTCAACACCCAATATATAAAAGAGCTAGAAGCACGGAAATGATACGTGGCTCACACAAGAAAGAGCTGCTCACTAAAGAAGGTGGGCGGGAGCCCCACACACTCAGCTTTCTCTCATCCACCCAGGATTTCTGTGGAAGCCGAAGTCCTCTCTTCGGAGGAAGAGAGCTTGCAAGCCAGTGGCCTAGGAAATCTTCTGAGGTTCCTTCTAGTTCCCCAACTAGATGCAACTGATCCATCAGGGTCCTTGGAGGGCACAGTGACTGATTCAGAACCAACGCTGTCAACATTCACTAAGCACCTGCCACGATGGACCTCATTTTCAGATGTGAAGACTGAGGCCTGGAGAAGGTCAGTGGCCTGCCAGAACGGTCACACAGCCACAAGCTGTGGAGGTGGGGCTGGACCCACGTGGCTGTCTCCAAGGCCGCATGCTCAACATTGAGCAGGCCATCCAATGCTTCTCTTAGCTGCTGCCGACTGGGTTTGAGGACCAGATGAGGTAGACTACATGACATTCCAGGCGGGCTGCCTGGCCCACAGAAGGTGTTGGACCAAAGTTCGTTTTCTTGCCTTGCACCTGGCTCACGAACGCCATCACTGAGACAATGGGACTTCTCTGTGTTGGCACCATAAAGTCAAAGTCTCCAGCCGTCGCTGAGGCATTCGACACACTGAGTCTCGGTTCTCTGTATATAAAAGGGAAATACAAGGGGTGCCTGGGTGGCTTAGTCAGTTAAGCGTCTGACTTCGGCTCAGGTCATGATCTCATGGTTTGTGGGTTTGAGCCCTGGGTCAGGCTCCGTGCTGCCAGCTCAGCCTGGGGCCTGTTTCAGATTCTGTATCTCCCTTTCTCTCTGCCCCTCCCCTGCTCATGCTGTCTCTCTCTCTCTCAGAAATAAATAAAACAGGGTTGCCTGGGTGGCTTAGTCGGTTAAGCGTCCGACTTTCGCTTAGGTCATGATCTCATGGTTCACGGGTTCGAGCCCCGCGTCGGGCTCTGTGCTGACTGCCAGCTCAGAGCCTGGAGCCTGTTTCAGTCTGTGACTCCCTCTCTCTCTGACCCTCCCCTGTTCACACTGTCTCTCTCTCTCTCCTAGAAATAAATAAAAATATTTAAAAAAAAAGAGAAATAAATAAAACATTAAAAAAAATAAAAAAAATAAAAGGAAAATTTAAATCTCTGTCTCATAGGGTCATCTTGGAAACGTCCACCGAGGGTCCATGGCCAATCAGGGCAAATCTCTGTCATGACTCTTTCATCTGGAGGTACAAACTTATCGTCCTCTGAATGCCCAGAGGGGACAAATAGCAGAAGCAGAATGACTCAACTTCCTTCATAAGATATTAGTTGAAAACCAATCTTATTCTGATGCTTCCTCTTTTAAGCCTTCAGCTTGCCTGGCCGCTAGGCTGCACTGGGCTTGGCTTTGCCTATCAAGAATGAGGGGCTGTGTAGGAAGGGGAACCAAGGTCAAGTGCAAGGCAGAGCGAGCAGGCCTGGCAAAAACAGCCATCTGGCCTGGCAGATCCCGAGATCCCCATACACGCTCAGCCCTGGCTCCCCTTTCTACCCCGCCTGCTCTCCCTAGCCTCCCCTACCCCCAGCCAATCTGCCTCTTTCACTTGCCTCAGCACAGCAGCAGTGGGTAAGCCTCTGATTCTCTTCTTTTGCTCACCCTGTTGCTCTAGTAGACAATATCTTCTTCCTTTATTTCTGTCCGTCTAGCCCTTACCCATCCTTTATAACCTATCCCTCAATGAAGCACCTGCATTCACTCCCCAAGCGTTCAGTGAGTCTTCCCTAAATGCCAGGGCCTGGACTATGTACTTTGCCTCCTTTATTGATGAACCTCATGGGAACCTTGCAACGCTGGTGATATTATTCCCATTTTATAGATGAAGACATTAACGCTCTAAGAGATAAGTTGCCTGCAGAAACAAAAATGAGGCCCGATTTACAAAACTAGAGTATTTACCACAGGGTTGGGGCTCAAGCTTTCTGGCACCTTCCCCCAGGACCTTAGAATTCTCAGTTCTATTCTAGAACAAAAGCCGAGCCACTGCCTGGGTGGCTCAGTCGGTTAAGCATCTGACTCTTGATTTCAGCTTAGGTCACGATCTCACAGTTTGTGAAATCGAGCGCCACATCCAGCTCTGTGCTGACGGCGAGGAGCCTGCTTGGGATTCTCTCTCATCCATTCTCTCTGCCCCTCCGCTGCTCTCTCTCTCTCTCAAAAAATAAATAAACATTAAAAAAAAACTTGCTGGCAGAGGTACCTGGAACATCAAGGAACAGAGCAGTATTACGACCCATGTATCTATTATGGCTTATTTAAAAAAATTTTTTTTAACCTTTATTCATTTTTGAGAGAGAGATAGACTGCGAGTGGGGGAGAGGCAGAGCAACAGGGAGACACAGAATCCTAAGCAGGCTCTAGGCTCTGAGCTGTCAACATGGAGCCTGATGCGGGACTCGAACCCACAAACTGTGAGATCATGACCTGAGCTGAAGTCGGACACTCAACCGACTGAGCCACCCAGGTGCCCCATTACTGCTTCTATTTTACCCACAGAGTCTATCCACTGTCCATTATAATTTCTTAGCCTGGGTAGGCAGGAAGCACAAGAACCAAAAATGAGGGGTCTTCGGTAAAAGCTGAATCAGCAATACGCTGGTCAGAGTTCAGTCAAGTTACACCACCGAGATGTCAGGACTTTTAACCGGATTCGTTGTAACAGGTCATTTCATTTTCTTAAAACAATCACAACGAAAACTCCACATAAATACATACACATGGAAACAAGAATTCCAGGAGAGCCAGCACTACCTTTACTAAACTAGGCCCTGGGGGATGTGCTTTGGCAAGGAGAAAAGTAAGCCAGAGAAGTGGGATGCAAGAAACAAGGGAAGATACAGGAAGCTGAAAATGTGTGGGTCAATTAAAATGACAATGGAATGTTAAAAAAAAAAAAAGTTTAGGGGTGCCTGGGTGGCTCAGTCGGTGGCATAGGTCATGATGTCGCAGTTCAGTTTCCAGACCTGAGTTAGGCTCTGTGCTGACAGCTAAGAGCCTGGAGCGTACTTTGGATTCTGCGTCTCCCTCTCTCTCTGCCCCTCCCCCACTCATGCTCAGTCTCTCTCTTTCAAAAATAAATAAACATCAAAAAATTATTTTAAAAAGATAGACGTAAAAAATAGTTGAAACCATTTTAAAACATTAAGTTCTAGAACCATAAATAAGGAAGAAAGTTGGGGGGGATATACAACGGGTAAAGAGTAGTAAGAGCCTTGTCGTTTTGTGAAATTTACATATAAGAAGGTTCATATTTCATTAGAAGAAATTACAGTTAAGTATGTATGTTAAAATTTAAGAGTGACTATGAGAACAGAAATATAATTTGGAGTTTCCAAACCAGAAGTATAAAGAAAGAAAAACTGAAAGCTTGATCACTCTAACAAAAGGCAAGGAAAGAAGGGAAAAAAATAGGGGTGCCTGGGTGGCTCAGCTGGTTAAGTGTTCGACTTCAGCTCAGGTCATGATCTCATGGTTCGTGAGTTCGAGCCCCGCGTCGGGCTCTGTGCTGACAGCTGGGAGCCTGGAGCCCGCTTCGGATTCTATGTCTCCCTCTCTCTCTGCCCCTCCCCTGCTCACGCTCTGTCTCTCTGTCCCTCAAAAATAAATAAATGTTAAAAAAAATTTAAAACAAAAGGAAAAAAAACAGCAAGAAAAAGGACAGGAAGTACAAAATGAAAACAGAAATGAAGGTGGCAGAAACAAGAGGAAGTATTAGCGTAGCATTAATCACACATAGATTAAGCCCACCGACTGAAAGACAGATGACAGGATTTTAAAAGATCCAGCCAGATGCTGACTGAAAGGGGCAAAACGAAGTTACACAGAAAGATCGAAAATAAAAAATGAAAAGAGACAGGCCAGGCTAATACTAACCAAAGAAAGACATGGAATATTCATACTAGACAAAATTTTGAAGACAAAAAGATTTAACAATCTCTTATGTGTACCCAATAAACAGCCTCAAAATCTAAAGGCTGGTGGCGAGCTGAGGCTTTAGGAATGAGCGAGGTTTCTGCTTTGGAGTGTGCCGGACCGGCGAACGGCACAGCCGGGTCTCAGAACACTGCATTCTTTGAGCAGGTGTTGGAGCCTGCTGGGGCTTGGGCCCTGTGCTGAGTGCTGGGTCTATACTGAGCACGGACACCCAGGCTCTTGAGGAGCTCACAGTCCGGTAAGCGAAAGAGACAAGCAGCCAGAAAATTCCAATACAGGGGCGCCTGGGTGGCTCTGCTGGTGAAGCGTCTGACTTCAGCTCAGGGCATGATCTCGTGGTTTTTGAGTTCGAGCCCCGCGTCTGGCTCTGTGCTGACAGCTGGAAGCCTGGAGCCCGCTTCAGATTCTGTGTCTCCCTCTCTCACTACCCTTCCCCTGCTCGCACTCTGTCTCTCTCTGTCTCAAAAATAAATAAAAACATGAAAAGAAAAAAATGAAAATTCCAATACAATATGGTCACGCAATGATCCACACAGAGACATGGAGGGCACCCAGCCCAGCCCAGTGGGTATCAGGAGAGACTTCCTAAGGCCCTTGGGCTACATTTCAAGGGATGAGTAACAGGTGCCCAAGAAAAACGAGAAGGTATTCCAGGTGGAGGGAATGGCAAAAGTTGAGGTGGGTCTGGAGTCACAAACAGCTCAAAGTTGCTAGTGGGCAAAGCTTAGGCCGGGGAGCCCCGAGAGAGGAGCGTGCAGATGGGGTCTGGGTACCAGATCACAGAAATGTGTTTGGTCCTGATGCACCTGCAGGGGTTAATTCTTAGCCAGAGGGGTAGAATCCAGAGTTTCCAAAGATGGAGGAACCTATGGGGTAGGGGTGGAGGGGCAGGAGTAGGGGCAGATGGGGAGGACGTAGGCATTTAAATGTCAACTGTGCTCTCAGGACAGAACCCCCACCCCACCTCCTCCCCACCCCACTTCCCCAGCCGGGGCCGACAGACAGCATCTCAAGCTACAGGCCTCGGGGAGGCCGGCTCAATTCTTTCCCTCAGGCAGAGAGGGAGCTGGCTCTGGGACCTAGGGACACATCTGAGGAAGGAGGAAGAGCACTGTGAGTGAGAGTCAGCTGGAGGAATCTCCGAACTCCGCCTCACACGCCAGCTTGAGGCCTGCTTCCCAGGAGAGCAATTGCTGCCTAAGCACCTCCCATTAGGGAGGCCAGGAAATGTGAATGCACATCAATCATTAAAATCGTACAGATCAATTGTAAAATAAAAACCTGACATGCCCACAAAAACCCGGCCGTGCCAGTGCCATGGTCAAACCGCTGGGCTAACTATGATGTATGGAACGACATTTCTGACCGTCCCCGCCCCGGCTGCCACCACCCGGCCGCGGCTGGCTGGCCCTGCACGTGCAGAGTCACTGCGGACGGGAGGCCCCTTCAAGGGGTCGAGGCAGCCACCTCACGTCTATTCACCTCTAGCTTCTCCCGGCCCCTCCTCCCATCCCAAGTGAAGCTTAAAGCATCACGCCCTTAACCAAGTTCAAAGCCATCTGTTGGCTCGGCCCCGCTTCTGGGCCCAGTATCAATTCTGTGGTCCATAATCTGTCTGACCACTATCTCCCTAAAAACACAGGGTTTGGCTCTGGCCGGTCTGATCTCTCCACACCCCACTTGCTCGCGACTCAAATCGACAGGTCCCTGTGTGTGCTGTATCCTCATGTGGGCCACCGTGCACATGCTGCTTGTCCTTTACGGACCAAGTTCAGGACATATGCCTCCAGGAAGTCCTTCCCAACAGTTTTATTGCACTAACGGTCTCCATTTCTTTTTTTTTCTTTTATTTCTTTTATTTATTTATTTATTTATTTTTTAATGTTTTTTTTTTTTTTTTATTTCTAGGAGAGAGAGACAGCGTGAGCAGGGGAGGGTCAGAGAGAGAGGGAGTCACAGACTGAAACAGGCTCCAGGCTCTGAGCTGGCAGTCAGCACAGAGCCCGACGCGGGGCTCGAACCCACGAACCGCGAGATCATGACCTAAGCGAAAGTCGGACGCTTAACCGACTAAGCCACCCAGGCGCCCCTAACGGTCTCCATTTCTGCCTGCCTGTGGCACGGACCCTCCTCACCATCTCCCTGGCCCTTAATCACACCCTCACTCTCTTTCTCTCTCTTTTAAGTTTATTTATCTTGAGAGAGACAGAGAGAGTGTGAGCAGGTCAGGGGCAGAGACAGGGGGAGAGAGGGAAAATCCCAAGCAGGCTTGGTGTGGTCAGCATATAGAGCCTGATGTGGGACTCGAACCCACCAAACTGTGAGATCATGACCTGAGCAGAAATCAGGAGTCAGATGATTAACCCACAGAGCCACCCAGGCGCCCCACACCCTCACGCTCTTTACTCATCAAATGAACTAATGCAGATGAAAAACTCTGGAAATGAGAAAGCATAATATGCAGAGAAGACAGCCATTTCTCGTGTGCCCAACTCAGAGAATTGTGTCCAGGTATGGGGCAAACAGAAATATGGAAAAAGATGCATAATCAGAGACGGTCTGTGTTTTTTTATAATGGTAAAACGGGAACAAAAATGTCTAATGACAGGGGGAGGATAATTATTAAATCATGGTACAGCCATTAATGATGTTTACAAATAATTTTTAACTATATGGAAAAATGCCGATAGGACACAGTACTAACAGAGAGAGAAAGGATTCAGAATTATATCTAAAGTATGATCCCACCTAGCATGTGTCCGTACCCTATATCCACCTTTATGAAAATGCAGACACCTAGCAACCGCCCTCTCTTGGTGTTTAGTGGTGTTTTATATGTATATATTTTTTACTCTTTTAATTTTTCCACTTTTTTCCAACAATCATATATTACTTTTATGTTTTCATTTTCTTAACTAAAATTTTTTTAAAGTTTATTTTGAGAGAGACAGAGTGAGTGGGGGAGGGGCAGAGAGAGAGAGAGAGAGAGAGAGAGAGAGATCCCAAGCAGGGGATTGAACTCACGAACTATGAGATCATAACCTGAGCTGAAACCAAGAGTTAGAGGCTTAACCCACTGAGCCACCCAGGCACCTCTTTCATTTCTTAGCAGAATGTTTCCAAGTCATTAAAAAAAAAATACAGAGAGGATCTATAGTGCAAAGTGTAAGTCCTTCTCACCCTCCCCCCATCCCTCTGAGGGCATCCCAGTTAGTGGTTTCTTGTATATCCCACCAGAGATGTCCTCTGGGGAGTATTACTTTTTATAACGAAAACAAGCTGTGACTGGTAAAGGGTCTCTTGGTATGGGCTAAGGATTTCGGAGGCCTTCTGGCCCGTCTGTGAGGGGTCGTAATACACGCGACGCGTGACGGCTCTGTGTGGGGTCAGCAAGTTTCGGCAGCGCCGCTGCTAACATAGAAGGCTGGAGGCGGGCAAGCCCGTCCTTCTGGTTTTGGTTTTCATTTCTCTCTCTTTCTTGTTTCCCGCTGGGGACTGTGGGTTTTATCGGTTATGACTCAAGAAGTAGAAGGGGCTCAAAGATGGCCCTGCCAGCCGTCCTCAGTTCTGATGGCCCCTGTTTCTCTGCTTTTATTTATAGTCATCGGGGACAAGTGTGTGCAGTAGCTGAGGCTGAGCTGGTACTGGATGGAAGGGACACTTGTGCGCCCCAGCGGTGTCACAGACAATGGGTCCCACGGCAGAACTGGACCAGCGAGAAGGCCACCAGCCCCTCCTTCCCTGCTTAGGTCACGGGTGGGACCCGGGGGGTGGTCTCAGTCTGGGAAACCCAAAGAAGGCAAGTTGTTCTGGCTAATTTCGCCTACCTTCCTGAGGTAATCTCTGGCCCAGTGTCTTTTCTTTTTAATCTATATTTTGTTCTCAAATACAAAAGGAATACTTGTTCACTGTAAAAATTTCAACCATACAAAGTATACAGAGAAGAAAGAAGGAAAGAAAGAAAGGAAGGAAGAAAGAGAGCTTTGCCTCATTCCCTCTTCCCTACAATGTAAGAAACCCTTAAATTTAGTATAAATCCTTCTAGGTCCATTAGCATTCACAGGCAAACACAGAGTTTGGGACTGATTTTAAAAGAAACACGGGCTTACACACATATAATATTATAACTTTTTAAATGTTTATTCATTTTTGAGAGACAGAGACAGACACAGCATGAGCAGGGGAGGAGCAGAGAAAATGGGAGGAACCAAATCCAAAGCAGGCTCTAAGCTCTGAGCTGTCAGCAGAGCCCGAAGTGGGGCTTGAACCCATGAACAGTGAGATTATGATCTGAGCCAAAATCGGATGCCTAACTGACTGAGCCACCCAGGCGCCACTACATACATAATATTCTACAAGTCACATGTTTCACTTAATAGATTATGGACACTGTTACATTTCAGTGTATGTAGATCACTCTCATTTTTTTAAAATAGCTTCATAAGATTCTATGGTATAAATACACCACCATTTCTTCACCTAGTCTTCTACGGATGGACTTGCACATTGTTCCCAACTTTTCACTCTTATAAGGAATACTGCAAAACAAACAAACAAACAACAAAACAACCCCCTGCCCCCAACCGTTTATTTACTTCTTTGTGCACTCGGTTAATTCTAGGTGGTAAATATCTGGGACTGGAATTTCCGGGTGACCCTTTTCATAGTGGGCTTGCTCTTTTCTCATTTCTATATGTCAGAAAAGTAGGCAGCATTGCTCAGTCCAGGACAGGTGGCTCCCAAATATATTAGCTACTTACTAGAAAGATGCTATCCTTGCCTTCAAGGCACTTATAATCTAGCTGGTGAGAACGGATGGATGGATAAATAAATGATAAAGCAATCACAAAATGATCTTGGGATCAGAGGGCCTTTGGAGGTCATTTATTCCAAGGTATCGCTTAATACTCCTGAGGATGGGGGCACCTGGGTGGCTCAGTCGGTTAAGCATCCAACTTGGGCTCAGGTCATGATCTCACTGTTCGTGGGTTCGAGCCCCATATCGGGCTCTGTGCTGACAGCTCAGAGCCTGGAGCCTGTTTCAGATTCTGTGTCTCCCTCTCTCTCTGACCCTCCCCGGCTCATGCTGTCTCTCTCCCTCAGAAATAAATAAAACATTAAAAAAAAATACTCCTGAGGATGGCCCTCTTAGCTACATGACAGCATGGCCTTGGAGTCAAAAGATCTGAGTCTGAACCGTGGTCTCTACCCCTCCAGTGTGTGACCAGGTGCAGATCACTTACTCTGAGACTCAGATGTCTCATCTGTAAAACAGGGATACTCAAACTGAAACAACAGGACTTTACAGGCCAATTAAATGCAAGAAGCAAACTCTAAATGCCCGAAACTGTGCCTGGAATACAGTGGGTGCTCTATAAACGTCAGCAAAACCTCCAGTGAGAAGGAAGCTGTCAGAAGATGAGCAGTCCTTTCTGGGGCTGGAAGTACCAGTTGTTTGAAAGTCCTTGCCTCTGCAGAGCTGACATCGACCTCGTCAAGCCTCTCACCGGCAGCCTTAGTGTCAGGAGGAAGAGCATCTGGAACAGACGCTGTCAAAGGAGGAGGGGAGAATCCCAAGACCACAAGGGCACAAGCCGTCAGCCAGAAAAGGCCAACCTACCAGGGGGGATGTTCTTTCAAGTGCATTCTGCACGTGCCTTCCAGCTTCTTTCTCTGCTGGGGGTGCCTCAGCTCTGAATGGACTCAGGAATGAGCTGACGGTGGTTCCTGAGTCCATTCTGTAGTAAGGAACTCAGGACCCAGAAGCCCTCGGCAGCTCATGCTATAATTAGCTGTCCTGTGGACATCTTCAAGTGTTTTCAACAACCGGCTCCTACGTGTATACACGTTAATTACATGCTGGTTGTCAATAATAATAAAAATAATAATGGCAGCTATTACCGCTTGCTACCTAGTAGGTAATGCATGCATGGTTTCTTGGACCCTCACAGTAATGCTGTAAGCAAGGTGCTAATACTGTCCCCTTTATATGAGGCTCAGGAGGTCAAGAAATTAGTGTAAGGCTACTCCACACAGAAGTGGCAGAAGCAGATTTGTACACAGGCCTCTTATGTCAAAGTACATACTCTTAGCCACGATGCTCTATTTTCAAATGATCTAAGCTTTAAGAATTGAGACCCAAATACAGAAGTGGCCGCAAGCCAGAGGTCTGTTAGTGAGAAACCCAGGGACTGACCCAGGAGGAAGCATCTCAATTAGGGAGCATAAATGCAGCCAGCCGATGTTTTGGGCAAAAGCAACTTGAAATGGTGACAGGGAGTGAGGACTCCAAGCTAGACATGTGGCAGGCCTGTGTTCCCTAGCCACCCACACCCAGCACAGGTATCAGCGAATACTTGTCACAAGGACCAATTCTATGACAAAGCTCAAGTTTGCTATTCACTTTATGTTTTTAAATATTTTGAAAGAGACAGGGAGGGAGGGAGAGGGAGAGAATCTCAAGCAGGCTCTGAGCTCAGCACAGAGCCAGACGTGGGGCTCGAGCCCACAAACTGTCAGATCATGACCTGAGCCAAGAAAGATCAATCCACTGAGCCACCCAGGTGCTCCAGCCATTCATTTTAGAAAACTTGGGTCCAGGCTATTTTACTTTGGTTTTTGTTGTTGTGTTGTTGTTTTTGAAAGGGGGGGAGCAGAGGGCAGGACAGAGAATCTCAAGCAAGCCCCATTGAGGGGCCCTGACCTGAGCCAAAAAATCAAGAGTCAAACGCTTGACCCAATGAGCCACCAAGGCGCCCCTATGTTGTTTTTTTAATAGCTACTATCTTCATCCATATGGTCGGTACTTTGTCTCTAAGCCCTTAAAAAAGAGCACTGTATGAGCTTTAAAAAACAATTGTTACAATAGCATTTCCAATTCAACTTTTGAATCCTCAGCAGGCAGCGGGAGAGCCAATAGCGTACAGAAGGTGCCACTGGGGCATCACTGACCCACAGAGACAATTATGGAATTGGTACGCGGGAGAATTTTGGGGCAGGGGAGTAGTACTGAAGGGGGAAAAAAACCCAACCACACGTATGCCTCATTTTATACACTTAAATCGGCAAGGAATTTTTAATGTATGTTACGTAAAAAAAACCTCAAGTGTGTTTTGTGGGGTATTTTGTGTATTTAAACTTTTGATTCAGCGGGGCTGCAGGGTATACCATTTGGTCATGATCAATTTCCAAAGATTACAGAACCATCAACTGCCCCTGACATCAGAATCATTCCAACCACAATCGGCTTTCTTCTGATGAGTCAAAATGCACTTCTGGGTCTTGCCAAGCCTTGAGGTCATCATCATAAGCAACATTTGGTTGTGGAAAACAGATCTTCTTATTTAACCTTTTGAATTGGATTCTGAGCAAGGAGCAATTCCCTGGGCTATGGTTATCCCACTGAAATACAGCCACTCCCCTCCTCTCTGGGTTTGTAACTCTGGTTTTCCCAGGCGGGACTGGCTTCGAGCAGGGTCCACCTGTATTCAGAGCGGACGGAGAAAGACAGGCTCAGCCTCCCTGTAAGGGAGGAGGCTCCAAGTTCGTTGTAGTCACTGGTGCCTGGTTTTGAAATTGAGGAACTAGTTTGAGGAACTTTAGAATAAACAAGAAACCCAAACAACTCGGCTTTCCACAGAAGACTTCCAACGCACGGGGGTAAATGGAAGGAAGCATGGTGGCCCTGGAACCCTGCCCATGGCGTCATTTCAGATGCCGCCATACTGTATGTATCCTTTGGCAGACTAGCCTGAGTGACAACTTGAGGATGCAAGCAGCAAAGGCGACTTTGACCTGTCCCTTTATAATACAGGGTCACATTCTTGCCCTCCTCCAGGAAAGGAAGAAAGGCTCGAGACCTGTGTACAACAGAGAATATTCCAGAGGCTCTCAGAGTAATCGCTGGTAAAGGAGGGGAATAGGCTGTGGCTCTCTCAGCCTCCTTGAGGCCATCAGAGCCTAGAAGGAGGAATATGGATACTACTCTTGTGCTTTCACTTGACCACAGATACTTAGCCAGTGGTTCCCATTCTCCAGGTGCTATGCTGGCCAACAGATGCCACTGGGACCAAGACAGACAAGGTCCCCGCCCTCACAAGGCTTTCGCTGCTGTAACCCTGGAAAGGCTTTCTGGAATGCTGAACTTGGTTATTAAGAAGCACTACCATGGGTCAGGCTTTGAATCATTTGCCTCCGAACCTGTATCAGAGTGGCTCCAAGCACTGGGACAAGCACTGGGACAATAATGGGACTTGTCACTGTGTCACCGCCTTCTCTGTTCCAGCCTGGAAGCTGGGATAAGTCAGCCACCTCTTTAGCAGTTGGCCATCTCTTGTCCGCTTCTGCTCTGAACCATGTGCAAGCACACATTTCTCCTGACTGCTTTTGCCTCTGCAACTGTGCTCCTTTCCCCCCAGAGTGCTGAGGTCTCCAGATTGTTCTTAAGCTCCTTCTCCAAGCCGACAAGTGGTACCAGAGCCCAAGATGAGAAATGCTGTAGGGTGTTCCCATCCAGACACCTGCAGAAAGGGAGGCGGTGCTCCTCGTCTCCCAGGGGCTGTGGGTGTGACAGTGGCAGGCGCCGCTGGACAAGGAGGGCCGCCGGGCCGCCATGCCTTCCTGGCTCCTCTCCAGCCTCCACAGTCATGGTTCATGACTTAGCGCCTGCAATGCCTGTCTCCTCCCACCCCCTCCCCACCACAGTGAGCCCCTCAAGGGCAGCACCTCCTATCTCCACTATCTTCTAACCTCCTTTCCATATTCTAGCACCTGCCAGAGCTTACAACCGTGACATTCTTGGCAAGCACTCACCGAAAGGGTGACTGAGACACTCCTGAAGAATAACCTGGTGCCTCGGCTCCAAGGGCCTGGCTGGCCTGGTGTCTGAGTGTCCAGACTGGCCATTCATTCGGTGAGCGGGAAGTGACAGAGCCAGCTTCCTGTACCAGGGGTCAGAGCATGGTGCCTATATTCTTTCTTCTCTTTTCATTTTTTTAATGTTTATTTATTTTTGAGAGAGACAGAGCATGAGCAGGGGAGGAGCTGAGAGGGAGACACAGAATCCGAAGCAGGCTCCAGGCTGTCAGTGCAGAGCCCAACGTGGGGCTCGAACCCACCAACTGTGATAATTATGACCTGAGCCAAAGTCGGATGCTTAACTGACTGAGCCACCCAGGCGACTGCGCATGGTGTCTGTATTCAGACTATATTGGGGCACAAAAAGGTGTCAAGCAAGCTGGTCCCTGAGCCACGCTTGGACCCTTTGCTAAATGCTGACCTTGAGACCCAGTGATTTCCAATTCTTTGAGAAGGTAACCCTTCTGAACTGGCCGGTATCCCTCTGGGCTCCGATGTGTACATATATGTTCGCTGGGAGGTAGTACCTACACAAGCTTCCGTCTGTTACATTTCTCTCTGTAAAGCTACTCCTGCCTCTCAAACTACAGCATCTGCCAGCTGGGACTACTGAGCATGGGCTCAAGGAGCCTCGTTCATCCAACTCACTTCTTGGGCCAAAGGAGTCCATTTCTAATCTTCATTGGTAATGACACCCTCATTTGAGGTTGGCTAAGTCCCCTTTTCCTCCCAACCTCCCTTGTCATCCCTGATATTGACCAGCAGACCTAGGAGTACTGGCAAATTCGAACCCAGTAAAAGGAAATGTCAACGAGAGCAGCCAGTGGGTGGTTAATTGCAGGCTCTTTGCACTTACGGGGGCCACCATGCAGATCTGACATCACACTCTGCCCACGAGGAAGAGCGTCTTTGCTGAGAGTCGCCGAATGCCTCCAGTTGGCATCCGACTGCTCTGGCTTTCCCGGCCACCTGGCGTGCCATGGGCATCACGTCTCTTCTTTACAGAGGAAAGATACAGAAGAGCTTCCTGGTGCCCAACGGCTTTGTACCCTCGTAATCCATCCTTAATAGTAACTGAACACCCACTTTGGGTAAGATTACTGCTTGGGGAGGTAGGAAGGTGCCCTAAAGGTACAAGCAACCTTTGAGACTTCCGGGTAACCCTGCCCAGACTTGTATTTTTATCAACCTTGACCTCCTTTTGGTTACACAAACTTCATGGTATAAGAGAGTATCAAATGAATAGCTTTCTGTTGACTTTTCCTCAGACCTACAGCTGCTGCTCTGCCTCCACCCTCCACCCTTCCCAGGTCTGGCAGAGCTTGCAGAAAGTCAAGGCAGGGGAATAAAGGAGGAACTAGTGAAAAAGCACAATTCCTACCCCGGGAACAGTTCCTCTGGTCCATGCAGCAGCACCGCGTGATGCGAAAAGAGCTTGGATTTTAGTTCAGATACTGCGTGGCCTTAGGCAACTATGCTTCCTTGGGCCACTGCTGCCTCTTTTGTAAAACAGGCAAGAATGTGGGGCGCCTGGGTGGCTCAGTCGGCTCAGTGTCCAACTCTCGGCTTCGGCTCGGGTCATGATCTCCCGGTTCGTGGGTTTGGGCCCCGCATCAGGCTCTGCGTTGACATCATGGAGCCTGCTTGGAGATCTCTCTCTGCCCCTCCTCCAGTTGCTTGCTCTCTCTCTCTCTCTCTCTCAATAAATAAATAAAAATTTAAAATTTTAAATAAAGAAAAATAGGGGAGAATGTATATGATAATGATCATTTCTAGGCTGTAATTCTAATCGCTCTTTCTTGACACTTTGGTTAAGGCCTAAAGGTCACTTAGCCATGCCTGCCTGAAATGATGGTTGGCTGGTTACGAATGACAGGGTGTGCTTATGGGGCTGAGGCGGAGTCTGTGACCATGCGTAAGGTGATGCTAGTTACCTCCCCCCTCCCCCCGCCGAAGGCTTCAATAAAGTCAAGCCCACTCTACGGCTGACCCTGGACACTGCCTAAGATGTCCCTGATCAGCAGACAAGCTCAACACCAACCACACTGGTCTAGAACAGACATTCTGAACAAACTTTGTCTTGATGGGCACTTGGTCATGGCCTTGGTGGTAAGAGGGTGAGCAGAAGCCATCGTGACCCGAAACTGGATGGCAGGGATGCCTCAGAACTTTCCTCTGCTCCTTCTTTCTGAGTCCAAACATCCGCCCTGGAAGTATAGATAACTGGAGTGGTGGGGGGTGGGGGTGGGGGCTTGGAATGACAGTTTTCTGAAGCCCAGGGCTGAATCTAGCCTTCTCAGTCACCGCAGCTTTTTGGAGCCTTCCAACTCAGGGGGTACAAAGAGAGGCAGGTAGAAAAGGGTTCCCTGAGAGGTCTTTCACACCAAAGTACAGTTTGCATCTCTCTGCTCTTTGCCAAGGGGTTTCCCAGCTCCCTGGAGCCGAAGCTCCCCTCCCACTTGTTTGCTGACTGTCACTGGAAACGGGCCATTTTCCACCCTCAAGGTGGCCGGACTCAGGAGTGCAGTGACACCGCTGATCTGGGCTCTGTGCCTTGTCCACGTGATCCACGTCCCCCCTCCCCCTCCAGCCTGAGAGTCCATCCATCCATTGGCTGGCAAGCAGGGGTTTGCCTCCAAAGCCCTGCTGCTGAAATGAAAGTGATTTTTGGCAGAGAGCTGCCTCTTCTTCTTTTTTAAAGTGCACTTATTTCTTTTCAGTAATCTCTACACCCAAGATGGGCTCGAACTCACGACCCCAAGATCGAGAGCCGCACGCTCTTCTGACTGGGCCCGTGAGGTGGCCCATGGCAGAGGGCTTCCTGACAAGGTCTGCTCAAGACTTCCTCTGTGTCTGTGCTGGGGACTAAGTCGCCTGTCACCTACACCTCTGCACGGGTGACTCACCTTCTAGAGAAAGTGCTCTGCTCACCTAAGCAAAGCTGCCTGGAAAATGACTAAGGCACCTATCAAACTCACTCTGTGGGGCCAACCAGTTAGTGAGCCGGGTCCGGACGCTTTGCCTCTCACCTCCGGCCTGAAGTTAAGTGTGGAGCTGCCGCTCCGCGCCTGCTGGTTTCATTTTCATCTGAACTGAGCTCCACATGAGGCTTGACATCCGGTGATCTATTTTTTCTAAAAACTAGGTTCACTTTAGAAATGACTCTGGCCGTGAAGACAGCTTCCCCAAGAGAAAACAAAATGTTATTTAAAGGGAACGTCAGGCTGGTGGGAGCCTATATTTCTGTTCTGTATCAAGAGGAGGGAAAAGAATTTAACATGTAACGTGAAACATTTTCCCCCCTGGGTGATTTATCATTTTTTAAATATTTACTTATTTTAGGGAGAGAGAGCACAAACAGGGGAGGGGAAGAGAGAGAAAGGGAGAGGGAGAGGGAGAGAGGGAGAGAGAGAGACCCAAGCAGGCTCTGAGATGTCAGCACAGAGCCGGACATGGGGCTCGATCTCTCCAACCATGAGATCATGACATGAGCTGAAACCAAGAATTGGACGCTTGACCGACTGAGCCACCCCAGGCGCCGTCTTCCTTGGGTGATTGAAAGGAAAAGTTGCGAGTCCCTGACTGCAGATCCGGGAGCCCCAGACATGGAAGGAGCGATAAGCTGACAAAGGCATACTTATGAGAGGAAAGGATGGCGAGCTGGGGGTGTCACACAGTGGTGAGAACCTTACCCCGCAGAACCAAAATTTCCATTTGGGTCCCTTAGGCAAAGAACAAGTCCTTGTCGACTTATACTCTATTCCGTATTTTCCTATTTTTCATCTCCAGAGTTAAGGCTGGGACCCATGCACCACACGGAGGACACAAGGGGGTCCCAGAAAGAGAGGCCCAGCCTTGCTTCCGGCTAAGAGTCCTGAGGGGCCAAAGGGGGCCTAGGTCTAGGATCACCCACTCTGATGGAGCAGAGCCCGGGCCTCCGCAGGCTCCTCTGGAGGGTGGTGAGGACAGCATTAACCCCGAGGTCCCACAGAGAAAATGACTCTGCCCTGTCAGGCAGTCTAACCCTTCCTGACATCATCTTCCAGAAAAAAAGGCAACTACTACTCCTGCTATTACTACGACTACTTCTACTACTTCTGCTACTACCACCACCACCACCACCATTTACAGCCATCGTGTTCTGTGGCTTATTATGTGCCAGGCACGGAGATCAGCACTTTACATATATGCTCTCATTTTCTACTTGAAACAACCCCATGGAGTATTTCTGATCCCATTTATAGATGAGGCGCCCAATGCTTAGAGAAGCGAAGTGATTTGCCTGAGTCACACGGGCAGACGGTGGCAGACCTGGACCTGACCCAGGACTGTCTGACTTGACAGCCTCACCCCCTCCCCCACATCTGACATTGGAGACACCACAGACTTGCTCTATTGCTCCGGCCAAACCACCTGACCACTCGGCCTTGATTTCTGCATCTGTAGAATGAAGACTCGTCCAGAGAATGTGCTATTCACCTTCCAGCTTTTTAGTACTAAGTAATTACGAAAGCCAATCGATCAATGTTAACAACACTTACTACTATTAATACTTGTTAGCATAAATAGATACATAAAGCAGCTACCTCGGTTTAGTCACATTCAAAATTGGCATGTTTGGGGGGGGACCCAATTCATCCCTTCATGGGTAAGTTAGTAGAAAAAACAGTGAACTAAATGGGAAGAAATGTGGGTTTAGCTTCTGGGCAGGACCATTCTCTCCTGAGTAATCAAGTGTGCTTTCTTTCTCCTTACCAGGCTTCCCTTTCCTGTTCTTTGGCCCTGCCTTTCTTTATAAACTATAAGTATAAAAAAAGTATAAAAAAAGGCTACGTACCATGATTCTCGATGCCATATAATTTTAAGGGGTTTATATCAGGAGGTTAAGCGATAAAAGGCCATAAACTAGCAAGCCGGGAAGGAGGATCCTTTCAACCAGAACACAAAGAAGGGCACACAGGCCACAGAAGGGAAAATGGCTTTTCTCTGTAGTGTCACACAGGTACGTGAGACAAGCCTGGAAAGAACGCCCATCTGCCCAGCAACTTCAACGTCTCACTCAGCTCGACTGAAATGCACTAGTACACAATCTGCCCTATGTTTAGCCTTCTATTTCTAATCTACTGCTTTCAACATTTCAGTCAGCGTCACCAAGTAAATGCATAAGTCTTCACACGTGCATCCCTTCTAAGGCTCGTCCCCCCCTCCCCCACCCTAGGAGGAGGCCCAGCCTCCACTCCTTTCCCTCTGCACCTTGGTGTGCAGAGGCCAGGGGGCCTGGCTTATTCTTAGAGTTCCCCAAAGCTGCTGACATGGAATTGTCTCCCTTCCCGCCAACTTCACACCGGTGCCATCAAAAGTGCCCATAATGCTCAGATGTTTCCAGTTTAACTGAAATACTAAAATGGGGCAAACAGGAAGCATTAGACACAACTGCGGTAGTGACTTATTAATCACGAAAGCAGAATTTTAGTTGCATGTTAACCTTTTGCCAGGAAAAAAAAAAACACAGCTCTGAGATGATGGAAGCCCTGGGTGCAAACATGCTGCCTGTGTGAGTATCAAGCCAATGTCTACTTTTCATGTAGGACTGAGTCTGGTCCCACGATTTCCTAACTATCCTCTCAGAAAGCACATGTGTCAAGCCAACCGATGTGAATCTGTCGCTCTTCGGCAAGGCTGGCAGACCTGTTAGGAAAGCTCGTGTGCTGTGCACGGAGACAGGAAAAAAAATAGGAAATTAAAAGTGACTTCAGAGACCAAAGTTCCAGAAGCTTCTTAGGAGGGGGCCAACAATGAAGAAAACAACGCTGTATGGAGCTATGTCTTTCCTCTCTCTACGGATCTCTTGCCAGACCTTGGCCAGGATGAACTGTTATCATGAACCAAAAAAAAAAAAAAAAAAAAAAATCACAAGTTGCCCGGAGTCGGACAACCAATCAGGACAAGCTTGCTTCTCAACATTAAATGATATATAAACACTCCAAGCGGATCACAAAGGAGTCAGTGTTCAACAGGAGAACCAAAATGAGGAACCAAACCTCCATCTGTTGAGGCGGAACGGCCAACCAGACATTTTTGTTTAATAGATGAAGGCTCATTTGGCAGGGCCTCTGTCTGTGGTGCTGCTCTCACAAACCCTAACAGACAATACGAGGGGCAAAAAAGCCCCTTTAGAACTGCTCCTTATAATCTGAAGACAGTCAGAAGATGATCTAAAGGCTGGCAGCTTGCTGCTGTCTGATTTTACAAAAGCGTTGGAACATACCACCTGGATGCATATTTCTAAAATTAAAGAAACTATTACTTTTATTTTGAGACCTTCTGAGAAGTTCACCACACCCTTCAGGATAAATGAGGATGTCTTCAAGGTGTCAGAGAGAGGTCTGGCATCACTGCACCCAAGGAACTGACTTTGACATCACTTAAAAAAACACCAAGAGTAAATCCGAATGCATGGTAAGCGAGCCAAGCACCTGTCCTCTCATGGCAAGAGCATAAATACCCCACCAAGCTTCTCCCTTCTTCCTGCAACCAAGTCCCATAATGTGGTCCTGGTCCAGGGGAAGGAACCTGGGTAAGACTCCAGTGGCCCGGGCTCCTCACTCTGAGTCCTGGCTAGAAGCACTGGGCAAAATATATACTACCTACCCACCCCCCACCCGCCCCAGGTGCCTCACCTATAAAACAGGACAATACTGTCTATGTCTTCGGGCAGATGTCTGAAGGAAAAAGGAGGTTACAGGTATGAAGATACTCAGTAAAAAACACATCAGTAATGTTAAGATACTATCTCCCTCTAATCTTTCAGAGACCATGTTTCTAGTCAAGGGGTTTTCAACATTTTTCCTGGAATGAACTTCAGACTGCTCTTTTGTCGCGGGCCCCACTTCTCATCATTGAACTTCGTTCGCGTAGCCTCCTTAAGCCACTGGTGTTCACCGCCTCCAGTTAACAAAAATAATCCTGCCACTTCTACTACTGATTTCTGTGCCTTTCCTCCGCTCATTCTCTGCTCCCCACACGACTTTCCCAGTACACCAGCCAAGACCGAAAACAACATTTTTAACTCTAATTAGGAGGGAAGCACTTCTCAAGTTGCCCAGCACCAAGGGGGCTCCTGGGCAGGTGAGACTGCCCTGTACAAGTGGCCTTTCTGCCCGGTGCCCGGTGGGCTTCCAAGATGGTAATGTTATACCGGTCCCGGATGAAGTCCTGAGCGTAGCGGACAAAAGAATTACGGAAGGGTCAGGGTGAGAAAGGATGCTGAGAATGGCCAGCACTGCCCCACAGGGTGCCAAGGGCAGGCTCTGCTCCCTTCTCATTGCCTCGGGGTGTGACCGGAGAACTTCCCAAGGGAAGGCCGAGGGTTTCACTGCCAGAGCAGGTGGGTGGACGCGCAGACCCGGCGCGCTAACGCATCCGCCACCTTCCGTCCCGAGCCGAGGCGAACCCTCACCCTGGGGGCACCCCAGGAGGGGCGGGCTTGGCGGCAGCGGAGGCTGAGCGCCGGGGAACGGGGGTGTCGGGGAAAGGGAAGCAGGGCGCCCCTACGCGCGCTCTCGGCGCGCGTGCGGCCTGCGGGGGTGCGAGACGAGCGCGGCGTGCGACCGAGGCCCCGGCAGCGTGGTGCGAAGCGAGCGCCGGCGGCCGGCAGTCATGGGCCCGCGCGCGAGTGGATCGGACCGTCAGCGCCACGGACCCCCACCATTCCGGGCGGCGGGCCAAGTCGCGGCCCGGACCCGGGCTGTGGGGCGACTCTTCCCCGCCGTTCTTTCGGCGCCCCGCTCGGGGTCCCGGGATCCCGTCCAGTCACCTACCGGCTGAGCGCCGATCTCCCCAACCAGTGAGTGTCGCGCTCCCCTCGCCCGCGATCTCCCGCCGCCGGCCGCCGACCGCTGTGCTCCGGGCCCACGGTCGCCCCGCCCCGGCCTCGGGCCCCGCCCCCCGCCACCGCCTCGGGTCCCTCCCACCCCCCCTTCGCCGCCTTCCAGGCCGCCCCCGGGGCCACGCCTCCCCCGGCGGCTGCAGATTTGCCCTGCCTCGCGTCTCCTTGCTTTGGCCGCACCTCCGCCCTTGGCCCCGCCCACTCCTCCAGTCTAACCAATGAGACGTGCTGTCCCGTCCTGCAACCTCTAGAAACGATTGGCTAACAGGGCCTCGTTTCCAGAAATGGGCAGTATTTCCGGACAGTGTTTATAGAGCCGAGATTGCTAGGCGGACAGATTGACAGAAGGCGGAGGCGGCCGGGGTGTTGGTGCAACCACACATGCGCGCTAGGCTTCTGGCAGTCTTTTTTACGGGTTGCGTGCTTCTGGAGGTTACGGGAAGGAAGGGCGAGTGTACGCATGCGTGGGCCCCTTGGCCTCCGACTAAGGTTACCTTGGAGACGGCGAGGCGCTCTTGCTCCTGGGTCGGGTTCTGCTTCCTCTTTACAATTAGCCTTGGTGTGTGGGGGGGCGGGGTGCGGGGGGGTGCTCGGAGGGGAGTAGAAACACTTTTATTGAGCACTTACTGTGTGCCCAGCGCTGTAGAATCCCTGAGGACGAGTAAGACCGGTTCTTGTGCCTTTAGAAGCTTGGGGAGCCTGGGTCCTACATGGGTCAGACCTGAGTTTAGTTAAAACCCAGGTCTGATGAGAGCTTCCAGATGCAGTGGTGCAAACCCTTTGTACAGCCAGAGATGCAGCGTGGTGAGAGCTTGGCGCCAAGCATCTGCCCGCTGGGTTTACAGGTTGCAGAGCCAGAGAGAAGACTGGAACTTTACCCGTGTGAGAAGAGCATATGCTCCCAGGTGTCAACGGTGCCTCTTTATGAATGGGGAGTGGGGAGTGGTTAGGGAGGTAGGGGTACTTTTTTATTTTCTAACTTTTGCCTCTCTCTATTTTCCAGTGTTTCCACGGCAAGCTTGTATTTTATTTGTGGTTGAAAAATTACAAACTTAAGAAAAAAGTTTGCAAAATAAAAGATACACCCCGGTCTGGGCACCCCACATCCTTGGCGGGTCCCCAGCAGGCAGGTCGGGTTGCTGGCTCCCGTGGTGGGGGGTAGGCAGGGCCGGTCCAAGGTTGTCTTGGGAAGTAAGGAACATTCCATCTCTGGAAGTGTTAGAGCAAAGATCTGCTTGGGAGCTGTCGTTTTCAGTCTGTGGCAGCTCTAAGCCTATTTTTGGAAATCTGTGTCGTTGGGGGTAGGGAAGGCCATGTATTGAGCCAGGGGTCGAAAACTCACAACCTAAGGGCCTCACCCACTCACTCAGGCCACAGATATGTTTTGTTTGGCTGACGGAATGTTTTTTTTTTTTTTATTTAAATGCCTTAGAGCAGAGCCTGCAGTTCCTCACAGCCTCTGCCTGTGCTGCCTTACACGCGGCCACTTAGCTTACATCATCCGTCTGGCCCCTGAACATTTGAAATTGTGGTCCTCAGTAGTGTCCATGCTTTGGAGCTGGGCAGTTTCTGGTATATAACTGGTTCGGCCACTGACCAGCTTGGGAGATGCGGGCAAGAGAGAAGCCCGGGGGAGAGCGGGGCCCTAAAATTCCTTCCAACACCAGAGTTTTTCATTTCAGTCACCCTGGGAGAGGCGGAGCTTGGCCAGAGGGTGGTTTACAGGTTGGTATCTTGCCTCTCCCATCACCTGCGTGCCTCTGGGCACACTGCTTCTCTGGAAAACGTGGGCACAGGCCCAGAGTCTGCAGACACTCCCTGGCCTTAGGACACCCAGTGCCCACGCACTTTGCCCAGCTTCCCTCGACCCTTCTTTGGTTTGGGGTCGTGTACCTGGGTGTAACTGCCCACCCGGTTGAGATGATCTGTCTTTAAATCTACCCACTAACGCTAGCCTGCATTAGAGGGAGTGTGGAGCTGCAACTCCCAAAAAGGAAATGCATATCAGGTTGCAGTGGGAGAACGACCCGCTACAGACCAGTGAGGAAGGCATTTGGGACACGCAGGGCTCTGTGGCTTCAGCTGCCTCTCTCAGGCCTTTCCAAGCCCCGCCGCCGTGTCAGGGGTGAAGCAAACGACAGCACAGTACGCACTCCAAGGGAGTGCCACGGAGTCTCTGAGCCCTAAGATGCCTGCACCTCCTGGACGGAGGCTTCAGGGCAAAATTATTTCCTCCCAGCCCAGCCAGTTAAGTCACAACAACCTGGAAAGCCTCCTAGCCTTGAGTCACTTGGGCAGCCCCGGCTCTGCTTTAAATAAAAGATATAGACGTTTATGGGGTGACTCACACCTGGAGCAGAGCGCCAGGGTCTCTGCACTCAAAGATTTCCACATCCTGCCCCGAAGGTTCAGGTCTGGAAAAGGGGTAAACTGTGCTCTTCCGAAAAGAAGAGTGACTCCTGTGTTTTAAGACTTTGCAAAGATGTTACCAGCCACTTCTAAGTGCCGTGTGTGTGTGTGTGCATGTGTGTGTGACCTCCCTGAATAGTCACTCCAGCATGGACTTTCTCCACCTGGCACTTTATTGATGTTTGGGCTTGGGTTGGATAACTTTGTTGTGGAGGGCTGTTATGCGTGCTGTAGGATGTTAAGGAGCACCTCTGTTCACTAGCCGCTGGTAACACCACCCCTCTGCACCCAGTTGTGACAACAAAAAATGTCTCCAGACATTGCCAGATGTCCCCAAGGAAGCAAAATTGCTCCCCCAGTTGAGAACACTTACAGTCTAACCCCATAGAGTAGGTACTATTATCATCATCCCCATTTCACAGATGAGCAAACTGAGGCTCAGAGAGAAGCGACTTGCCCAAGGTCCCTTCTCTGTAACAGAAGAGCTGGGATTCAAACCAGGTGTGGCCCCAAGGCCCCTGTCCCCCTGCACACAGGATTCTGCAAAAAGCCTTTGGGCTTCAAGGAGTGATGTGCCCAGCAGTTCTAGAAGAGTGAGTGACTTTTGCGTATCAGTGACACAGTGCTTGAAGCTCCTCTGATCATTCTTCCTCTTCTGTTTGTCTTGGAACAAAGGAAATTATATTCTGGCTTTTATTGCCTTAGTCAGCACAGTTCATGGTGTCCAGCGGTGTCTAGTGAGAAAGTGGATAGTGAATCATCTGACTGTCTGTGCATCTCAGGCCCCAAATTCCTGTGAGATCCTCAGGTTATACTTAAGAAGAACTCAGACACAAGGCTGAGATGACTCGGGGCTGGGGGTGTATGTTCCCAGAGAAGGGGCAGTTTTACTTTCCCTCATCGGAGTGTGCCCTGGGGCTGCAGCCACGGTGCTGTCTCGACCTTCCCTGGCTTGGAGCTGCATTGCAGCCACCCAGTCTAAAGGTGGGGGGCGGGGGAGGCAGGAGAGGGAATGGTTGCAGGTAGTGATGTGCTACTCTGCCTTCAGTGACCTCATGCTGGTAGCTTCACATTGGAGAAGATGAGAGTATTTAAGCTGTGGAAATTGGCAAATAGGATAAGCCAGGGCTACCCCCACCCCAAGCTGGTTGTTAAACACTTAGCACACCATTGCACGCAGATCCTGGGTCCTGACCGTCTCCCACCAATTCCCCCCACATGGGAGATGGAAGGGGGCATGGCAAACCATAGACCTATCGGAGAAGAGAAGGAGCCTCGGTGACGTGGGTAAGGAGAAGAGGTGCCCATCTCTGCAAAGGATGGAGGTGACTGGCTGGGGGTCTCTGTGCGGCACTGAGCAAAAATGACCTCATCAAGAGCAGGTCCTGGACATCCTTTCTGATGCCCCCCCCCACCCCAACTCAGGAGTAGGGAGCCCTGGGTTAAGGCTTGACTCAAATTCTTCTTACTTCCTGATTGGTTATCCCCTCCTGACTCACCTCCCTGCCTCCAGTCTCCTCTCTCCTTACCATCCTCAGCCCTTCTGGTGGCTTCAATCCTCCTAAGGGACCATTGTGGTTATTTGTTCCAACCCCATGTCCCAGCTTCTCCTGACCTTGAACTCCTCCCCTTTAGCTTCTTCCTCTCTCCAAACATGATCAAGTCTCCCCCGCCTAAAAACACAATAATTAAAAACCCCTTCTCCTGTCCTGGCTTTCCCCTACACTGTTGGCCAAACCTTCTTTTTCCTCCCAATTCCCAAACTTCTTGGTACTGTGGGTATCTGCTTAATCTCTCCCTTGCAGGTACCCCCCTGCAGTCTGGTTTCTGGCCACCACCCCCTCTCTCCAGGGACACCCACGAATTGCCCCCTTGTCAGATGACCTCTTCTCACCTGTCATTTGCGGCCACCACAAACATAGCATAGAATGTATTGTACCAGGCAGGGCCCAAGTAGGGAGGCAGAACTCACTCTGAGTTTTTAAACACGCAGGAAATTGGTTATGAAAAGTATGGAATTGCTGAGAAGCCAAGGAGGAGATGGCAAGATATTCAGGAATCCACTGCTGTTTCTGGCTGGAGGTTTCTTCTTTTCTTTTCTTTTCTTTTCTTTTCTTTTCTTTTCTTCTTTTCTTTTTATTTAAATGTTTTATTTATTTCTGAGAGAGAGGGAGAGAGAGAGAGAGAGACAGCGTGAGCAGGGGAGGGGCAGAGAGAGAGGGAGGCACAGAATCTGAAACAGGCTCCAGGCTCTGAGCTGCCAGCACAGAGCCCGACACGGGGCTCGAACCCACAAACCGTGAGGTCATGACCTGAGCCGAAGTCAGACGCTTAACTGACTGAGCCACCCAGGTGCCCCTCTGGCTAGAGGTTCTTTAGGGGAAGCAGTGTAATCAGTGGCTGCGTCTCTTGGAAGAAGTGGGAACCGGAGGCGAGACACAACTCCTTCTGTAGACATTACTCAAGACCAAGAGGGATGAAGACTCTCCTTTCCTTCTTTATCCTCTACCCTCTGGCCTCCTGCCAGAGCCTCTCATCAGCCTGGGAGACTGAAGGGATCAAGAGAAAGTGAGGTCCACGTGGGAGAGCACAGCACCCAGGACCAGAACGAGTATGGGATGGGAGAGGATAACAGGTTGGGGGAGGTGGGGACTAAGGTGGTAGAGTTGCTCAGAGAAGGCTTCCCTGAAAAACTAAGCTGAGACCTGAAGAGTAAAGAGGAGATAGAGGGAAGATAATACCAGCCATCACTAGCTTTTTTTTTTTAATGATATAATTTTTTTTTTTTTGAGAGAGCAAGTGAGCATGAGCAGGGGAGAGGAGAAGAGGGAGAGAGAGAGCATCCCAAGCAGGCTCCATGCTCAGTGCGGAGACTGATATGGGGCTTGCTCTCACGACCCTGGGATCATGACTTGCGCTGAAATCAAGAGTTGGAGACTCAACTGACTGAGCCCCACCCGGGCACCCCAAAACACGTCTTAACATTTTTAAGAGCTGTTTTAGATTTGCAGCAAGATTGAGCAGGCGGTGCAGATTTCCCATATATCCCATTCCCACCCATGCACAGCCTCCCACAGTATCATCATCCCCCACCAGAGCGGTATTTTTTATTTTTATTTAAAGAATTTATTTTAAGTTTCTTATTTATTTTGAGAGAGACCAAGACAATGCAAGTAGGGGAGGGGCAGAGAGAGAGGGAGAGAGAATCCCAAGTAGGCTCCATGTTGGCAGTGCAGAGCCCGATGTGGGGCTTGAACTCATGAACCATGAGATCATGACCTGAACCGAAACCAAGAGTCGGATACCTAACTGACTGAGCCCTCCAGGCACTGCCCCCCCTCCAAAAGTGGTGTTTTTTAAAATAACTTACCAACCAACCAATGAACCTACATTGACCCCCTAATTACCCAAAGTCCATAGTTTATGTTAGGGTTCATTCTTGCGGCTGTATATTCTATGGGTTTGTAAAATGTATAATGACAAGTATCTATCATTATGGTATCGTAACAGAGTATTTTCACTGCTCTAAAAATCTTCGGAGTTCTGTCTATTCATTCCTTTCTTCTGTCTCAACCCCTGGCAGGCACTGATCTTTGTACTGTCTCCATAGTAATAAATAAATACATTGTGATATATCCAGACAATGAAATATTATTCAGCACTAAAAAGAAATGAGCTATCAAGCCATGAAAAGACATGCAGGAAACTTAAATGCTTATTACTAAGTGAGGGAAACTGATCTGAAAAGGCTACACACTCTTTGATTCCAACTATATGACATTTTGGAAAAGGCAGAAGTTCTGGAAAAGGCAGTAAACAGATAACTGACGTTTTTGGTCAATTCTCTTCCTGAGGCTTTGAAGATACTGCACTCTCTCTTTTTCCTTTTGCTGCTCTTAAAGATTGAGGCACTCCCCAAGTTTTAGTCCTAAGCACCCGAATTCTCTAAACTTTCTCCCTGGGAGTTCTTCTGTGCCCCTGTCTTGATTTAATCAACCCACAAACACTAACTGAGTGCCTGGGATGTTGCAGGCACTTGATTAGGCCCCAGTGAGAAGAGTTGAACGAGTCCTGAAGCCTGCACTCAAGGAGAGAGAAGGTTGCCATACAATGTTGGGGGTAGAAGGAAGCCCTGGGTAGGCTAAGAACGCATAGAGGAGATCAAAGAAGGCTTCCTGGAGGAGGTGATTTTTGAACAGATCACTGCCAAGTACGCTAGCAGTAAGCCAGGGGAATGAGGTGGGAAGAGCATTCTGGCAGAAGGAATAACGGGCAAAGACGTGCATGGAGACATGCATGGAGACAAGGAACATGCTAAAACACACTGAGGAACTGGGTGTGGGATGCATGCGTCGAGGAGAGGGAGACCCTCAGGCTGGCCCTGCAGGCTGCCATCTGGATGGCGGAGGGCCTTGTGGGCCACACTTGGTCGCCTGGGCCAGGGAAGAGACTACAAACATTTCCAAAGCAGACTTTTAGAGACATTTCTCTGCCGTGTGAAAAGGTTGGGGGGTGGGGTACAGGGTACAGATTAGGAGGCCCGTTGGGGGGCTTTGCAGCAGACCAGGTGAGAGAGGATGGGGGCTGGACTAAGGCAGTGCAACAGAGTGGGGCGTCAGGATAGATTAGCAAAATCCAGAGAGACTCAGAATTGAGAAACTAAGTCAGATGGGGCGTGGCTGGCGGATGGGGGCAGGGGGCCAAGTCTGAGATGCTGCTGCTGGTTAGGAGCCTGGGGAGGAGAGCGGCTCTGGGAAGAACAGGGGTGTCAGCTTTGGACATACCCGGGGTGCCTCTGGCTCCCTCAGTTGTCCTTCTTGGTTTGTTGTTTTCCAAATTAACAGCTTCATCTCTGACCTTGATCTTGAGTTTCCAACTGGAATTTCCTGGGACCTGTCAAGCATTTCCACTTCCAGCCACCTGGCGTCTCCAGCTCCATCTGCATGATGGCCCCACCTATTCCTCACCCATCTTTCCCAGTTAATGACATCACCTTCCGCCCCAGGAGCCTGGTCGCTGCACCTGTCAGCTCGCCCCAAGCCGTGTGGACTCTCTCTCCATGATGCCCGCTGTGACTGTGGCCTCCGTCTGTCCCCCCCTTTCTGCTGGTGCCCTGGTGATGTCTCACCACCCCTCTTACTTCCTATCATTTCCATTCCAATCCGTCCTATTCTGTCCTGTTGCTGCTTTGCTTAAAACTCTCAGTGGCTCCCCATCGCCTACCGGTAAAGTACAAGCTTATTATCTGGCTCTCAAGGTCCTCACAGCCCATCCCCACCTTACTTTTTTGCTGTCGCTTTTTACAATTTCCCAGCAGACACACTTCTGTATTAGCTACCATGGCCCCAAATCACCCCATGTGTGGTGCATCAGGACGGAGGGGTGGGGGGCTGTCCTACAGACTGAAATGCACCCCTCTGGTCCTGCCCATCAAATCACACCCATCCCTCGAGGCCCTGATGAAATGCTTCCTCTCTAAGATCACATTTCGCAGGTGACTGCCTGCCTCCTGTCCTTAACAGACAGTAAGTGTCTTGCGGGCATCCTGTAACACCAACTGGTGAGTTGGTACTCAGTAAATGTGTGTTGAAATGAATCGGCTCAAAACCATTCCTCAGATCGAGAACTTTGATCCGTAGCTCCTTATTATCAACCACTCCAGAGGCCCGTTTCTAGCGGCTTCCTGGGTTCCATTTTAGGTATCTAACCTCACTCCTCCACCCCACCCACTGTTCCCCAAAATATGTCCCACAATCTATTTCAACTCTATGCTGAAAGTGTGGGGGGAAAAATAAAATACATCCTCTCTGCCTTCCCTTTATCTACAAGGGTGGATAAGCTATCCAAACTTTAATAGCTAATATAATAATAGTTTAAAATAATCTCTTTTGCTCTTGGGTTAGCCTGCCTATTCTTTTTGAAGATTGGAATTCTTGTTTTGCTCATAGTGGTGACCTGCTTGGTTTTGAAGTCTCCCCTGCGGGGAGCCGTGTGACCCAATTCTGGCTGGTGAGATGGACATGCAGATCTCTGGATGGGTCTTCTTCTGGGAAAATTTGCAAAAAAGGGCCAATCCAGCTGGCACATGCCCAAAAGCCGTTTGTCCTTTGCCTTGTGACCCTTCTTCCGTCTGGGATGTGGACGCACTGCTAGAAGACGTAGCAGCCAGTGTTTGAGCCCAAGAACGAAAACCTCTCTCTCTGATGGCAGAGCAGAAAGTGAGATGGGCTGAGTCCCTGATGGCCTCGTTGGAACAACCAGGGACTGCCACCCCCTGGGGACTGCTGTCCTCCAGCTTGCTGCACAGCACGGTAAGCCCCCAGCTGAGCTTCTGCCACACGCACTACCGGCTTGTTCGGTGAGATTTGTCACATTTATCCGTCTTGAGAATTCTCAGCAGGGGAAAATGGCCCGAGAAATCACACTCTGTCAAAAGTCTTCCCATGTAATATGCTTATGCTCATGAGGGATTGTGTAACACATGGGAATGGCACAGAAAGACGGGTCTGTAACCCAGGTCAGTTGAGAGTGCCACTCCTACTTTCTGAGAAAGGGAACCTCTCCTGGGCAAAAGCCATGGCAGAAGATAAGTGACTTAATGGGCTGGAGAGAATGCCAGGAATTTCAGTCGAGTCCTGTGTGATTCTGCGGCTGATAGGCCAATTGGAACCCAGATGTGTTTTACTCAATCGAGATAAAAGATGCTCAGATGAGGTAGAGGGAAAACCCAGGCATTAAAATTCAGAGATTAGAGGGGGTGACAGTCTGCAGAGAGGAGAGCGCTTCCACAGATCTGTGCCGTTCACATGGAGCTTTCCTATAAACCACAGCTTCCCAAAGTGGGGCACTCGGTCCCCCGGTGGCACACCAGACCGTGTGCGGTGAGCCAGAGTAACATGCTGAGAAAAGCTGTCCTCTTTCTAATTCTTGTTTCGATTTCTCTGTTCCTTGAAGAGTTGATGTGAGCTGTGTGCACGTTGTGCAGATTATTTTTTTAAACCCCTGGTTTAATGTTTATTTTTGAGAGAGACAGAGCTTGATCAGGGAAGGGTCAGAGAGAGGGAGGGAGACACAGAATCCGAAGCAGGCTCTAGGCTCTGAGCTGTCAGCACAGAGCGTGATGTGGGGCTCGAACTCACAACCTGTAGGATGATGACCTGAGCCGAACTTGGATGCTCAACCGACTGAGCCACCCAGGTGCCCCTGTACAAATTTTGAAAGAGTACCTTGGGCCCATCTCTGTCCAGAAGTTCTCCTTTTTTTGAAACAACCATTCTTACCAGTTTCTTGTATATTTTTCCAGACATGTTTCATGCATCTACAAACACCTACATTCATACAACCTCTTTTAAAAAAGTTAACGGAAGCATGCTGTACACGATTGCTGTGTGTGGACCTTGCTCATGTGGCTTTACATATCAGTGAGTTCCAGGTAGTAAAGACTGCATCCTATCCCACTATGTGGCTGATGGGTAATTTACTTGGTCCCCATTGACAGACTTACCTGTTTCCAACCACTTCCTATTACAAGAATTGTTGCCTTGTACCTGTTTCATTTTGCATGTTAATTAATCCATGCACTAAGCCAATATATTGACCACGTAGCATATGCCAGGCCAGCTCTAGGCACTGGGGAAAGAGCATTGAACACAAAGACCCTGGGACCTTGCATCATGGAGCTCTCATGCTATGGTGGAGAGTAGACATAGGATTGAACGCCTTGAAAGGGCTCGCACTTTCTGTTGGTCATTCTAATTAAGTCAAGAAGAAAGTCTCACTTTGGTGATGGTGTGTCTTTAATACCTTTTTCTTTTTTCTTTTTTTAATGTTTATTTTTGAGAAAGAGAAAGAAAGAGAGAGAGAGAGAGAGAGAGCACAAATAAGGAAGAGGCAGAGAGAGAAGGGGTATAGAATGCAAAGCAGGCTCCAGGCTCCGAGCTGTCAGCACAGAGCCTGATGTGGGACTCAAAGTCATGAACTGAGGGATCATGACCTGAGCTGAAGTCAGATGTTTAACAGACTGAGCCACCCAGGTGCCCCTTTAATACCTTTTTCTTTTAAGAAAATCTTTTTAAGACCGAGTGTTGGCCTAAGGATCAGAGTTTTTGTCAGACCACAGAGCCTAGCTGGAGTTTAACAACCCTGTTTGTTTGTTTAATGTTTATTTATTTATTTATTTTGAGAGAGCACTCGCCAGCAGGAGGGGCAGAGAGAAAGGACAGAAAGAGAATCGCAAGCAGGCATTTCGCTGGCAGCACAGAGCCCCACGCGGGGCTTGAACTCATAAACTTCGAGATCGTGAACTGAACCGAAATCAAGAGTTGGACGCTTAACCAACTGAGCCACCCAGGTGCCCCAACTATGTTTGGTTTTTATTGGATTTATGTTGCACAGCAAATGGATGGATTTTCCATCTCTTGTCAAAATATGAAGGTTCCTTTCAAAATAATTTAAGTTTAAAAAGAAAGATGAGTCAATTTAGAGAAGAATGTTAAGTAAATAATAACATAGGTGGAATTCAGAGGTGGGAAGAAAAGCCACGAAAGGTGTTATTCAAATGATGGAGGTGAGGAAATCCCTGATGTAAGCAAAACAAAGAGACAAGATGGGGCTCTTTACACTGTATTTGATGTTTATTTTCGTATCTTCACCTCGTCTTTGGTGTTTGAATTGCCTCCATCTTTCTTCCTAGGCAGTTTATTTATTCATCATTTATTATTTGCTTAGATTTCACAGTTTCTGGCCTGGTTGTAAAGGTGTGTGTGCGCGCGTGCGTGCATGCATGTGTGCACGCACATGCGTGGCTCTTTAATGAACTGTTAGCAATTTGCGTTCAATCGGAAAATCACTTTCATTTGAATTCCCCAGATGCCTGGGGCCTCTTTGTCATTGTTGGCTCTGGAGCTATTTACCTCTGTCCTGGGGGTTCATACACTGAACTTAATCAGATACTCATAATCTGGTTGAGGCTTGATCCATAATTCTCTTAAAATATACTGAGATGGGGGCGCCTGGGTGGCTTAGTCGGTTAAGCGTCCGACTTTCGCTTGGGTCATGATCTCGCGGTTCGTGGGTTCGAGCCCCGCGTCGGGCTCTGTGCTGACTGCCAGCTCAGAGCCTGGAGCCTGTTTCAGCCTGTGACTCCCTCTGTCTCTGACCCTCCCCTGCTCACGCTGTCTCTCTCTCTCTCCTAAAAATAAATAAAACATTAAAAAAAAAGTTTATTTATAAAAAAAATATATATATACTGAGATGAAGCAACCCAACCCAAAGGAGGCCTTTGAGGAGATTTCAAAGCCAGGACCTTCTGAACAATCCACAACCACCAATGGATCTGTAACCACCCACAATCTTGTTAGCTCAAGACTCAATTAGCTCAGTGGTTTGCATGTGTAAACAAGAGTGCATTTCACAAACGTGCCCTTTATGCCGAGTAGGTGGTGGTAAGTCTCTGCCAGTGGCTGTCAGCTGTGGTCAGAGGGTGGGCGATGCCTCAAGGCCCTGTGGCAGAGAATCTCTGTGCTGGGAGATAAGAGGGGCCAGAGCTAATGGAGAGGTGAGGTGGGAGAGGGGTGGGGTCAAGCAGAGCTGTAGGCAGTGAAGGGGCATCTAGGATCCTGGAAACTGAGAAATAAAAAGTAAGGCCATCAATTAATGGTTAAATCCTTGAGCTTTGAAATCTGTTGGAGATTGACTGCCAATAATTATTTATAGAGGACATACCATGTAGGAGGCACTAATTTACACATGTTATAAGTGGTAACTCAGTGGTTCTCAAACAATTGGTTCTAGAGGGGAAAATTCCTGATTTGTAGCATTTGCCAAATTCCATGGTGAAAAGACTTCCACCACGGCCAGTGTCAAGATTCCAGCCTAACATCCCTGAATGTTAAGGGGGGACTCTCTCAAGCCAGGCAAGCTGACTTCCGCCCGCTGCCCGAACACTCATCAATATTTAAGGTGTTAGAAGTAAAAACTGAGGAAATTTAAAAACATGCATTCGTTAAAAATACTGATAACAAACCCATTACATGTCAATACAGATAACATTCTTCGTGAAAAAACTGTTATTTCCTCCAAATAAAAAAATCTTTTTTTGAGAAAAGTGATCTTGCTTTTTTATATTTTCACAATTCCTTTTAACATCTAGTTTAATCGGGGGCGCCTAGGTGGCCTGGTTGGTTAAGCATGACTCTTGATTTCAGCTCAGGTCATGATCTCATAGTTTGTGAGTTCGAGCCCCATGTCGGGCTCTACGCTGACAGCACAGAGCCTGCTTGGGATTCTCTCTCCCTCTCTCTGCCTCTCTAAATAAAGACAGCTCTTAATCAAAGACAGCTGGGTTCATACATCTTCTGTGTTTAATCTGTTGCGACGTTATACATTATGGGATCTCTGGAAAACATGGCAGAGCAATGCAAATAAATAATGTCTCATTACTGCTATGAAAGTAGTTTGCGCCTGGTGCACCCCCCCAGAAAGGGTTTTGGGGACCTTCCAGGGGCCCCTGGACTATACTTTGAGAACTGATGTCCTAATGCATTTAATTTGTCCAAACAGCCCAATGAGGCAGGTTTCTTATTATCTTGATTTTACAGATGGAGAAACCGAGGCACAGAGAAGTAAAGTAACTGACTGGAGGGCACTTAGTGAGAAAGTGGCAAAGTCACGATTCAAAACAAGTCAGTTTCTAGAGGCAGGATTGAGCTGGTGATTGTCACTTGCTAGAGGCGTGATCGTGGGGGGAAATGAGCCTCTCACAGTCTGCGGTATTGTCATAAGACCCATAATCCATTGTCAACCCTGACGTTGGGTTAGACCTCACCTTCCTTCACTCTCAGGTCGTACTCACAGGTCCCTCATCTGTGCTTCCTTAGCCTTCTGTCTTTTTTCCTGCCCACACAGCACTTTATCTCACACGCTGATTGCTTGTGTGTTTATTTATTTTTTCTAGTAATCTGTACACCTGACATGGGGCTCGAACTCACAACCCTGAGATCAAGAGTTCATGGTCTTCCAACGGAGCCGGCCTGATTGTGGCATGGTTGAGTTGTCCCCATTGGACTGTACACTCCATGAGGGCAGGCCCCACATCCAGCTTGTCTCATCAGGATCTGGGACAGGTGCTTGAAAACCTTTGCTGAAGAATGAAATGAATAAATAAGTGCAGAGGTACTTTGCATGAAGGCTGGTTACAGTCCATCCTACCCAGAGTTCAGCTCTGCAGCACCAGGGAGGGAGAGAAGGAATGAAGGGGGCTGTAGTGAGTGCACTTCTATACCCAACCTTCTGGCATCTTCATAATCACAGGCCAGAACACAGGCTAAGAAAAGCCACCTCCTGAATTCTCCAAAGTAGTTCCGATCACCCACTTCTGCCTGGAGTCACTTCTCCTCGACCTTCCCATCGCTTGACACTCGGTTTAGCAGTTTTCATCCTTCTAGAAAATTCAGCATCCCCCCACCCCCACCCCCCGAGCTGCTGGGTTGTCTTTGCCTTTGCCCTTCATAGCCTGGGTTTTGTATGTTATCTGCACTCCCCTTTCCTATTTTTAAATCTTTTTTTATTTCATCACAAAGTGTCAGGCACGTAAGAATGAACTTATCTTGTTCCAGCGCCCCACACCACTGGCTCCTGATTAAAGGCTGCACTTCCAACGGCTGGGGACCCCGAAGAGGTGCCCGCTGGTGGGTGTGAGACAGTCAGATGGAGGCTGTCTCCCAGGGCGGGAGCCCTTCGGCTTCCTCTTTCGCTATCTATAACGGTCCTTTCCAGCAGTGACCTTCTAGGATTCTCAGAAGCCGTGGAGGAGAAGTATCATTGCCGGGGGGGGGGAGAGGAGGGGGGAGCGGGCAGCGCAGAGACAATCGACCAGGATTCTGCCTGGAAGGTCATGGGGCTGAGCTCTGGCACCAGAGACCTTTAAGAAGTAAAAAGGAACTGAGAGAATGGCCAGGAGTCCGCCTGGCTTGGTGTTCCTGGAATTCTGCTTTGTGTGTGAGCCCAGGCCCCTCTGACTAACAGGAGATGCGAATGGGAAGCAAGAGGCTGGGGCGGGGAGCTCTCCGGGCACCATCAGCTCTGCACACTGGCTCCAGGGCTCCTCCGGGGGCTGGAGCTGGGTCTCCTGAGAACCTCTCCCATGAAGGTGGGTGGCTGCCTGTCTGCTGTGCTAGAGGCCCCGGCAGGTCTACAGGCCAGGTTCTCTTTCTACCCCGGACAAGCTCTCCCCCTACCTGGTCTGCAGCAGGCAACCAAACAGGCTGTTCTCTCTAGAAGGCCTGCTTTAACCCCTGACCCTTACCCAGGCGGGAACGACGGACTCCATGGCCCTTTTTATGATTCACCAGTTGTCATCTTGAAAGGCGCGGTGAGCCTGGCCTGGGCCTGGGCTGCAGGACGGATGGATTTCGGTTGGAGAAGGAGGAGGAAGGCGTGGGAGGGGCAGTGAGCGGCGGGTATGGGTGTGGGTTCTTAGGAAAAGGTATAATTGGAATCAGAGCCATCCCTGAGGTTGCAGACGAGGATTCATTTCCTTCCTCCACCCAACATTGGTGCAAGTGAAATCTTGCTAAAATGAACATCAGGGGCAGCCTTGGTGTACAATTGCATTCTATATCATGACGGTCATTCACACATCTGCTCCTCACTTGGGAGGTTCTAGAAGATGGAGGGCTGGATTGCACTGGGCCAGACACATGGGGACAGCTCAGTAGGTGTTACAAGAATGAACGAAGGAGTGCGAGTGAGTGAATGAATGAATGAATGAATGAAGCCGCAAACATGAAAACCCACAGTCAGGGTGAAATGTCATTGGGAGAAGGAGCTAAGCGCAGAGGCAGTTGATTGGGATAGGGGAGGGTAGAGTGGGGTGCCCTCTCCTGTTGCTACTTTGCTTTCAGAGATTCAGAGAAGCTTCTTCCCCCAAAGCCCCCACTACCTGTCTTGGTCTCTGAATGCTCAGATAATGTGGTTCATTCATCCACTCAACAAAATTTACTGAGTATCTGCTGTGACGGGCCTGGGGCTGCATGACCGGGAATGAATGAGATCCACACAGTGCCTGACCCAGGAAGCCAGCCCAGCATCACTAAATAAGTAATTACAATGAGCTGTGACAAGCGCTGGGACCTGGTTAAAGTGTCCCCAGCTGGTACACTGTTGAGAGTAAAGATGACTGTTAAGGGTTAAAATCTTCATTAGATTCTGAGATGGGGATTTGAGTGCAGAAAGTTTATTAGAAGTGCTTTGGGATCGGGGCCCTGGGTGGCTCAGTCGGCTGAGTTTCCAACTCTTGGTTTCTGCTCAGATCATGATCTCACAGTGTTCGTGGGTTCAAGCCCTGAATTGGGCTCCATGCTGGCTGTGTAGAGCCTGCTGGGGATTCTCACTCTCTCTCTCTCTCTCTTATACACATACAGACTCTCAAAATACATAAATAAAAAGAAACAACTTAAAAATACGTTATATAAAAGAAAAAGAAGTGCTTTGGGGTCAACGCCTATGGAAAGGAAGGGACAGAAGCAGGACTGGGCGGAGGGAGAAGAAGTCGAGATGTGACACAATCTCAGTGAAGGCTTTAGCCGACCCCACGGAGAGTTCAGAGCTGAGATGGCCCTTTGGCAGCAGCTCCTATTGGGTGGGTGGCTTTCCTTGTGCACCATCTTGTTGATCAGTCATACTGGCTGCCTCTGGAAGGAGGCATGACCTTGGGTGAGGCTGATCCCAAGGAGGGCAGACAGCTGAAGGCATCTTCTGGCAGCTTTCCCAATAACTGGGGATTTGGATGGTGCCCCACAGCATCTGACGATGACCGTGCCCAGGGAATGCCAGAAAAGAGCCTCCCACAGCAGAAGCACCTCAGCTGGGTCCCAGAGGGGACTCAGGGGCACAGGGGGTCTCAGCTGGAGCCCTGTATCAATGCAGGGCAGCATTACACTCAGGGCTTGTCCAGTCTGCAAACTCCTCGTCACCAGCTCTCCTTCTTTCCCTTGCCTGTTTCCTCGGCTTTAGAGGACAGCTGGTGGCTTTTGCGTGCATTAGATCATTTCACATGCATTACGTCATGCACGGCACGTGCATCATACCTTTCAGTTTGCGGTGAGGTTAATGTAATTATTATTCTCACCCCCACATCCAAACTGTCAGGAAGTTCTTTCACCATTACCTCCAAAAACAGAGCCCCAAACCGTTCATTTCCATCTTCGCCGCCTCTACCCTAGTGCAAACCACCACCCACCATCGCCTCTCTCCTAACTGCTGACACAGTTTTGACTTTGAACCAAGATGGCCAGCAATGCGATGCTGCTAAAGGACAGGTGACAATGTGAAATGGAAAATAAGACCACTGAAGGAGTCTGCAGCAGAGCACATGAACTTAAAAACCCGAGGGAAGCCCAACACGTGACATTTGATCTGAAGGATCAGCATATGACCTGAAAGTTGAGGATATTCCCTTTTCAGAATAAATTGGGAGGCAGGAGACACGTTGGTTAGCACCATGGCCCCTGAGGCCAGAGTACCTGAGTTTATGTAACCTCAGGCCAGCTTCTCGATTTCTCTGCGCTTCAGTTTCCTTGTCTGTAAAACAGTGGTGATGATGGCAGAACTACCGAGGTACATGCGAAGTGCTCCTTTGGGGTTAGCTATTGGTATTTCCCTGTGAGCTGCCATCTTGGTCTGCATTCAGCATGGTAGATGTGGCTTTTGGTGCCCCTTCTGGGCCCCATCTCCCTTGGACTCCTGTCTCTAACACACCATTCTTCACTGCCACTTGGAGTCATTGGTCCATTCCACAAATATTTCTTGAGCTCCTGCCCATGTATCAGGCCCCAAACTCGTTTTATTCTGTATCCCTTAAGCATTTCAGCAAATGGACAGGCTGCCCTGGGCTTGCTTTTGCCTTGATGGGAGGCCCTGTCCTCTGCCATTTCTTGTTCATGCTCAGAGTCACCCAGATGAAAAGCCAGCTTCCGTTGTGGCCCAGCTACCTCTTGTCTTCCGTGTTGGACCTTCAGCTGGTGGCTGACAGTGAGCTTCATGAATGACCCCATGGACTCTTCCTCTTGGACCCAAGAAGGCTCAGCGGGAGAGAAGGCCTATTGCAACTTGGAACTCTCCTCTCTCACGAGGCTGCGTTCTCCACATGACCTTATCTTGGCCAAGGCCTTGTGTGCTCCTGGCCTGTGTCTCCTCTTCCTGGATGTCTCTTCCAATGTTGGGAGCGGGCCTGGAAGAGATGAGGTAAAGGGGTAAACAAGAGAGGACAGGGGGGAGGACAAGTGGATGAAAAAAAGTGAGATCTAGTGAGGCTAGAGGGTTTGAAAAGAAAGAAGTGTGAGAAGATGCTGATGACACATTACTGTCTTAATCTGATTCACCCTCGAGGTCAGTACTATTACCATCTTGTTTTCCGGGAGGGGACTGAGGCAAAGATGGGTTATGAAACTCACCCAAAGCCTAGGTGGTAGAGGTAGCTCCACTCCCTGGATGGGGAAGGGTGCGCAAGTCCCCAAAGGGCATCCTGAGGAGGGCATGCCCTTGACATGTAGGCAGCACTCAATGAATAGTGTTGAATGGATAGTGATGCAGGAGGGTTCGGGCCAGAGGCTGGGGGCTGGCTCTTTACATAAATCCCTGGTGTCTGAGGTCTGCTGGCACCAGCTACCGAAGCCTCTCATCTTCCCCACCCAGTAATTCCTCACCTTGATCAGGGCCCTGCGATCCACCGGCCAGAGGGAATCCGGATTCACCAGTTCTGGGTTGACATTGCCCACACCAGCTGCGAAGGGGCTGTGGTGCAGACACAGCTTGCCATCCATCATTTCCTACCCTCGGGGAACCAGAGGCGAGGCGTTTAGCCTCACTTTCCTCAGTCGCAAAATAGGAATGCGGGTCCATCCTCAAAGTCAAGGTGAAGATGAAACTGCATAGAAGCAGAGGCCCGCACAGGGCAGAGAGGCAAGGCACCGATGCTGCTATTGTGGCCCCTCCTTGCCAGCCTGACAAAGGGCTGATGAGCCCTTTGCAGCTGACAAAGCTCCTTCCGCTGGTGTGTCAGCCTGACCTGGATCCTCTCCATGGGTGGGCCCGCGCTGCAGAAGGTCCGTCTGTTTCACAGATGCGCACACTGAAGCCAGGGAGGTCAGAGAGGACAAGGGAGCCTTGTGGAGGTCTCTGGGGGTCCGCAGGGGTGTCAGGAATGGGGGGGGGGCCCTCCGGGCAGAGGAGGAGGACGTCCAGGAGCTCAGCGTGACTTGCCTGCTGTCCCCTGCCTCCCTCAGCCCCTGAGCCTATCAGTGCGGTTGGGATCTGTTGGCCCATACTGAGTCTCCATGTCCCTGTCCAGCAGCGGCCTGACCTCGTCCACTTGGAGAAAAACAGGAAGCTGGGCTCTGCCAGGAATCAGAACACGCCCTTCCTCAGCCCTGTGCTGCCTGTTCACTGGGGGGTTCTGAGGGGGGGCAGGTCACAGGACAGGGTGTGGGGTAGGGGCTCTGCAGGCCAGGCCTGGGGGGGCTCAGGCTGGGCCTTGCTGAGCTACCCGGGGGACCAAGAAGACACAGAGAGGTGGGCAGCCTGGGGAGGGAGCTCTCGGCCTTCCTCTCTCGTGTGGGGACAGAATGATGGGGCATCAGGGTCACATATGACTTTTGCCTTCAGGGACCCCTTCTTCTATAAAAAAAATAAAATAAAAAATATATTATACAACCGTGTTGGTATAAAGATGAATATAATTCAGGCTGGATTCAAGATTAGGTTTTCATGATTATTCGTTTTATCTTGCGGTTTTATTTTAGTATTAAAAAATGTTTATTTATTTATTTTTGAGAGAGATGGGGGAGGGACAGAGAGAGAGGGGGAGAGAGAGAATCCCAGGCAGGCTCCACGCTGTCAGTGCAGAGCCCGATGTGGTGCTCGAACCCACGAGCTATGAGATCATGACCTGAGCCAAAAGCAAGAGTTGGATGCTTAACCAACTGAGTGCCCCCCAGGCGCCCCATTCTTGTGGTTTAAAAAAAATTAAAATGAAAACATTTTCCTGGGCCCCTAAAAGTATCATGGGTGCTGTACCTAATGGTTAGGTCAGCTCTGTGGAGGAATCTCCTAGCACTTTCCTGTCCCGCAGAAATAGCCCCCCTGCCCCCACCCATGGCTTCGAAGCACAGTGATTAGCGCTCAGAGATCAGATGGGAATGCTTGGCTCAGCCTGGAAACAGAGCCTCAGTTTTCTCTTCTGTAGAATGGGAGAATGAGAGCGTCTGCCTCCTGATGCTCTTATGAGATGATAGTGTGAGAAGTGGCTGGCCCAGGGCCTGCCCCGAGGGAACCCCACTGTTTCTTTCCTGGCAGTATAGATTAGGCACCTACTGGGTGCAGAACCCAGGAAAGAATGTGGCTTAAGGGAACACATGCTATTTAATATGAGAGCTCAGGGTCATCTTTAATTTTTAACTTTTTGTTGGGAAACAATTTACTATCTTTTAATTTTTTTAATGTTTATTTATTTTTGAGAGAGAGAGTGATAGAGACAGAGCAGGAGCTGGAGAGGGGCAGAGAGAGAGAGACACACACACAGAATCCGAAGCAGGCTCCAGGCTTGGAGCTGTCAGCACAGAGCCCGACGCGGGGCTCAAACTCATCAACCATGCGGCCATGACCCAAGCTGAAGTTGGACGCTCAACTGACTGAGCCACCCAGTTGTGCCAACTATCTTTAAATATACATAACCCCATGAATAGGAGTATGGTGGAAATCAGCCGGTAGTCATGTTTGATTTCAGTAAAGAAGACTTTGGCCCCGGAAGGAGTCCCAGCCATGAATCTTGTTTAAGCACAAAAACGGACTAGTATGTTGTGTACTGAGAACCCTTTTTTAAAGGCCTTGAAGGGGAGACTGAACTTCCAGCTGGCAGGGATTGTTCTGAGTAAGGTTTTCATTTCTCTGATGTTCCTGATTAAAACCTCCCAGCTTCTCTGGCTGAGCTAGGTCATTCTGCTCACTCGGTATTTCGGTATTTCCTGAGAATCAGAGCTGGGGCTGGCTAACAAACGGGCTCCTCAGATCATTCCCCATGGGCTCTGTGGGCTGCTGGCCTGAGATTCTGCTGCTCTCGCCCCTCCTTTACAGGGGGTCGGGGTGCGGGATGGGGGAGGACAGGTCCCCCAGCTGGTAGGTGCTGAGACCCAGAATGAGTCCACTTCCTGGGGGGTTGTCGTTTAATGACCCAAAGCCGGTCCTGTCACTGTTCTGCCCTGAAACCCTCAGGGATCTTCTCTGGCTCTCCCAGGAGAGGGGGTGGCCCCCGGCCCCTGCCCACTGGAACTAGCCTGCATCCTTCCCAGGACCCACTTCCTCACTGCCGGCCACTCGGGCCCCCAGTGAAAGCAGCCCCTCCCACTGCTCCCAAAGCAGCTGCCTGTTGGCCTCCTTCACAGCCACAGTCTCTGGAAATGACCCGTTTCCACACACGAAGGTTGGAGTAGAGTCTTCGAAGGGAGTCCATCTGGCCGGCTGGACTGTAAGCTCCCGGAGGCCCGGCCTCACCCTGTCCCGCTCCCCACTCTGCCCCCAGCCCACAAGAGGCACCCAGGAGATATCTGTCGAAGCCCTTATTGTATTTGAGCATGCTGTCTTAATCCACGTACAGTAATGACTTCAAAAATATTTCCTGGAAGATAGGCTTAGGGGTCACATAGACCCATGTTCCCGTGCTATCTGAGCAAGCCTTAGCATTGTCCCCTTCAAAGCGCAGACAGTAGTCGCACCTGGCTTTCTGGGCAGCTCTGAGGAAATGGGGCAACGCACCGAAAGCACCCAGCCAGACGCCTGGCCGGGCAGAACACGCTTTGGCCAACACAAGGCGCTGTGATGAGGGTTCCCTCTGGCGACAGGGAGGGGCGAAGGAGAGGGCCCAGGACCCCCTGGACAAGATCACACTGCCTTGTTCCCGTTAAGGGTGGGCATCCATCATCACACCCCGGCTGTTCTGCGCCGCCCCCCCCGTGACGTCATCTGATTGACAATGCTTTTACTGCTTTGGTTCCCAAACTTGGCTGTATGTTGGAATCAAAGGAGAGTTGAATAAAAATAAAAATAAGGATAAAAATAGGGGTGCCTGGGTGGCTCAGTCAGTTGGGCGTCCAACTTCGGCTCAGGTCATGATCTCATGGTTTGTGGGTTTGAGCATCATGTTGGGCTCTGTGCTGACTGCCAGCTCAGAGCCTGGAGCCTATTTCAGATTCTGTGTCTCCCTCTCTCTCTGACCCTCCCCTGCTCATGCTGTCTCTCTCTCTCTCAGAAATAAATTAAATAAATAAATAAGTAAATAAAAAGTCCCCATGGCTGAATTCAGTCTTGGAGAACCTGATGTAATTGATCCGGAGTGTGGCCTGGACCTCGGGACGTTTAAAGTGACCCCAGATGATCCTACTGTGTAGCCAAGGGTGAGAACAGTTGTCGGGCCCCAGGTGTGACTTTAGGGTCCTCTGCCTTCCCACCACTCCCTTCCCACCTGCCTGAAATTCATCTGGCACAAAGACTTTCACAGCACAACCAAGATAAATGGCTTGAAAATGTAGATGACTAATTGAGGAGAGAAAAATGGCTGACTCTCTTTCCTACTATCAGGCTCTGCTATCAGCTGTCAGATTTTTCTCTGCTTTCCTGGCAGGGAGGGGGTGAGAGCGGTGGAGCTGGATCCTGGGAGTGGGAAGAAAGGAAAGGGAGACAGGATCTGGTGCTTGGAGACCTACACCCTAAGCTTCGCCACTGGGTAAATATGGACAAATCAACTGTCTCTCCCACCTAAGGTCTCAGTTTCCCCCTCTGTGAAATGACATTGGTTTGAGAAGCCATATCCTAAAAGCTAGGACCCATTCCAATCCCTACGAACCAGCCTTCTAGCAATCTTAAAGCCTGCATGTCCGTGCAGATTCCCTGGCCTCTCACTCGCCCTGCTTTCTGAAGTTTATTTGTTTCGCACAATCACGTTATTATAAAGCCTAATTCCCAGAAGACAACACTGTAATTTTGAGGTTATGAAGCAACTGCAAGGGAACTTAGGATGTGTTGACAAGCAGAGGTCATGGGGGAATCAGATTTTTATTGCACGGAAGAAAATCTTCTCTAATCAGCTGGAGGCTTATCTTCAGTTGGATGTTGCCTAAGAGTACAAACGTTTCCTCTCTTAGCAGATCAATGTGGAGCCGCTGTAATAACTTTTTTATATCAGTTTTTTTTTTAATGGAACCCTGTTCTTGTTCCTGTGGTTTCGAACCAGTTGACGAGATTTTATAGTTCTTAGAAGAAAAAAACGGAAATTCTAAGGAAGAAACAGGAGACTTAGAAAGTCCTTCTAAAGAGACACAAACAAGAATGAAGAGGGTTGAGGTAGGGAATGTCCTGGAACTAGCCTGAAGGGCGGGCCCGGGAAAGTGTCCCCGGGCAACTGCTTTTGGCTTTCAGACTTTTTTCCAAGCTCAGGGCCTCCTGGCTACAGAGCCCCATCAGGCACAGCGATTACACAAATCACAGCATTTAGTGCCAGCTCAATCAGGCCCGAGCCCAACTTTTTTTTGAATAGTAGCACTTGCACATTTGAGGTCAAGCTCTGTTGGAAACGGAGAGGAAGGGTATTCGGGAAGGGACAGACTTTTTCCAGAAATTCTCTGGCACCCAGCCCCCTTCCCCCAGTTCAGATTTGGGAGCACATCCAGAGCAAGGCATCACCAGAAGACTGCTTAGCTCCTAGAAAAGCTTTCTAGGTGAAATCCATTTGGTCATCTCCAGATGTGTGTTGGCTTCATCGCCTTGTGCCTCATGCTGGTTAGACGTCCAAGTAGGGGCTGGGAGGTAAGTAAACTTGGCATCATCCCTGTGTTCTCCTTTGAGGGAGCTGAGCTCTTCTGTGTGCCAGGCAGTGTGGATTCAGCGGTGAGGAAGACCTGCCTCTACTCTGGAGGGGTTCACAGTCCATGGGGGAGACAGACCACAAGTCTGGCTTGACTACCATGCTGCCCGAGGGCTGGACCCCACCTGGGCAGACCCTGGCTCTTACCTTAACCCCCTCCCCCCCATATCCCACTGGCTGCTTGACGGGCTAGGTCATTGACCAGATAATAACACCTCTTGATTACTGAGTTTGTTGATACCTCCTGAGATGTTGTTATTGCAGCAAATGCCCAACTCATCTAACCCTAATCGAGGCCCCGATGGACCAGCTGCAGACCAAAGGGGTGAATGCTCAGAACATAGCCCCATGAGAGCTCAGAGAGACATTTGAATAATTCTGAGGGCAGTGTTTCCCAAAGTGTGCTCCGGAGAACACCCATCCTATGTGGCGTTCTTCCAAAACGAAAAGATTTTGTGGACAAATATGTTTGGGAAACAGTGCATGCTCTGGCTTCCCCCTTCCTTAGACACTGAACACACAGAAGGCTCTGAGACTCCTGTATGAAAAAACATGACTTGGGGCCCCTGGGTGGTTCAGTCGGTTAGGCGTCTGACTTCAGCACAGGTCATGATCTTGCGGTTTGTGGGTTTTAGCCCCGTGTCGGGTTCTGTGCTGACAGCTAGGAGCCTGGAGCCTGCTTCGGATTCTGTGTCTCCCTCTCTCTCTGCCCCTCCTCTATTCATGCTCTGTTTCTTTCTGTCTCAATAATAAATAAACATCAAAAAAATAAAAAAATAAAAAGACTTTTCTAGCGCATCCCCTGTGGCTACTTAACTGTGTCAGTGTTCCTTAAAGTGAAATGGGAGGGTACTCATCCCAGAATCTCTTGGGGATGTTGGTTGGAAATATAGAATCCCCGGCCCTGCTGCAGACCTTCTGAGTCAGAATCTCTGGAGCCACGACCCAGGAATCTGCTTTGAATAAGTTCCCAGTTAATTGTGATGCATGCCTAAGCCGAGAGAACCCCAGATAAACCTTCCTGGTCTTTCTTTTTTTTTTTCTCAGAGTGTTGTAAAGATCAAGAGATAAGCTCGAGCAAAAGATTAGTCAGAAAGAAACTATACACTTCCCAACTCATTCTCCGGGGCCAGCATTGCCCTGAGAGCAAAACCAAGCAAAATTCAGCACAAGCAGAAAAAACTAGAGACCAATAAAAATAATGACTATAGATGTAAAATCTTCAACAAAATCCTAGCAAACCAAACCCAGCAATGGATCCGAATGATTACACACCGTGATCAAGTGGGATTTATCCTTGACGTGAGGTTGGTTTAACATCTCAAACTCAATGTAATACAGCATATCGGCAGAGCCACTGGAACGAAGAATGAGCACAGTAGTTTGGATGTGCGTACGGGGTCAAGGAGGAGTCTGAAAAGACGGGAGGCAGTAGAGGCAAATGAAATGATCTGATTCCCAGGAGGAATTGCTGGTGCCAGAAAGGGTAGAACTTCTCAAGAGTCCAGTTCTTGAGAAGGTGAGAGGAGGTGGCATCTGCCTTGCGTGGGGCAATGGTTTTGAGGGAAGCCGGGACACTCTTCCAATTGGCATAAGCAGAAAGGGGACGTGGTACAGGTAGGGAGGTGGGAAGGTGAGGGTACTCCTGAGAATTGCTTCTATTTCTTTTTAAAGTTTATTTTTGTTTATTTTGAGAGAGAGAGAGAGAGAGAGAGAGAGAACTCAAGCATGCTCTGCACTGTCAGCGCAGATATGATATCAGACTTGATATCATAAAGTGTTGAGATCATGACCTGAGTTGAAATTAAGAGTTGGATGCTTGATTGCAGGTGCCCCAGATTGCTTATGTTTTCTAATTGAAGTTCTCTCCTTGCCTTCTTTCACTTTCCCTTTCTTCCTTCCTTCCTTGCTCCCTCTCTGCCTCCTCCCTCCCTCTCCCTTCCTTCCTTCCTTCCTTCCTTCCTTCCTTCCTTCCTTCCTTCCTCCCTCTTTCTGCCTTCCTCCTTTCCTCCATCCCTCTTTCCCTTACTTTCTTTCTTCCTTGCTTCCTTCCTCCCTACAAGCATTTATTGAGCACCTAATGCATGCTATGGCACTGTTCTAGGTGCTGAAGTGATAGCAATCAACAATTTGTTTCGCCGTTCCCCCAAAAATGTTTTATTAAGAACCATGTCAAACATACAGAAAATTTGAAAGAACTTTATGTGAGCACTCACATACTAACTAGATTCTACAGTTAACATTTTGCTCTATTGGCTTAACCATGCATCCCTCTCCATCCATCTACCCACCCACCCACTCATGCACCTATTCTTCCATCTTTCTTTTTTAATCATTTCAAAGAAAGTTGTGGACACCTGTCTATTTTACCCCTAAACACTTCAGGATATATACAATGAAGTAGACTTCAATATTTGTTTATCTTTTTTTAAGTAAAATTTATTTAAAAAATTTTAAATGTTTATTTATTTTTGAGGAGAGAGAGAACAAGTAGGGGAGAGGCAGAGAGAGATATGGAGACACAAAATCTGAAGCAGGCTTCAGGCTTTGAGCTGTCAGCATAGAGTCTGATGCGGGACTCCAGCCTATGAGCCACTAGATCATGACCTGAGCCAAAGTCAGATGCCCAACCGGCTGAGCCACCCAGGCGCCCCTAAGGTAAAATTTATATACAAGAAATGCACAGATCTTAATTATACTTGAATCTCAAGTATGAGTGAATTTTGACAAATACCTGTACTTATAGAACTCAAACCCCTATCAAGATAGAGTACATTCTCATCATCTCTGAGCACCGCCCCCCCACGCCCCCCATGCTTCTTCCTACCCAGGTAACCATTATTCTAATATTTTCACCGGAGGTTAGTTTTACCTATTCCAGGACTTCATATGAGCCAAACTGAATTATACCTACTTTGGTGTGTCTGGCTTCTGTCTCTCAGCACAATGGGAGAGTCATTCACAATGCTGCATGTGTATGTAGTTAATTCTTTTCATTGCCAAGTAAATCCCATTATATGATTATCCCAGAAGAATTATTTATTCTTCTGTTATAGTTATCAGAATTGTTTCTAGTTTTTAGCCATTGAGAATAAAGCAGCTCTGGGGCACCTAGGTGACTCAGTTGGTTAAGCGTCCAACTTTGGCTCAGGTCATCATCTCACGGTTTGTGGGTTTGAGCCCCGCATCGGGCTCTGTGCTGACAGCTCAGGGCCTGGAGTCTGTGTTCTTCGGATTCTGTGTCTCCCTCTCTCTCTCTCTGACTGTCCCCTGCTCGCGCTGTCTCTCTGTCTCTCTCTGTCTCTGTCTCTGTCTCTCTCTCTCTGTCTCAAAAATAAATTTAAAAATTAAAAAAAAAAGAATAAAGTAGCTCTGAACATTCTCGTGGGCAGTTGTGTGTGTGTGTGTGTGTGTGTGTGTGTGTGTGTGCATATGTTTTTCTTTCTCTTATGTGAATACCTAGATGTAGAATTGAGAGGATAGGCTTGAAGAAACTGCCAGATCTTTATCCAAAGTGGTTTTACCATTTTATATTCCTTCTAGAAATGCTCAAGAGTTCTGACTGCTCCACAGCCTTGCCAACGTTTGCTGCTGTCAGTCTTTAATTTTAGCTATTCTGGTAGGTGTATGCTAGTGTGTCATTGTGGTTTTATTCTGCATATTCCTAATGACTAATGACATTAAGCATTCTTTCCTATGCTTCTTGGACATCTGAATATTTCCCTTTGTGAACTTTTTACCCAAATCTTTTGTCTATTTAAACATTGTGTTCTTTATCTTTTTATTACGAGATTGCAGGGAATCTTTATCTATTCCGTGCACATGTCCTTTGTCAGATATATTTTGCAAATATGTTCTTCCAATCTAAGGCTTGCTATCATTTTCTTAATGGTGTATTTTTTATTTTGATGAAGTATAATGTATCAGTCTTTTAAAAATAGTAGTTTTCTGTGTTTTATTCTAAGATACTTTTGTCTACTGCTAAGTCTCAAAGATATTCTCCTACATTTTCTTCTAGAAGCTTTATGGTTTTAGCTTTTGATTGAGGTCTATCATTCATTTAAAATCAATTTTTGTGAATGGTGTGAAGGAGGAGTTGAAGTGTATTTTTTTTCCATATAGATAGCCAGTTCTAGCACCATTTGTTGAAAAAACTTTCAGGGTGCCCAGGTGGCTCAGTCGGGTAAGTGGCCGATTTTGGCTTAAGCCATGATCTCGCAAGTTCATGAATTCAAGCCCTGCGTTGGGCTCTGTGCTGACCGTTTACAGCCTGGAGCCTGCTTTGGATTCTGTGTCCCCCTCTTTCTCTGCCCCTCTGCTGCTCATACTTTGTCTCTCTAAAAAATGAATAGGGGAGCCTGGGTGGCTAAGTCAGTTAAGCGTCCGACTTTGGCTCAGGTCATTATCTCTTGGTTCGTGGGTTTGAGCCCCGCTTCAGGCTCTGTGCTAACAGCTAGCTCAGAGCCTGGAGGCTGTTTTGGGCTCCATGTCTCCTTCTCTCTCTGACCCTCCCTGGTCACACTGTCTCTCTCTCTCAGAAATAAATAAAACATTAAAAAATTTTTTAAATGAATAAACATTTAACCCAGGTGTCTCCTGGGTTCTCTCTTCTATTTCCATGGATCTGTTCATCATTGTGATCATCCTGCAATGCATCAATTAGCCTTATAATAAATCATAAAGTCAGGTAGGTAAATTCCTTAATTTTGTTGTTTTTAAAGAAGCTTTGAATATTCCAGTTCCTTTACATTTCCATTAAACATTTTCAGGTCTGGGGTGCCTGGGTGGCTCAGTTGGTTGAATGTCCAACTTCGGCTCAGGTCATGATCTCATAGTTCATGGGTTCAGGCCCTGTGTCGGGCTCCGTGCTGACAGTTTGGAGCCAGGAGCCTGCTTCAGATTCTGTGTCTCTCTGCCCCTCCCCCGCTCCTGCCTGTCTCTCTCTTAAAAATGAAAAAAAAAATTTTTTTTTTAAATAAAAAAGAATAATAAATCTTCAAGTCAACATGTCAGTTTCTACAAAAGAATTTGCTGGAATTATGCTTGAAATTGGGTTGCCTCTGAAGATCATTTTGAAGGGAACAGATATCTCAATATTGCAACTCTATATTGAGCCCTTGACAATCCATGATCATATGTCTCCATTTCTTTAGGTCTTCCTGAATCCTGAGTTTCTTTAGCAATATTTTGTAGTCCTCGGTGCACAGGTCTTACACTTCTTTCAAGAAACTTGTTCCCAAGTATTTCGTGTGTGCATGTGTGTGTGTTTAATGCTGTTGTAAATGAAAATTTTTTCAAATTTCATTTTCCAGAGCTGGCAACGGAGCTGAAAGCCAGAACAGTGACAGAAAGGACAGACCTTCAGAAGGCCCTCAGAACGGAGAAGTGACTCGGAGAGGTCTCACTTGTTTGCAAGCAACTGCAGAGGGTCTGAGAGGGTGAGGAACAGGTGGCGCGTGTGGAAAGTCAGATAAGCAATACAGTGTGGAAGACCGGTTTCCTTTCTCTGATCTGTTCCTAAGAAGGGAAGTCCTTCCTCAGCACCACCACCCCCAGGAGAGGAAGGGCAGACCGGTGCCAACACTGGGGCCATGGGAGAGGGCTCCTGGGCCTCCTTCTGCAGCCTTCCGAGCTGCTAAGCTACCTTATCCACCCAACCCCGCGGAGGGCGGGGGGACGCTGCCCCCCTTGCCTGGGAGCAGCGTGGCCCTCTGTGGACAGACAAGCTGGCCTCCGTGGCATATTTTCCCTTCCCTATGAGAAGCCACCACAGCCTCTGGTCCTTACTCAGCCCGCGAGGAGGAGAACGAGGCAGAAATACCTGGGATTTACTTGGCTCAGAATGTCACTGGCTTTCACCTCGACCCCCACCTACCGCCACCCCTCCTCCGTGGGTTCCCCAGCCCCGTTTCTCCGCGTCACCCCACCCAGTGAACCAACTGCCCACGCCTCTTGCAAGGGCCAAAACCTCCACGTCATGCTCTAAGGAAAGGTTCTCGAGAAGCAGAAAACTGGGCAAACCAAGGCTCCACCCATCCTGGATTCTGTCCTTATTCCACCAGGAAGGGTGTGCGAGGGGAGGGAGTGGGGGAAGGCACAGGGACTGCCCCGGTGCTAGGCCGAAGGAATGTGGGGGAGCAGTGGGTGTGCCAAGGGGGGCTGTCACCCCTCTGTACTCCCCACAATGCCCCCCACGCCCCTTCAAGGAAAGGTGTACCTACCATGCTTCTAGACAATGCTAATTGCGGGGAACCTGAGCGGCTCCCTGGGTCAAGCTTCAGACTTCTGCTCAGGTCATGATCTCATGGTTTGTGAGTTCAAGCCCCATGTCGGGCTCTGTGCTGACAGTGCAGAGCCTGCCTGGGGTTTTGAATCTGTCTGTCTCCCTGTCCCCACCCCCGTTCATGTTTTCTCTCTCAAAAGAAACAAACTTAAAAACATTTCTTAAAAAGAAAAAAAAAAACAATGCCAGTTGCTATAACAACGAATCCCACAGATATATTGTGTTTCTTTCTCACTCCCTGCTATGGTTCACAGCAGGTGTTCCTGGATTGCTGGTGGCTTTCCTCCAACGCAGTGATTTAGAGATCAGGCTTCTTGCATTTTGAGGATCTTCTTCCATCCTTTGGCCTATCATCCTTGGCAGCCATCTAGGGGGAGGGGAAAGAAACCCCATGGAAAGCATCACTTCTTGGCAAACGCCTTGGTTCAGAGGCGACGTGCTTTATTTTGCTCATTGGCAAGGACCTGTCATGGGGCCACAGTTTGATGCCAGGAAGCCCGGAAAATGTGGTCCCTGGCTCAGCAGCTGCTTCCCAGTGACAACTTGCCACCAGAAAGGAGAGTTTAGATTTTGCTGTCCCTGCCACTGAGCCCTGCTGAATTTTAACCAGTCTCGTGAGCCTACCCTGTAAACTGTAGAGGGCTGTTTGGATGTGACAAACCCCATCCCCAGCCTGGGCACCTCCTGCTTTTCTGCTGTCTCTGAAGTTGCCTTCCACCTCACTCAGCCACTTCTCCCTCCCCAGTTCCCCCTCCTTCTGGATACTTGCCTAAACCTGGCCTTTTCCAAGAAGCTTTTCAAGGATCTTAATATCCATCCACACTGCGGTCTTCATTCTCTGAGCAACCTGTTTACCATAAACAGAGCAGGAGCAATGTTTGGGGGGCAGATCCCCCCTTTCTTATCGCTCACAATGTTTGGAATTCTTTCAACTGAAGACCAGCGCTTTCTCCCCATAACTAACACCAAGGTTTCAGATACTTGCTCCGTGGGAGGGAGGGCACCATTGTCACACACTGGGGGGCTTACAGATCCTTCTAGAGGGGAGGGAAGGAGACCAGGGCACTCTGGTCTTAGCTGAGAGGGCATGGCCAGCCACAGAACTGCTGTCTCTTGCTTTCTTCCTGTCTCAGCTAGATTTTTCAACCATATATTCAGCTTCTTCAACTTTTCCTAAGCAAATTGAGACTCATGAAATAGTGTGCTATTTTGTAGTGCTATCATGTGCCAGGCATCACTAAGTACTTTTTACGAGCACTAGCTGATTAATCTTCTCAACCATCTAATGAGGCAGGGGCTTTTTATTTTATCCCTATTTTGCAGACAAGAAAAGCAAAGGTCAGGGGTGCCTGGGTGGCGTAGTCGCTTAAGCGTCCGACTTTCGCTTGGGTCATGATCTCGCAGTTCGTGGGTTCGAGCCCCACGTCGGGCTCTGTGCTGACTGCCAGCTCAGAGCCTGGAGCCTGTTTCAGTCTGTGACTCCCTCTCTCTCTGACCCTCCCCTGCTCACGCTGTCTCTCTCTCTCTCTCCTAGAAATAAATAAAAAATATTAAAAAAAAAATGTTTAAAAAAAAGAAAAGAAAAGAAAAGAAAAGGTCAGAGTAATGAACTTTCCTAAGGTCACAGAGCCAAGGATTGGAGGAGGTCGTGTTTGAACCGGGATATCCAACTTCAAAGTCTGCGAATCCCTCTGTGCCTCTGCGTCCCCATTCCCTGGGATACCCGGTGTGACAGAGGCATTCCGCACTCGGCACTCACTGAATAGTCGTGTGCTCCTCCACACTCACCAGCCTTGCTTGCTGTCAGGTTGGGGCCGAGTGACTAACTCTGATTGGTGAGCTGTGAATGGAAGGGACACATGTCACTTCTGGACCAAAGCATCTAAGTGCTGGTATCTGACCCTCCTGTTCGTTCTTTCCCATTAGTGGTGACTACAGAGGAGCTTGAAAGGGAGGAGCCACCAGAAGGAAGCAGCCCGGATCAGTGGGCCGCTGTACAGAAGCCAGGAGACCTGGGGAGCTGTCGTCCAACCTGCAGAAGCTTTGTGTGAATGAGGCCCACACCTCTGTTGTGTTACAGCCCTGAGATTTGGAGGCTGATTTGTTACTGCAGCATACTATGGCCTCTCCTGACTAATCACACCAGGACAGGACACCAAATGCATCACGGTTGTACCTGGTTGGCTTTTGACAACACGGAGTCCCTTGGTTTCAAGAATCCCGGACTGAGAATGGAGCTGTGGTGATTGCCCTGACACAAGTCGCCAGAAACAGACAGGAGAACACTGAAGGTCTCCCTGAGCCACTGGGTAGCAGGGAGCCCCCTACCCCACACTCCCAGCCTTGCCTCTTGTTCTGGATCCTCTTCCTCCCAGGATCAGGCATCCCCCTCTCCCACTGTTGCTGGTTTCCCAAGCTGCTTGTAGTTTGGCACAGCCCCCCAGTCTCCACCCCCAACATGGCTTCCAGAAGCTGAGGCCTAGAGGCCACTGGCTCCTGTCCAGATGCTGGCTAGAGTGCCTGGAAGTCTCTCTGAGCCTCACGTTGTGTGCCAGACATATCCATGTGGACACAGAGCTTATGCAATCTGAGCAAATCACCACTTTCTGGTTCCTGCTGACTCTGGAGCCACTGGCCGGGTGAGGCAGGCAGGAAGCCCATGGGAGGGCTATAAATTGCCAGATCAGGCCTAGGGAGAAGGTGGGGGTCTCAGGGCCCTAGGTTGCCTCCTGCCTGGGCTGGGACAGTGAGAGTGTTTGCGCTTCATTTGGACGGTTCTCTGATCCAGACACTCATCTCTGAGCATCTGTGTGGGGCTGGCCCTGTGCTTGGTGCTGGCAGAGCACAGAGGCAAGCCGTTGTGATCCCTGCCTTCCAGAAGCTTCCATGCTGTAGGCTCAAGTAGGACATTAGCTACAGAACAGCACAACACGGGAGTATATCCGTCAGGGGTTCTCAGTCACAAGTGGCTGGATGTCTAGAGAGAAAAGGTTATGTGCTTCTCACCTCTGAAAGTGATTCAGATTCAAAATGTTATTTTCTGAAACGCTATTTTTTTGAAATGATGTGTGTGATGTGTGTGTGTCAACATTAACATTGGCTCTTTAGATTTTCTGATTGCAAAATTCTAAGGATGTTTACCAAAGTGGAAATCTTTTCTTTTCTCTTTTTCTTGGTCCCCGAAGTCAGCTGTTACCTTAAGTCGGTGCTTGACTTGTCCACACTGAATGAATCTCAAAAAAGGAATATTTTGTCTCCATGTCTGAAAAAAATTCCAGCTTCAGGCTTGGCTGAATCCAAATCCTTGTATGCAATCTGCTTGGCTCTGCTTTTCTTTGTGTTAGCTTCATTCTTGAAGCTTCTACTCCTGGGACTATATTCTGTGCTTATCAGTCTCACCTGAAAGAAGGGGCCCAGTTCCTGGTCACAACTGGAAAACCCTGATTTAACCGACTCTGGGTCACAGGCTCAACCCTGAACGAATCTCTGTAGTGGTTAGGGATGGGGGCGGGGGAGTGGATGGGGAGGCAGGGGTGGTTGAAGAGAAGATGACGTGCTTTGACTGCATTCCTCTCTGGGTCCTGGGGTGCAGTCAACTTCTTCTGAATCACATGGCTGAAGGCGAGGGAAGATTGGGGTGTTAACAAGGGAGATGAACGCTGAGTGGGGTAACAGTCGGTGCCTACTGCTGGTAGGACAATGAAACATGCCCTCAAAAATGACCTCTGTTCCTCCCCATCCCCCTGGGTGCACTGGGTGCCCACAGTTCCATCCTTCTCTGGTTTAGCTCAGATAAGGCTGGAACTTACCAATAGAAATGTTCACCAGGGTACCTGGTGGCTCGGTTGGTTAAGTGTCCAACTCTTGTTTTTGGCTCAGGTCATAATCTCATGGTTTGTGGGTTTGAGCCCCATACTGGGCTCTGTGTTGACAGCTCAGAATCTGCTTGGGATTCTTTCTCTCTCTCTCTCTCTGCCCCTCCCCTGCTCATGCTCTCTCTCTCAAAATAAATAAATAAACTTAAAAAAAAAAAAAAGAAATGTTTACTGAGAGGGGTACTTGGGTGGCTCAGTCAGTTAAGCATCTGGCTCCTGCTCAGGTCACAATCTCACGGTTCGGGAGTTCGAGCCCCACATGAGATTCTCCACTATTAGTGCAGAGCCTGCTTCAGATCCTCTGTCTCCCTTTCTCTCTGCCCCCACCCTGCTCGCTCTCGCTCTCTTCCTCAAAAATAAATAAACATTGAAAAAAAAAGGCATGCTCACTGAGAAACAGGGAAAGTGAAAGCACCAAGCGCCGTTACAGAACTTAGCCTTGGCCTTCCAGAGTGCAGAAAGCCTGGGTACCTCTGGCGTCGTCCTTTACTCTGGGCTGAATTTCCTCTCTCTCCCCCAGGGGGGCTGAGCCCAAGGCTGGGGTAGCTAAAGGGCAGAGGTGTCCACTCTCTGGGACCCTCCGGCTTTCCCTGTCCTGCCCTGAATAGTACTGGCTCTGCCGTTGCCCTGCTCAGGGCGAGGGGGTTGCCTTCGATCCCCACTCCTCAGTTCCTCCCCGACACTGCCCTCATTGCATCACTTTGACGTGTGTCTAAGACGCCTGCAGGGAACCAGAGGAAGATCAGCTGAAGCCCCTCCAGTAGGGTCACGGGCCAGTCAAAGGTCTGAGCTTTGGAGTCAGTCAACCTGTGTTTGAATCTTACCTCTATCCCTTAAGGACAAGATGCATAACCTTCCCCGAGCTTCTGTTTCCTCTTGGGCAAAATGGAACGAATAAGCTCGGCCTCACAGGCGAGATGGGAGGGTTGAACAGGGCCCCGCGTGTGTTATCCAGGCACAAGTACATCTGCAGTAAAAGGCGACATTGACGATAGTGGGGACGAGGAAGAGGAAAGAACCGACCAAGGAGGGAGGAAAGGACCAGTCTTGTCGTTTGGAGCACTCTGACCTCAGCATGCGCGTGACGCCGCGGACAGAGTGCGGGGGCCGAGGGCAGCCTGAGCCCCAAACCAAGCTCCTGGACTTTGAGCTCTTCTTACTCTGCTGGGCTCAGGGAATGCCCAAGGGAACATCAAGTCCTCCAGCCCGGAGCTCCCCAAATTAAGGGAGGCATCCTGCCACAGGGCCCCGGAAAGTCACACTGTGCCAAAAGGCCCTGGGGGGGGGAACACCCCTCTGAGCCTCAGATTCCCCCACCAGTCAGGGGACAATGATCAGGTTCTTTGGGGGCCCCCACCTGCCAGTGAATCAGGCTTTCAACAGGGTTCCTGCAAAGCTCAGGATGGCTGCAAAAGGCCTGAAGGGTGGGGTGAGGCTGGCCAGGAGGAGGACAAAGGCTCAAACCAGTGGTCACCAAGCTTTACTGAATCCTTCTCAGGAAAATAATTCGAGAATATATCCCCCTAAATGTATTTATTTACTTATGTATGTCAGGAATATATACTATTACAGTAATATATGATACCCACTATAAAATTATTTATAAATAGACATTAAAAAAACCTTTTTTAATGTTTTATTTATTTCAGAGAGAGAGGCAGCATGAGCAGGGGAGGGTCAGAGAGAGAGGGAGACACAGAATCGGAAGCAGGCTCCAGGCTCTGAGCTGGCTGTCAGCACAGAGCCCGATGCAGGGTTTGAACCCACGAGTTGTGATATCATGACCTGAGCCAAAGTCGGACACTTAACTGACTGAGCCACCCAGGCGCCCAAAAATGAAAAATTTTAGGGAGATTTCAATAAGAAACAAACACATTATGGCCTGCCCATACAACGGATCACTATGGAGCTACAAAAAAGAGTGAAGTCTTATAAGTCCATAATAAGAAGACAACAAAATTTTAAAAAGGACAAAATCTTGAATAGACATTTTATCAGGGAAGGTGTATGAATGGTCAGCGAGCACACAGGAATGCTCCATTTCATTCACCATCAGGGAAATGCAAATTAAAACCACACGAGACACCCCTTCACACCCTCTGGCAGGGCTGTAATAAGAAAAAAGATCGTAACAAATGTTATGGAATAAAAAGCATTCATCTTATTTAATGAACAATGAAAATTGTTTTCCTTGTAGCTGGTAAAATAATTATTTGCGGGGGGAAAAGTGTTATGGAATGCTCTCATACATTGCTGGGGAGAATGTAAAATAGAACCACTACTTTGGAAAAAAGTTTCACAGTTTCTTAAAAAGTTAAACCCAACCCAACCGTGTGACCCAACAATTCTCCAAGGTGTCTACCCAAGAGGAATAAGAACACGGGCACCACAAAGGAGTGTAGGTGAGTGCTCAGAGCAGGATTATTCACACGATAAACACCTGTGAATATCTTAATATCCGTCAATTTGTGAATGGGTAAACACAATGCGAAATGCCCACACAATGGAATATTGTTCAGGAGCAAATGCATTAAATATACTATAACGCAGATGACCCTCAAAGACGTGATGCTCAGTGAAAGAAACGAGACACAAATGACCACATATTGCATGATTCCATTCATAAGAAATTTCCAGAGAAGGCAAGCCCCCGAGACAGGAAGCAGCTCGGTGGTTAGTGGGGTGGGGGGTGGGGGTGGGACTTAAACTCTAAAAGACCCAAAGGAGCATTACGGATGATGGAAATATTCTGAAACCGAGGGTCGCTCAAAGCTGCACAACTCTGTAAATTTACTGAAAGTCACGGTACAGCACACTAACAGTGGATGAATTTGGTGCAAAATCTATCAGGAAAGCTGTTTTTAGTGTATGTTCTCCCAGAGTGAGCACAGTGAAGCTATTTTTAAAAACCCAAGATGAGGAAGCTCTTTAAGCATCCGTATAGAAAGGTCTCCAAGATGCGTCATTCCGTGGAGAAAGCAAGGTGCAAGCGTGCTGCTGTTCGTGCTTTTTTTTTTTAATTTTTAAAAATGTTTTTATTTATTTCTAGGAGAGAGAGATAGCGTGAGCAGGGGAGGGTCAGAGAGAGAGGGAGGAAACAGGATCCAGGCTCTGAGCTGTCAATCAGCACAGAGCCCGACACGGGGCTCGAACCCACGAACCGAGAGATCATGACCTAAGCGAAAGTCGGACGCTTAACCGACTAAGCCACCCAGGAGCCCCTGTTCGTGCTTTTTAAAAAAGAAAAGGTGGGCATAGATATGTAGTTTTCGTGTTTATGTTTCCACATACACACGTAACATGGAATCACGCTTGTGTCTGCATGGCCTCTGGGAAGATACAGAAGACCTGACGGTGACATTGGCATGTTGGGTGATGGCACCGCATGGCTGTCGTACGGGAGAGGAGGAAGACTGACTTTTGTACCTTCACATTGTTTGTTTGTTTGTTTGTTTTTTAAACACTGTGGTAAAATACACATAACCTAGGATTTACCACCTTAACAATCTGGAAGTGCCCAGCTCAGCGGCCTTCCGTTCATCCCCACCGCGGAGCAGCCAGCCCCACTGTCCGTCTTTCCAGATAGAAACTCGGTGCCCATTAAACACCCACTCTCCATTCCCCCCATCCCTTCTTGCCACTTTTTAAAAGAATTCTTTTTAAGGTTTTATTTATTTTTGAGAGAGAGAGAGAGGAAGAGAGAGCGTGAGTGCGGGGGATGGGCAGTGAGAAGAGGAGAGAGGATCTGAAGCCTGCTCCATGCTGATAGCAGAGAGTATGATGCAGGGCTCGAACCCATGAACCACAGATCATGACCAGAGCCGAAGTCAGCCGGTCAACCAACTGAGCCACCCAGGCGCCCCCACTCTGCCACTTTCTGGAAATGGAATCATGCAACGCCTCCTCTTTGTCCCTGACTACTTTCACTCAGCATAACGGCCCAAGGTCCATCCATCTTGCAGCATGTGACAGAATTCGCTTCCTTTTTAAGGCTGAATAATTTTTCATTGCCAGCATACCACGTTTTGTTTATCCATTCATCTCTCCGTGCACACCTGTGCTTTCACCTTTTGAATATTGTGAATACTGTTGCTACCAATACTGGTGTATAAATACCTCCTTGAGACCCTTGTGTCTACCTTTTTAAGGCATATGAATACACTACATATTTGAAAAAAAATTAATTAAAATTAAAAGGATGACATACAAATAGACATAAAAGTACTGTTTCTCCCCATATCCTCTTCAGAGGCGCCTGGGGCGGGGGTGCGCTCCAAGGGGTAGCGATGGCCTCGCAGGGGTGGGGCCGCGTGGCGGGGGTGGGGGGGGCGAGGGGCCTGGATAAGCAGGCGCATCCTCCGTCCTCGCGGGGGTGTGTGTGGGGGGGTTCCGCAGGGCACCGCCAGACGCAGGGGGTCCGGGGGGTGGGTCTTGCTTAGTCACCAGCTGCTCAGCGGTGCCCTCGCCTGCCTGCCACCCACCCCCCGGCCGGCGATCGCCCTGCCGCATTCCTGCGCGCTGCCTGCTGCCGACCCGGTGACTCACGGCCCAGGCAGCCTGGGAACGCCCGGCCTCGTCCTGGGCCCGCAGCCGCTGGTTTTCCTATTTGGAAACTCCTTAGCCGCGTCTGCGCCAACCACCCGGTCTCCTCCCTGGTCGTCTGTAGGCCACTGGGAAGGAGGGCAGGGAAGCCTGGAGACAAGCGCCTTTTCTGCGCAGGGGACCCACTACCGGGCTCAGAGAGGATGGGTGTGTGCTTCCTTGTCCCCAATTCAAGAATCTCCAAATGCCGGGCAGCCACATTTACAGGAGGGCAAAGCCTTGCTTGAACGGAAGAGCCTGACTTGCAGTCTCTATCCTGCTGAAATGTCGATGCTTACATGTTTTGCTGCAGAAATGTACCTATCTGAGTATGAGATGCTGCCCTAGGTCCCAGGGAGGTGCTATATCATATACAATTGATGCATATTTTAGAATCTCCTTTTGAAAATCTGAAAGATTCTGAATTCCAAAAACCCATCTGGCTGCCAGGAGTTTTGGTAAGAGATTGGATCTGTGTTGTGCCTTTTCCCCCAGCAGATTCAAGGCTCAGAGAGGTGGGCCACAGCTGGGAATGGGCTTGTGGGTCCATGTCTGAGCTGCTCTCTCTTTCCCTGACTTGCCTCCCACATGCCTCTGCCTCCTCTGTGTCCCACCTCTGCCCCTGTCCCTCTTCTGGGAAGCTTTTCTTGTCCACCCCAGCCAAAGCCGACCTTTCCGGGTCAGGTCCCAGAGCCCAGCCCAGTGCCTACTTCTTATGGGCATTTACTGGGAGACAGAAGAACAGGGTGATTAGCAGGTTGACCAGAGGCTCCAACTACTCAGGATCTAGCCTTGATTTGGCTAACGCTGCAGTGGTGTGACCTCAGGCAGGTTACTTAGCCCTCTTGTGCCTCAGTTTCCCTCTTCCGTAAAGGGGCATAATAATAATACCCCTCCCATAGGGTTGGTGTGGGGATTCAAGGATGTGGCCTGACACAGATAAAATGCAAGACACCCATATTACGTGGAACATACCTATACAAAAAAAAAAATGATTCGGTGCCTGCCTGAAATTCAAATTTAACTGGGTCTCTTATATTTTTATTTGCTAAATCTGGCGGCTCTAGCCAGGCACAATGTTCGTTCCCAGTGTACATTAGCTGGTATATTAATAATAAATGTTGAGTGCCACGGAAAGCTTTTTATCACAGTATTTGTATGTGTCTAATCCTTCCCCAGTAGTTTAAAAGCCCTTTAAAAGTGTCCATTCATTCATTCATTCATTCATTCACTTAACAATTATTTATTGGACATCTTCTGTATGCAGGTCATGGTTCCAAGCCTTGAGGGGAAAGCAGTGAACCGGAACTAGTTCCTACCCTCGTGGAGTTTCCAGTCTGGCAAAAAGAAAACAAATATTAAGCATGAATGACCCCAGATGCTTAATAAGCCTTGTGACGAGCCCCAAGCAGATGTCCTAGCCACAAGGACAGGCTGGGTGGGCACCTGAGCTTCAGACTTTTCCACCTCCTCCCTCTCGCTCTCGCCCTCAGTGTCCCATCTGGTGGGCGCCTGGATGGAGTGTGAGGGACAAGGGCTTAGAGAGATGCTTCTGATCCCTGGGAAGGAAGGTCGGTGGTTACCACAGTGGGGCTGACACCCCCAGGCCATCTGCACTCTCCCCGTAGCCTCCTTGGGAGTGGGGTGAGGTGGGAGGGGTCAGGTCCGCTGGGGAGAGATTCGCCCCTGAGACCAAGGTGGTTCTGGTCTGAGACTTCATCTTTAGGAACTTGTGTGTTTGTCCAGCCCGCAGGGGTGGGGGCCAAGAGAAGGGGTTTGGGGTTAACGATTTCTTTCGAGAGGGCAGTCAGCTGGTGATGTCAGTAGAGAGAGCCTTTAAAGATCAACCAACTTGACATTTGATGGATGAGGAAACGGAGCACTCGAGAGGGAAGTGACTTCTGAAGGTCACACAGATCTTTCCCGGTGGAGCTGCCACCAAAACCCAGCCTGACTCCCAGGCCAGAGTCCCTGCCCTGCCCCCTCCCGGCCGCAACCCCCAGTGGCGTTAAAGGAGAAGGTCCTGTGAGGTCACCGCCTTCTCCCCACTGGGAATCCCCAAGGAAGGGTCACCTGGGAGCCGGAGGCCCTCCCTCTCCCACATCCCCCAGGCAAGTTTCTGGGCGGTTCAGGCCCCTGGCCTCTGTCTGCAGCTCTGAGCAGGGGAGCCACTGAAAGCCGACCTCAAACAACAAATGAGAAATTTGAAAAAGTTTCACTTCCCAGATTTCACTGTGGTGGCTGCGCTCTGGGCAGCGGGATCTGACATCCCTAATGCTCCCTCAGCGGCTCCATTTGAAAACCCTGAGGCGCTTGACTTGTGACCTCCCGGCGGAGGGCTCCTCCTCCCTTGTTCCCAGTGCCATGTACTGACTCAGCACCCCGCACACACCCAGAAGGGGTTCCCTGAACAGGTACACTCCCACCTCTCGGACCCACCCAGCCAGCCCCGCGGTCCCCGATCCTCTGTGTGTCCAGGCTGGGATGTCCGTGAGGGACAGGACAGAGCTTTCACCTTGTTAGTGTCCCCTCTGTCCCCCCTCCATACCCGGATCCACAGCCTAGGTGAAGAGCCTGTCCCTCTCTTTCCTGGCATCCTGGCATCACGTGAAGTCCTATGGCCTCATGCGTAGACTCTGCGATCAGACATCCCAAGTTCACCTGGCGCCCCCACTCCTGGCTGCATGTGGCAGTTCGAAAACGTATCCACAAATTCTTTGGCTCTGTGCCCATCCAGAAATGGGGTCTATGTCTTCTCTCCTTGGAGCTGAGCCAACCTTATGAAGGCCGGTGACAATAGGGTATGACAGAAGTATGTGATAGGACTTCCAAGGCTAGGTCTTAAGGACACTTTGGCTTCCCTCAAGTTCACCGGGGACATTCACCTTTGGAGCTCTGAGCTGCCATGTGAACAGTACAAACTCCACCATATTGTGAGGAAGACCATGTGCAGGTGTCTGGCCAATAGTCCCACCCAAGGTCTGTGCTGCCAGCCAGTATCAACTGCAGACAGTGAGGGGCGCTGCACTTGGAAATGGATGGGCTAGAGGGACCTGCCAGGGTGCTGGGAGCTTCTCTGTCAGGGCCCATTAAGGAATGGAAGCTTGGCTGGCCCCATCTGGCTGGCAAGCCCAGAAACTCCATGTCATCAGGGCCTTCAGAGATCGATGCGCCCAGAGGGTCAGAGCCCCCCACATCTGAGCTCACAGTAGTGACAGAGGTTGGCTCTGGGGGCTGCTCCTGGCTCTGGAGCCAGCACCCCACCCTTCCTATGGGCTCTGGCCCGGGCAAGGTGCTCTCATGGTCATTGGGTTAAAAGGGACCAATGATCTGGCCTGTTAAAACACACTCACTCTCTAATCTAGGTTTCCTTTATTTCTTTATTACTTAACTCTCTACCAGTAGTGTATGAACTCTGCAAAGACAAGAACTCATCAGAGTTTATCAGTGCTGTAATCTGCTAGATCTCCAGTACTTACAACAGTGTCTGGCACATAGTAGGTGCTCAGTGAACGTTCACTAGGTAAGTAAGTGGATGGAAGGATGGATGGATGGATGGATGGATGGATGGATGGATGGATGGATGGTGTGTCTGTTATTATGAGGCCAGACCAGCTGCAGACTAGGCACTGCTTGCTCTTCTGAGAAATGGGTGCCATGATGGGGCCTATCCATGAGGAGTGTTGGTGGGAACTTGTGAAGATGGACCAGTGCTCATGCCTAGTGCATTGCTGAAGTTCAAGTGGGGATTATGGGGCTTGTTAGCATTATTGGTTGTCACAGGTTAAGTCTCCTTCTGACCAGAAAGACCAATCCAGGGTTCCTAATGGCCCTTGGCTCCATGGAGATCCCCAACCCATGAGCATACTGGGGCTTCTGACCCTCCAAGCAGATGAGGTACCTCTGTGGGGTTCCCATAGCCCCCCACACCATGGGTCCCCCAACCCCAGCTCTGGCACACAGATCACTTTTTGGTCTGTGAAACCCCAGGGATTAGGTATTGGGCCTCACCCCCTGTAACCCAGGGGCTGGCCCCACTCCTGCCTAGTGAGTGCTCCTCCCAGTGAGGAGAATGAGTTGGCCAGAGCTACCTCTGAGATTGCCTGATACCTTCCTGGCCATCAGATTTTCTCCCAAAACCTCAGAGCCTCCCTCCATGACACTGTAAGGATTATAACCAAGAAGGTGGGTCACAGGGCCGGTTTCTTCTCAGTGTCCTCCGCAAGCAGGAGTGCCACGGGAGGCCGTGGAGAGGAAGCCGGTAGTCGTGTGACCCAGGTCGCACCTGCACACATGGATAAGGTAGCATGGCCCTCTGGGAGGCACCTGCTTTCTCCCCAGCAAACAGAGCAGGGAGGCCACGGAGGGGCTCGGTGGCTAATCTGGGGTGCCCCAGGCTCCCCACCAACCCTCCTCGTGGTTGAAGAGCGTTTCTGTGCCGTTAGGCAAGGCCTCTCTGGTGCCCACAGAGATTATCTGCAAAGCAGCAGGGGTGAGGAGACAAGGGGCCTGCCCTCCCTGGGGCCTTCAGATGCCTGCACCGGTCTGCGCAGCCCCTGGCTTGGCTGGGAGGGGACCCCATCTCCCCAGAGGGGCGGAAGGAGAGACAGGGCTCGGAGTCATTATTCGGCAGTTCCAGAAAAGCTAGTGCCAACTCCCGCTAACAGCTCGTTAGCTTCTAACCCTCCCTGGGACCGTTCCTCCTTCCACAGGGCCCTCCGCTGCCACAACCCACGGGCTCCACATCCTTTTCTTCCCCTCGCCTCGCTGCCCAGCTCGCTCGTTCTACCTCTGCTAGCTGGGCAGTCTGCTACGTGTTGGCGTGGCCCACCTCCCCGTCCAGGCCTCTCTGTCAACCCCTTGGCAGCCGTTTCTGGGGACCCTGGGGTTCTAGGGTGTCCCCTCACTGCCTGGCCCTGGTGGACACTTCTCAGCAGCCTTCAAGAGGAGGCACCTGGGGGCTGGGAGGCAGGGATGGGCATCCTTCTGTTTGTCCCTGTGCCTCTTACGAACCATTCCTTCTCCTCCTTCCTCCTTCAACCCCTGGGCTCATTCGAATGCACACGACCCAGTGAGATCTCCCACGCCCCTGCCTGCCAGTGCCAGCGTCCACCACCTCCCGGCAACTCCCCTGCCAGTGCTCACAGCCTGCCGTCCACCCCAGCCTTATCCTCAACGACTCCGGCACTCACATGACTCCCAGTGTGCACCCTGACCTCCTTGCCTCCAGACATCACTTTCTCTACTCTGCCCAGCTGCCCACTCCCAAGGTCATTCCCTAGACCTTGCCTCATTGCTAACAGGACCTTTCGTGGATTTCCACCCTGGCCACACCTCTTATCCTTCTAGGCCCCTTCTATGCCCCTCCCCCCCGCCCCAGGGGCCCTCCCACGCGCTCACTGGCTCTCACCCTTCTCCTTGCCACCTTGGAGTCTACAGTCTACCATTTTGGTTATTCCTCTGCAACAGACCTGACTCTCGTCCCTTGCTCCCCTGGTCCTTTTCGCCCAGCAGAGCCTCTTGGTGGCTGAGGCCAGCTGTCCGATTTCTCCCCACCTGCACCAGAGAAGCAGGAAGTTGCCAGGCTGCCCGGGTGCACTTTACCCTCGGCCCTGCCTGGAACCGCTCCCTCTTCCTGGTGAGGACGTGGATGGAACGGGCTGCGCGCTGGTGGAGGGAGACAAAGGATACAGGGAGGACTTGGAAATTTCTGGCTGGAGCAGTAGGGTGTGTGGTGGTGCCCGTTTTCTGAGCTCAGGAAGGTGGGGAGAAACAGGTTTGGAAGAGAAACCAAGGCTCCTCGCACTTGGTTCTGACAGTTTTGTCTCCCATGTAGATCTTAAGCCAATGAAAGTCTTTGACCTTGGCTGCCTCCAGCTTGGGCCTGTGGTCTTGTTGAAATAATCAGGCAGAATGCATCAGCTCACCTCCTCCTTAAACTCTTTTATTTTTATTTATTTATTTATTTGGGGGTGGGTAGCAGAGAGAGAGAGAGAGAGGGAATCCCAGGAGGAGCAGAGAGAAAGGGGGAGAGAGAGAGAGAGAGAGAGAGAGAGAGAGAGAGAAGCAGGGTTCACTCAAAGCAGGGCTCAGGCTCACCTGATGTGGGAACTGAGCTCACGAACTGTGAGATCATGACCTGAGCCAAAGTCAGATGCTTCACAACTGAGTCACCAAGGCGCCCCTCTTTGAACCCTTTTAATGCATTCACATCTCTCTGTAGAGTGAATCCAGATATCTACAAGCCCTTTTCATGATCTGGCTACTGGCTTCCTCTTCTACCTCGTCCCTTCCACGCCCCCATCTTACCCCCATCGAACATTCCAGTTCTTCAGCCACACTGAGCACCTTCCTCTGCTTCTCCAATGCCCCAGGCGCTGTCCCCGCTGCCAGCATCTTGGACATGTGCTGTGCACTCGGTCTGCCATGCTCTCTCCATGGCTGGTGACCTCTCAGATGCCACCTTCCTGGTGGGCCCTTTGTTGACCACACATCTGGCGCAGCCCCACCAGTCACTCCCAGTCACTCCCTGTGTGACACCATGTGTGTCATCTCTTTCAGAATTTGTCCTAATCTAAGGCCACCTCGTGAGTGTGTTGGAGTTCATCCTTCCACACCCGCTGCTGGAAGGCGCCTCGTCGGTCCTGCTTGCCTCATGTCCCTGGCATGTGGCACATGCGAGGCGCTCAATATGTCCATGTTAAATGTATAAATGAAGGAAGGAAGGAAGCATTGGGGGGGGGATGGATGCATCCGAGCGAGGATGCAGGGGTTACTTTCTCTAGGGTTGCTGTGAAGAAGAGCCGTGATACCGCGTGTGAAATCACACTTGGAAAGTGGTCTGCACCGCACCTGGTAGGTGTCTTGCTCCAGCCAGCACCACACCTGGCACGTAGTAGGTGCTCACTCAGAAAGTGCTGATGAATGAACTCACATGCCAGAGGCAGGATTTAGAGGGCGGGAAGGAAGTATAGACAAAGTGCCCGGGACGGGGCTCATTCCAGGAGCAGGGGGAAGGCTCTGCTGCCACACACACCCCACCTCCCCCACTCCGCCTGCCCTGCCCACCTCACCCCTCCCCAGTTCCTGCCGGACCCAACCCAGCTGTATCACATTGCCTCCCATGTCCTGCGGTTCCTGCCTCCAGCCCTTGGGTAGCAAAGTACGGCCCTCCCAGGCTGCCTCCGGAGGGGCCCACTTGCTCGATCCCCCACAACGTTGTTCCCTTGGTTGTTCCCAGGGTCTTTCTTTTTCTTTCTTTCTTTTTTTTTTCTTCAATATTTTTATTTATTTCTAGGAGAGAGAGAGACAGCGTGAGCAGGGGAGAGTCAGAGAGAGAGGGAGATACAGACTCTGAAATAGGCTCCAGGCTCTGAGCTGGCAGTCAGCACAGAGCCCGACGGGGGGCTCGAACCCACGAACCGCGAGATCATCACCTAAGCGAAAGTCCGACGCTTAACCGACTAAGCCACCCAGGCTCCCCTCCCGGAGTCTTTCACAGACGCTCAGGCCGTGGGAAGAGCTGGGGACAAGCAAGAGGTCGCTGCCTTCGGAAACTTACATTCTGTGGACTGATCCGCAATCAAAACATTAACCTCCTTCCAAGGAGCCTTCCCTAGTTTCTCCTCCCCAAACCGGCGCCTCTTCTCTGCACACCCTTGGGTCCCTGTGCCCCGCCCCCACCGCACTCCCCACAGTGTGCTGTGAATTTCCGCGGGGAAATTCTGTCTGCACTTAGAAGCCAGGGGGACCTGGATCCTCGTCTTTTTCATCTCTTATCCTGACCGGCATGGGTCTTGGTGGTAATTGTACCTTTGGGTTGGATTCCACGGGCTGATACAGCCTCCAGACTGAGGGCCGTAATAGGCGGAGCCGTGTCCGTGAGTGAGTGCCTGCAGGTTTGGGGGGAGCGTGGGGTGCAGGGCGGTGGGGTGAGGCGGCACACGAGCCAGTGCCACACAGCAATGCAGGTTCAGATGGGGGTTTTGTAGCACTTGTCTTGCTAAGGGTTATGTCATGATTTACTAAACCGCCAAGGAAGCCACGGACTCAGTCACATGGGCAGTCACATCTGGCCAGTTGTCCTTCTCCCCAGCGCCCTGCCGAAGACTCATAATAGTTTGCAACTAAGTGCCGCTGCCTCACACAGCGAGTGCCTGGCTTGGGGAACCTGTTAGGCCGCCAAGAAGTTAAGTGGCAGTTGGTGGCACTGTCATGGGTGACCTATCCATGTAGGGTGGTAAAGGGAACTGGGATGACTTGGGGACATCCCTAACCTTTGAGGCTGATGTCATGGTGATAACCACTCACCCACAGCACATCTCGTGGTGCCAGAGACGTAGATGAGGTCCCTAATGCAGGGCTGTGTGGCTGATATTCTCATGCGCACGCAAAGGGAACCAGCAGAGAAATCACAATCATTCCAAGAGCTGTTCATTTTTTTCATGCAGCGAACCGCGTAAACTCTATGTGCTCATGGGTGGGATGGCACAGAAGGGGCAGGGTTAGTCTCATGCGGGGGGAGTGTCACACAGGAGGAGGTGTTTGAGCTGGGCATGGAACGATGGGCAGCATGATTACTGGGCATTCCAGGGGAGGGAAGAGCAGGCACAGACACTTGGTGTGAGACAGCCCAGGTTCATCCAGGGAGCTGAAGGCAGCTGGGTGTGGCTCCGTTTAAGTCCTCTGTGTGTACCCAGTGCTGGACACTTCATTCCACTGATCAAGTCTGTTGCCCTCTAAAGTGATTTTTGTAGACGAAGGGGCTGGTGCTCAGAGAGGTTAGGCAACTGGTCTCAAGTCCCACAGTCAGTGGCGGAGCTCAGGTACAAACTCAGGGTCGTCAGATTCCCAAATCTGTGCTTCCATCCACCATACTGAATTGCCCCTTGCCAGGGGACCTGAGGAGCCAGAGGCGGTCATTTAGGCTTGATTCTAAAAGGCTGAGTCCCCTGAGTGTCTGCCATTTGCACTCTACCTTCAAGAGAACTGTCACGTCTCAGACTTTCATTTCCTTAATGCTTGTCTTTAAATGTTTTACTTTTAAAGATTTAACTTATTTTTCTATTTTTTATTTAAAAATATTTGTTTTTTACATTTATTTATTGTTGAGGGACAGTGAGACAGAGTGTGAGCGGGGGAGGGGCAGAGAAAGAAAGAGACGCAGAATCCAAAGTAGGCTCCAGGCTCTGAGCTAGCTGTCAGCACAGAGCCTGTTGCGGGGCTCGAACCCACAAACCGTGAGATCGTGACCTGAGCCGATGTCAGATGCTCAACCGACTGAGCCACCCAGACGTCCCTAAGTAATTTTTCTTGGTGTATAACATGCATATGAAGAAGTACACAGATCAATTAATTTTCACTCATGTGAAAAATAGTAATTCTTTGCCTAGGTCAAAACCAGAATATTACGAGCCTCTCAGTAGCCAGCCTCCTGCCTCCACCCAGGCAAGATCGCCCCCCTCCCCCAAGGCAGCCACTCTTCAGTTCTAACAGCAGAGATTAGTTTTGTTTGCTGTTGAACTCCATATAAGTGGAACCATAAAGACTTCTTTTTGGGGCACCTGGGTGGCTCAGTCGGTTAAGCGTCCAACTTCGGCTCAGGTCATGATCTCACAGGTGATGGGTTCGAGCTCCATGTCAGGCTCTGTGCTGACAGCTCAGAGCCTGGAGCCTGCTTCCAATTCTGTGTCTCCCTCTCTCTCTGCCTCTTCTCTGGTCATGCTTTGTCTTTCAAATAAATTAAAATGTTTGAAAAATTTTTAATAACAAAAAACTTCTTTTCTTGTGTGTTTGGCTCAACATTTGTATAGTTTAATATATTTACTCTCGCTTTTATAAAGTATTCCATTAGATGCATGAACCAGAGCGTATTAGCCCATTCTCCTGCTGGCATATGGATCGTTTTCAATTTGGGGGCTGTTATGAATAGAGCCGCTGCGAACATTCTTGCGCATGACTCTTGGTGCCCTGTGTGCTCATTTCTGTTGGAATTACAGCGCCTGGGTCAGAGAGTACTTCGGCTGTGCCCTGCTTCAGTAGACATGGCCAGTGTCCCAAAGCAGTTGTCACAGTTCACAGCCTCGTACCAGTATCAAAGTTCCAATCTTTCCACATGCTCACCTGCATTTAATACTGGAAGTCTTTGGCATTTTAGCCCTAGTGGCTGTACAGAGACATCAGAGTGGACTTTTCATTCACATTTCTCTCGTGACTAAGGTGCTTGAGTGCATCCGAATGTTGGTAGGCCACATATATCCTTTTTTAATGAAGTATTTAAGTCTTTGTTCATTTTTCTGTTTGATTTTCAATTTCTGTTGATTTTTCTTTTTTCCTTATATATTTTTTACTTTATTATATTTTATTTTTTTGAGAGAGAGCGAGAGAGCAAGTGCTCACATGAGCAGGGGAGGGGCAGAATGAGAGGGGGAGAGAAAGAGAATCACAAGAAGGCGCCATGCTCTGTGTGGAGCCCAATGACTCAGGGCTTGATCCCGCAACCCCGGGTCATGACCCCAGCTGAAATCCAGAGCTGGACACTCAACCAGTTGAGCCACCCAGATGCCCTATTGATTTGTTTCTTTTCTTTCCTTCAATTTTTAAAAATCTTTATTTATTTTTGAGAGAGAGACAGACAGACAGAGTGTGAGCAGGAGAGGAATAGAAAGAGAGGGAGACACAGAATCCAAAGCAGTCTCCAGGCTCTGAGCTATCAGCACAGAGCCTTACGTGGGGCTTGAACTCGAACTGTGAATTCATGACCTGAGCCGAAGTCAGATGTTTAACAGACTGAGCCACACAGGCACACCTGATTTTTCTTTTTGATAAGAGTTCCTTATATATTCTGGATATTAGTCCTTTGGTGGATATATGACTTGCAATATATTTTCCTAGATAAATTATTTTATGGACCATGATTAGTATAACTACAAATCCTCTATCCCATGTCATAGGTAGTAGGTGACTGTAAAATATGTAAAATAAAAGTAAGACAACATCATTACCTTTTAGCTAGAAATCTGCTGGCAGCAAGGCTGGCATCTTGGTCCCTGTTAAGTGATTAGCAAGTGAGAAAGAGGTGTTAAAGGCACCAAGGCAGAGGGCGCCTGGGTGGCTCAGTGGGTTGAGTGTCCAACTTTGGCTCAGGTCATGATCTCACGGTTTGTAGGTTCGAGCCCCGTGTCGGGCTCTGTGCTGAAAACCAGCTCAGAGCCTGGAGCCTGTCTTTGGATTCTGTGTCTCCCTCTGTCTCTGAACCTCCCTTGCTCACTTGCTCTCTCGCTCGCTCGCTCAGAAATAAACTAAAAAACATTAAAAAAAAAAAAAAAAGACACCAAGGCTGGAAAGAATTAGAAAAGAAATAACCTTCCCAGTTGACAACTCCATATTAATTACCACCCTGCATGCCCTTTGTCCTTGAACCTCCTATAATTATGTCACCCTCCACCCATGGTGAGGTCTGCACTTTGGGAAACACAACTGCAGGGGACATGAATGCAGCGGGACTCTTAAGTAACGGTTGACATATGAGATGTTTTAGAAAAGTCATTCAGGTGGCAATGTAGACCTCAAAATAGAGGTGAGGAGCCCAAGTTAGGAGTGAGTGAGGAGGTCTAGGTGGTGTACATCCCAGGGCCTGGGATGGGTGTAAGAATTGGAAAGACGGGAGGTAGAATCTGGGTAACGTTGTAGCTGATTGATATGTTAAGAGAGGAAAAGAGGGGCACATGGGTGGCTCAGTCTACTGAGAGTCCGACTTCAGCTCAGGTCATGATCTCACGGTCTGTGGGTTCGAGCCCCACTTCGGGCTCTGTGCTGACAGCTCAGAGCCTAGAGCCTGTTTCAGATTCTGTGTCTTTCTCTCTCTCTGCCCCTCCCTTGCTTGTGCTCTGTCTCTCTCTGCTTCTCAAAAATAAATAAACATTAAAAAAAAAATAGAGACAGAGAAAAAGATGTCTGCAGGACTCAGATTTCTAAGTTGGAAGATGGGGAGGAGGGCAGTAGCAAAGACTGGAAAAGCAAATTATGGGGAGGGAGAAGATGATGACACCAATCTGGGCTATGTTGAATTTGAACAGTTCCAGGACCTCAGAGAGAGAGAGAGAGTCTCCTATTCATTCAGTCCACAAATACTTACTGAGCATGTGCCGTTGTTAGAGGCATAGCAGTCCATCAGACAAGATTTCTGCTCTGGTGGAGCTTAATGCATGGGAAAGACAGATAAGGACAAGCAAGGTGTGCACGGAGCTCAGGGCTTTGAGCCTCAGAGTGGACTGGGGGCCTGTTGGCGTAGGTGGGCTTGACTAGGGAGAGGAACAGAGTGGAGGAGGGGAGGGCGGAATGCCAGAATTCAGAGGCAGAAGGGGAGAGAGCACCCACCGACAAATCCACGGCGAGTCACAGGAAGAGGGTTTCATAGATCTGTCAACTGATGCATTCACTCATTTATTCAATCAGACCTTACTTGGCTCCTTCTGAGCGCCGGGCTCACAGGAATCAGGACAAACAAGAAGTCTCTGGGGGATGAGCAGATGTGTAAAGGACAAATTAGTAGGCAAGGCTGCAGGCAGAAGGTTCTGTTGTAGAAGAACGCATGACATGTTGTGGGTGCGCAGAGAATCGGAATTCACACTTTTGGAACCTACTCAGTACTAGGCACTGGGGAAGACTTCCTGGAGGAGGTGGCATGGAGCTAGAGAATAGGCGCAGGGCCGATGATGAGAGGGAATGGCTTGAGCACGGGTGTGGAGGTGGATGGCTGCTGGGCATTCTGGAAGCTGGGCATCCGCAGGCACGTGAAGGCTAGAGCAAGCCAGAGGACTGGGAGCCTGGGACCAGGTTAAGATCATGAAAAGTGGCTTGAATCCAGAAGGTGATAGGTCAATGTAGGTTTTGAGGATAAAGCCAGAGACTCAGTGCTGTTCCACCATCGGACAGGGGCCAGATCCCTGGGAATGCTGCTTCTCTTCCTGGGGTCCAGGGCTAGTGGGTGCCTCACGCAGTAAGTGTCAGCTCTGCGTGTTATGAAGGTGGGCTCTATACAGCCTATCGTGCTGAATCAGCCCGGGGTTGGGGGGCCAGAGAATGGCGGAAGGTGGCTTCAGGCAGGCATGCAAGAGAGGGATAGAGCATGGGGACTAAGGGGTTACACAGGCTCCAGGGGTCTGGGAGAGATCTCTGGGACAAGAGAGCAATTGTCCTGGGTGGGGAAGGGTGGATGGGACAGAGGCGCCAAGGCCCAGCCCCGGGGTCTGAGCTCATAGCCCCCCTCTGAGGTAGAGGCTGGTGGAGGGTCAGAGCCTCTTCCCTCTGTACCTTACCTGCCTACTTCCTCCTGTCCAGGCCTCTCCTCCGCAGCTCCTCCACATCCCTCATCAGCCTCATCCCCCGTGTCTTAGAGCTCAGGGCTGCCCTCAAACTTGGGGCTGGGGTCTGAGGAGGGGGACAAGATCCTAGAGTTCTCTTGGTTGGTGAGCACAGTCGCCTAAAGAGCCCTGGAACCCTCCTTAGCGCTTACGGTGGAGAACCAGCCTTTGGACAAAAAACCTCTGGCGCCCCCTATTGTCAGCCACTCTCCAACAAGCCCTATAAGCTCGTCCCTGTTGCCGACCCTGAGGCATGGGGCCTGCAGCCATCTAGGGCTAGTTCCAGAGGCAGGGAGCCCTGCAGGGACGGAAGTCCGGAAGTCCGACTTGTGATATTTACCTGGACCCCAGCAGCGTCCTAAGTGGTCTTCTTCCCTCCATCTTCCACCCACAGCTGGGAGAACCTCTTTAAAAGGATAGCTGTGGGATACAAGCAATGAACTACTGATACTCAGGAGGACTTGAATGGATCTTAAAGGCATTACACCGAGGGCAAAAAGCCAGACTCGAAAGGTTGCATAATTTATGATTCCATCTATAGAACATTCTCGAAAGGACATAATTATAGAGATGGAGAGCTGACAAGGTTGCCAGGCATGAAGGAAGGGGAGAGAGGGTGTGTGTAAAGAGGCAGCAAGAGTGGTTTCTTTTAAGGTGATGGAACAATTCAGTATCTTTTTTTAAGTTTATTTATTTTTGAGACAGAGAGAGAGAGAGGGAGAAAGAGCAAGCATGGGAGGGGCAGAGAGAGAGGGAGAGAGAGAGAATCCCAAGCAGGCTGTGCACCATCAGCACAGAGCCTGATGCAGGGCTTGAACCCACAAACGGTGAGATCATGACCTGAGCCGAAGTTGAACGCTTAACCGACTGAGCCACCCAGGGGCCCTGGAATAATCTAGTATCTTGACTGTGATGGCGGTTATATGAATCTATACATGTGATTAAAAATGTTGTGGGTTATACACAAAGACATATGAAGAAGGAGCACGATGAAAAATGATGAAATGGAATGAGTCTAGTTAATCGCAAGGTGCTGATCACGGCCCCCGTGTTCAAAGTGCACTACCGCCGCCATGGGGGGAAGCGAAGTGATGGGTACACAGGACCTCTCTGTACCATTTGTGTAACTTCTTGTGAGTCGACAATTCTTTCCAAATAAAACGTTTGTGGGAAGAAGATACAGCACACGTGGCCTTGTCATCCACCTGCTCATTTACTCAGGGCACAGCCAGGGGGCTGTGGAGGATGGAGTCCGTGAAAGGAAGCCTTTCAACTCTTTTTTTAAGAATCAAGCCCTCCTTCGGGGCTGGCGACAGAAGAAGAGCCCCTCTTGGCAGGTACAGGGGACTGGACCTCAGCCCTGGTTCTATCAGATTCTTTCAATGGGTCCCCTCCCGTACTGGTCTGAAGGGGGCGCTCTTCTACTGATGCACTGGCCCCCATATGGAGCCTTCCCTTTGCACGGCTGGGACCCAGGCCCAAGTCAGAGAAAACACTGCTCTGGAGCTCTGGGAAACAAAAGGGTCACAGTCCCTTGTGTCGTCCTGCCCACCAGGTATTCTGGCTGCACCCGGAGGCGCCTCAGGACACTCCAGCCTCGGGCTGCCCCAGGCCCCACCACTGAGGCCATCTTACCCCAGGACCCAGGACTGTTCTCAGGCCTGAGGAATGAAGACTAGATGCTCCTGTACCAGCTTCCAGGCCGTGTACATTGCACACATCTCGTTTTATAATCAATCCTAAGAAGTCCCCGAGCTAAGCATGGATGTCCTGACTTTACAGAGAAGCACACCGAGGTGACCAGCTTGCCTCACCCTACTTGACAGAAAATGACAGAGCTGGAATTTGAACTCTGGCTGTCTGCTTTTTCATGTATCGCCTCATCAACAAGTATTTATTGAATACGTGTCACGTACCAGGCATCATGCTGGTGCTTACAAAGGTGAGCATGCAAAGATGATACTGAGGTTTACAGGGCCACAGAGGACAGACAGCAATAAATAATCATGGTATGTATCATAAAATGACAAGCCAAGATAAGAGAACCATGTGGGTCTCAACACACAACAAAGAAAGCTGGCCTAGTTGGGCATTCAGAGGAGATTACCTGAGCAGAATGTAAAAAGATGACAAAGGCAAAGGGGAAATGAGAACGGGAGAGAGGGTACAGCACATGCAAAGGTCCTGGGGCAGGAAAGATCATGAAACATTTGAGAAACCAATGGGAGGTCAGCCTGGTTGTAGTGCAGAAACCAGGAAAACAAATAAGGCGCAGGTGCAGCAAGTATTTACTGAGTGTTTACTGGCCAGACTCTGTGCTCAGAACCTCAAAAGTAGTATCTCACGTAACCTTTGCAATTGCCCATGGAGGTTGGTACTGCTATCAGTGTCCCCATTTTCCAGATGAAAGGACACAGAGGGGTGAGCCAGTTACTCGGAAGCATCTAGACGGGGTGCTGTGGAGCCTAGGTTTGAATCCAGACAAATGGGATTCCCGGCAAATCCAGAGCCCGTGCTCTGAACCACCGAGCTACACTGCTCTACGAGCGGAAGTTGAGGAGCACTCAGGGGACAGCCCAGGCAGAGCCCTGGAGGCCGTGTCAAAGTTTGTGGTCTTTTCCTAAAATGCACAGAAAGGTTTTAAAGCAGGGTGATGATGTAATCAGGCTAATTAGGTTGGTATTTTTTTTAAAGTTTATTTATTTATTTTGAGAGAGCGAGCAAGCAGGGGAGGGACAGAGAGAGGGAGAGAGAGAATCCCAAGCAGGCTCTGCACTGTCAGCACAGAGGTCCCGCGCAGGCCTCGATCCCACGAATCATGAGATTACAACCTGAGCTGAGGTCAAAAGTGGACACTTACCCAACTGAGCCATGCAGGTGCCCCCATTAGGTTTGTAAGTTTAATTTTTTAAAATGTTGATTTATATTTGAGAGAGAGAGAGAGAGACAGACAGACAGACAGACAGTGTGAGCAGGGGAGGGGCAGAGAGAGAGGGAGACACAGAATCCGAGGCAGGCTCCAGGTTCTGAGCTGTCAGCACAGAGCTCGACACCTGGATCGAACCCGCGAACCATGAGGTCATGACCTGAGCTGAAGTTGGTCGCTCAATCCACTGAGCCTCCCGGGGCGCGCCCCTGAGGTTTGTCATTTTAAATGAGCCTGGGTGGGGTGGGAGATGCGGGAAGGGAGGGGCTGGGAGGCTGCTGCCGGTCCAGGGAGGACATGTGAGCCCCCGAGTTGAGGGGAGACCCTCGCTGCAGAGAAGTGGGCAGAGGGGAGAGGTAGAACTGACAAGGTGTGGACTTAGATCGGGTGTGGGGGGGTGGAGAGAGGGGGAGAAAGAGCGAGAAGGCCATGCCCCCAGGTTTCTGACCTGCCCAGTTTGGAAGATACCGCAGCCATTTCCCGGGACAGGTAAGACCCGGGGGTGGGGGGGGTGGGGGCCTGGGTCTGGGGAAGGTCATGAATGTAGTCTGAGGAGGGTCCCAGGCCGATGTCAGGCTGTGAGGGAGACCCGGGTGGCTGCGGACAAGCGAGTTACCGAGGCTGTGTGAGTGTGGATAGCATCTCCCAGGGAGGCAGAGCAGAGGGGGCGGGGGGCTGCCTGCGAGGATGCTGACCTTTCCAGAATGAGGTGCTGTGGCCAGAGCGGAAAGGCCTGGGAGAAGGTGGCGGTCTGCAAGGAGGGGGTGGTCAGCTCGGACGGATGCTCCCAAGGGAACGACTGATATGAAGCCCTGTGATGTCCCGCAGTTATCGAGGTTGGAGCGTTGGGGAGTTTAGGGGGAAATTCAGGAGTCTGAGGGTGTGTGGGGGTCAAAGAATGAGCAAAGGCAGCAAATGGAGAGAGGGGAGAAGGGGCTGGATGTTGTAGCGGATGCCCCGGGCACCTATTTCCCTGGCGGTGGTGGGGTTGGCTGCTGACAGGTCCCCTCTGAGCCGCTCTCTAGAACATGCCTTGGGCTGAAGAGAGTCTCTTTGCCTAAATTCATGGGCCTTCCCCGACCCCACCAAGACAGGCCTCACCCAGTGAGTGGGTAAAAAAGTGGTTGAGAAAGTTCTGGCCCCCTTGCCACAACGTGGCCATCCTAGCTCCAAAGCCGCCCGTGGGGTCGGTGGAGGCCGGGATGGGCCTGCCTCACGGCTCAGTTTCCCCTCAGCCTGATCCTGCGGCCCTCATCTCCCCCACCGCTAGGTGTGGGTCCCGAGATCACTCCCTCTTGAGCTTCCTTCTCTCCACTTCCTGGGGAGGCTCACCTGACACGGCAGTTCAGTGAGGAGGAGACAAAGGTGGCCGATGATCGTGGATACCTTCTGGAAAAGGCCTGAGATTCGCCGAGTCCTGGAGAGATGTCTGCTCTGAGGCACCCGCGGCCGGGAGGTGAGTGAGGACGTGGTGAGCCAGCTGTACGCTTTGCTGGTGGGATGTTACGGGGTTCCATCATTTCTATGAGGTAGAGGTGAGGCCATCTGGAGAGAGAGAGAGAGAGAGAGTGAGGGAGCCAGAGAGAGCGCCCGAGAGGAGGTGGGGAGGGCCAGAGGTTTGAGGAGAATGAATCTGTGAAACAGGTTGCGGAAAGTGGGAGAGAACAGGAAGCTTTACACGTTGCTGATGAGAAATGTAAAATGGTTCAGCTGCTGTAGAAAACTAGTTTTTAGCTCCTCCAAAAGTGAGTGTCCTTCGGCCCCAGCAATTCCACGCCTAGGTGTGCACCCAAGGGAATTAAGGTATATGTGGATGGACTCAATGCTTGTGTTCCCAGCCCCCCACCCCCCATTCATATGCTGAAGCCCTAAGTCCCAATGTGGATACTTGGAGGTCGGGCCCCAGAGGATGGGGCCCCCATGATGGGATTCAAGTCCTCTAAGATGAAGAAGAGATGTGTGCGATCTCTCTCTCTGGCCTGTGAGCACACACAAGGAGGCCGCCATCTTGCAAGCCAGGAGGACTGCCTGTACCAGGCTGGCGGCCTCCTCGGAGACTCCCAGCCCCAGGACTGCGAGAAATAGTTTCTGTTGTTCGGGCCACCCAACCTACGGCGTTTTGTTACGGTGGCGCATGCTGAGACTATGTGTCCACATGAAGCCTTGCGGCATTATTCACAATAGCCAAAAAGTGGAAACAACCCAAATGTTCACCAATTAGTGAATGAATAAAGAAATGTAGGGGCGTCCGGGTGGCGCAGTCGGATAAGCTCCAGACTTCGTCAAATCGGGCTCTTTGCTGTCAACGCAAAACCTGTTTCGGATCTTCTGTCCTCCTCTCTCTCTGCCCCTCCCCTGCTCGTTCTCTCTTTCTCTCTGAAAAATAAATCAAGATTTAAAAAAAGAAATTGGGGCACCCGGGTGGCTGAGTCGGTTGAGCGTCTGACTTCAGCTCAGGTCACGATCTCACGGTTTGTGAGTTTGAGCCCTGCGTCAGGCTTGCTGCGGTCACCCTGTCAGCACAGAGGGGGACAGAGGCCATGCTCTGTCCCCCCTCCCCCCGCTCCTTCCCCACTTGCATGCTCTCTCTCCCTCAAAAATAAATAAAACTTAAAAAAAAAAAAAGGAATGTGGCATATCCATCCAATGGTATTTATGTGGCCTCAAATGGCCGGTGAAGACATGCTGGCCCGCAGTGGGGAAGCCCAATTACAGTGCCGGAGCCAGGGTGCTGAGAGCCAGCGGGGGGCAGGGGGGGGTGGTGGCGCTGGACGAGCAGGTGAAAGGGAGGAAGGCAAGGCTCTTGGCTGCCCTTGGCACTGAGGCTGGGACAGCCTGGCTGGGAGCTCCCAGGCACAAAAAAGTGGGAGACAGGCTGGGAATGGCCTTGGAGGTCATGTGCTGAAGTGACACGGTCAGACCAGACCAGACGGCATCCGGGTGGAGGAATAAAACCGGGAAAAGAGGAACCCATTAGAGGCGGCTGGGTCACCCAGGTGAGAGACCGAGGATGTCGGGAGGTGAAAGGAAAGGACGATGGGGGAGGGGACGGAATGGGTAAGTGGAGGGGCGAGGCCCAGAAGCAGGGAGAAGGCTGCTCTCGGGGGTTTGGTGCTGGCAGGCTGCACTCAGGGTGTCTGACAGCCGCGGGCGCTGAGGTGTCCTGCAAGCAGGTGGCCATTTGCACTTGGAACTCAGGGGACAGCGGCCCAGGCTGTTGAGAGATTTGGGTGAGCCATGTGCGGGCCTGGAAACTGAGTCCCCAGAAAGGAACGGATGAGGGCTCTTAGGGAGGGCGGAGAGGAGAGAGCAGTGGGCTGAGGGCATGACCCAGGGGGCATCGCTATTTCCAGAGCAGCCAAGGACCAGTGACGCTGCGGACAGAGGAGCAGCGTGTTCACGGGGACACAGGGCGCCTGGTGCATCCACACGCATGAGGACTGGGCCTGTCCACCGGACTTGGCAACCAGGAGGGCACTCGTTACCTTTTCTGGGGTAGCTTCAGGGGCCGAGGCCCGGCTGTGGGAGGACCTGGAGCACCTGCTCAGAGGGGGCCCAGCTTGGGGAGAGGGCCCCCTGTGACAGCCCTTATCAACTGTGCTACTGTCCCTTATTTTTAGGTCTATCCCCCCGCCAGTTGGTGCTTCAGGAGGGTAGCTACTGTTCTTATCGATCTTTGTGTCTCCAGACAAAATCTGATTCCCTCCAAACATGCTCAGCGAGCACCTGGAGTGCTCCCGGTGCAGTGTGCTTGGTGCTGGGGATCTGCGGCCCCCACTCAAAGCTCTGGGCGGGGCTCTGCCACCAAGCTGCCCTGTGACCTTGGGTAAGTTAGGACATTGCCTCGCTAGGAGTTTCCTCACTGGCAGTGGGTGGTTTCTGATCTCCTCTTGGTGACGAAACGCAATGATTCTGGGATTTCTCTGCCTGTGGCGACATCGTTTGGTCACCAAGGCCTGGGCAGCATCAGAAGCCTGGGCTGGTGAGGATGGACAGGGGGGTGGATGCTTCCCAAGACCTCCCTGCCTGAGGGTCCTTGTACCTGCTGGGCTGCCACAGGCCCCCGTTCACTGTGGCCCACAAGGCACACTCTGTCCCCTGCCCACCTTTCCCGTGTCACCTCACACACATGCTCACTGGTTGTGTGAGCTTTAGTTACAGTGATTTGTTTAAAGTTTATTTATTCTGGGGCACCTGGGTGGCTCAGTCTGACTTCGGCTCAGGCCATGATCTTGAGGTCTGTGAGTTCGAGCCCCACATTGGGCTCTCTGCTGACAGCTCAGAGCCTGGAGCCTGCTCCAGTTTTTGTGTCTCTCCGCCTCTCTCTGCCCCTCTCTTGCTCGTGCTGTCTCTCTTGCTCTCAAAAATAAAAAATAAAAAAAGCCTAAAAAATTAAAAAAAAATTAAAGCTTATTTATTTTTAGGGAGGGAGAGGAAGCGAATCCCAAGCAAGATCCATGCTGTCAGCACAGAGCCTGACATGGGGCTCAAACCCACAAACCAGGAGGTTATGACCTGAGCTGAAGTCAAGATGCTTAACTGACTGAGCCACCCAGCCGCCCCGATCTTTTCAGATTTTGTTCTCTCCACAAACTTTCCTGCTTCAGAGTCTTTGCACATGCTGTTCCTCTGACCAGACACCCTTCCCTTAAGTCCTCACCTTGTTGACTTCTCTTCATTCTTTAGTGCTTGGCTCAAATGTGGCTTCACAAAAGCATCTTAGGCTCCTGAGGCACAGCCACACCTGAATGACACGCCTTCAGGGCGCCTTGCGCTTTTTCTTAGCTTTTGTACATGGTAATGTACCAAGTAATCAGTTGTTTAACTGCTATGTTCGTCCTTAGGCCCATGTGAGAGGACTCCTTGCCTTGCTGTGGACCCTCCGCTTTAGAAGGTTCTACTCTTGACCCTCTCTTTCTCCCCACAGGATGAGGAGCCTGTGGGACCCCTTGGAGCGCTGGCCCTTCCCTTTGGACCCTGCTCCCGATATGCAAGACCCCAGAATTCTCTGCCCCAGCAGTCCCACGCCTGCTTCCTTAAGGGTGGGCCACATGGGTTGGCCACGGGGCAGCAGGTGGCAGGGGGTGTGGATGTCTGTGCTGGTGGACCTCCCCTTGTGGCGGGAGGCACTGGGGGGTGCGGGGAAGATGGAGGGGAGCCAGGCTGACATCAGAGCCAGCTTTTCTCATGCCAATATCCCCAGGGAACAGAATTCAGAAGAGTCACAGCCGTTTAAAGCAGAACCTGGTCCTGTGGGTCAGTATGAGCGTGTATTTGCCAAAGTAGGAGAATAGAACATATTTTTATTGAATACTTATATCTTGACTTGGAACTTTACAATATTTCAACACCTGGTGTGAGGCTTCCATTGGCCTCACATTCTTGTCCTGGCCCTGAGGGCACGTGGGGGGGGGGGGGGACTTGGGTCAGCCACGGACCAGGTGCTGGGACCAGAGAGGCGGCGTGTGTGGCGCCCCCGCCCCAGTGGCCGGCGTCCCGCACGGAGGAGCAGATAATAAATATTGACTGTGAGAAACTGAGATGATCCAAGTGAAATGCTTGGCGTGGCGCAAATGTCAATAAATATCAGCGCTTATTGCTTGTAGAAGAAATGAGCAGAGCAGGGGCGGTGGGGCCGAGACCCATAGAGGGAGAGGCATTGCTGCTCTGGGGTGCACGCCTCCCTTCCAGAGGTTGTACCCTCCTTCCCCCCACCCTGTAGGCCTCCCCCCGCTCTTTATGACCAGGTGGGGGCCAGGGAGGGGTGATGAGAGGGGCTGAGGGCCGCTGACAGGGCTACCTCCCCTCCCCCCAGCTGGGGCGGGTTTCCTTCTGCCCTCAAGGTCTCCCCAGGCCCAGATAGAACCTACTTTCAGTTCTTTTGCTTTCCCCATAAGCCCATGATGGGGCTTGGAGGAGAGGGAGAGTTGAAAGGGCCTCCCAGGAGCCTGAGCTGGGCAGTCTGGCCGATCACCCGCGGGACCCGGAACAAGTCACTTTGCCTCTGCCTCAGTTTCTTCATTTGTGAAATAGGACTGTGTGTGGGAATGGTGCATGGCAAGTGGCCAGCGCCGGGTACATGCTTCGTGAAGATGAAGAACCCTGGCTCCAGACACAGTGAATCAAGGGACAGACACAGTGAATCAAGGGAGGGCAGAGGCCTGAAACAGGGAAGCGCACCATGGCCCACAGTCAGCCACCGAGAGTCAGGCAGGAGCTGTGCCCGAGGCAAAGCAGGGCAGCAGAGAAGGAAGGAAGATGCGTGCTGCTTCCTGACCCATACAGGGCGGCGGCCCCACTGGGAGGGTGAACTTGAAGGCCTGAGCAGGTGCAAGCCCCAAGAAACTGAGAAGTCCCTCACTCCAACTCCTCCTCCGGGCATGGACCATCTGGGAAAACAAACTCTCACCCCCACATATTCTCTCTCTCTCTCTCTCTCTCTCTCTCTCACACACACACACACACACACACACACACACACACACACACACACACACACACACACACGAGTAGGTGACTATGTAATAAAGAACTCAACCCAAAGAAGCCCCAAACAGGACAGGTCGGGGGGGGGAAAAAAAAAATCACATTTTGCAAACTGCCCACCAGGGGTCACCACCCTGCACCCAGCGGTGCAGATTTCACATCTGCCTGCGGACCCGTGGGAGGCGTAGGGTCTCACGGATAAGAGTTCAGCCAGGCGGCCTGCAACCGTCCAGCTTCTATGATGGGACCGCTGTGGCGGCCCCCAGTCCTAGGTCCGCAGCGCCAGCGGCAGGAGCGACGGCGGGCCGGCTGTCAGTGCGGCGGGAAGATGTCTGAACACCGCTGCAGGATGAGCTCCACCACCTGATTCTGGAACACCATGGTCATGGGCATGCTGGTTTCCTCGGTCTCGGGCCTCAGCAGCGTGGGCCCGAACACTATGGCCACGCTCTGCACCGACATGCGGTTCTGATCGCCATGCTCGATCACCCTGCAGCGGGCAGTGGAGTGGGGGGTGGGGTGGCCGTCAGGGCCCAGAGCTGGAGGGGGCGCCCGCCAGCACCTGCCTCCCCATCCCCGCGGGGCTCACCGGCACAGGTGCTGAAAGAGCAGCCGCAGCGTGTCGTGGTTGGGGGCGGGCAGCGTGCGCACCAGGTCCCGCACTAAGCGGCTGCGCTGGGCCTGGTCCTGCAGCTCTAGGAAGGGAAGGTCGGCTCGGCGAGGGGAACCGGGATGGGGTGGGGGGGCGAGCTGAGTTCCCATGGGGAGAGCGGGGGCGGGGTCCAGCCAAGCGGGCGCCCGAGGCAGGCCGGCCCCACCCCCACCACGCCCGTCCCACCTCCCCCCAGGCGCTCACTGATGGCAGCGATGAACTGGCGGAAGTGCGAGAAGGGAAAGAGGGGCTCCGGCAGCTCTCGGAAGAAGAGCTTCAGGGCGCCGGTGATCACGTGGACGTCCTCCCAGCGCCCGTCCTCCAGGTCGAGGTGCTCGTCTGCCGCATGGGGGAGGGGGGAGGAAGAGGCGGTCAGCACCCCTTTGCGCCGTCAGGCTCCGGGGCTGGGGACGAGGACGTCCTGCTCACCGTGGTCCACCTTATAGCGCAGCTTCTGGATGGTGGCCAGGTTTCCACTGATTCGGTACAGGCCGTCGATGTCCAGCCCTGGGGCAGAGGGTGGGACGGGTCTAAAGCTCCCGCTATGCCTCCTATCGGGGGCTCCCGTTCTCCCCCCCCATCCCCTCCCTGCGTCCACCCAAGGCTGTCCGCCAAGGGGCCCCGGAGGGAGGCCTCCGGGCGCCGCGCGTACCCCGGGCCTCGACCGTGCGGATGCACTGCTGCACGAAGCGCGGCACCGGGCTCCTCTCGCGCTCACACAGCGCGGCCAGCGCGCAGCCGAACACCTGGTCTGGGGGAGAGGCCCGTCAGCGCCGCCCGGTTCCCGCCCCCCAGCCGACCCGCGCCCGCTCTCCGGCCCCGTCCCGTACCCTTGATGTAGCCCTTCTCCCGCAGCGACTGCAGTGTGGGCCGCTTCAGCAGGAACTTGCGGAGCTTGTGCCGGACCTTGCTCAGGTCGCCCTCCGGGGTGGCTGCGCCTGGGCGCGGGAATGCGGGGCCTAGTCTCTCGGTGGCGCCCGGACTGGTCGCGCGGGTCACCCTCCCCGTCCCCCCCTCTACCCCGTCCCTTCCCACCCCCACTCCCCGCCCCCCGGAGACGCCCTCTGCCCCCGCACACCTGCAGTGGGCCGCGCCTCACCCTCCCACCAGCTTCCCAGGCGCTCCCTGGACCCCAAGTCCGCGATGCTGCTCTCGCTTTCCTCCTCCGGGGGCAAGTCTGCGGACTGGAATCACAAGGCCTGCTGGAGGTCCTTCTGGGGTGGGGTGGGGACCCCCCACCCACATCCCTCCCAGCGGCCCTGGCGACTCCCAGGCAGAGTGCACGCACCCTTTCCTTTTCCAGTTAACTCCCCTGACCTCCGCCAGGGGACTCTCAGAACCTTCTCTCCCCTTGGCTGCTCGGAGCCCTTCAGGTGTTGGAGACAGTCGCCCTGTTCTCCCACTCCTTCTTATCCTGGCCCCCCTTTCCCATATTTCCCTGGCTCCGCTGTGCACGCTTAGCCAGGCTAGCGTTCCTCAGTATGTGGCTCCTGGTTCTGAACTTGCAGTTCCAGCTTAGGCCTCAGCACAGCCCACAACTGCAGCTGCACCAGCATCAGGGCCCTAGATCTGCATTCCTACCTCTAGTAATACAGCCAAACTCTGTACCTGGAATTGAGGGTCAAAAGACCCCCAGTTGTTTCCAGGTGAATGGGAAGACAGAGGAGGTCTGTCCCATCTCTATGCAATTAATTTTTTGAACCTAAAAAATGGTAGACTCTTTTTACTTTAAAATGTTAATACTTTAACATGTTATCTTGCGGTTTTAGCCTGTCATTCTAGTACAGAGGCTCTGTCTCAGATATTTACTTTGCTTCTGGCCTCCCTTGAAATGGGACATTCCTCTGGGATGTGCCCCCACCCCTACCTGGAGAACCTTCCTGCCGGGCCAACCCTTGCAACCCCACAGGCTGGATTTGCCTACTTAAGAAAGACTATTTCTCCAGCGGTCCATCTGCAGGGAGGGACATTTACGCTCCGATGCCTGCCCAAAGTGGGCCCAGCTGCTCTGTGTAATGGCCGGCCCACCCGCCCTGGAGGCCCTGGGCCCTGCTTACCAGCTCCTGGATGCCGTCGCCAATGGCCTTGTGCCAGGTGCTGATGATGGCCTCCGAGTCGTGCTGGATCAGGTACTCTGAGCCATCTCGGCTCCGCAGCTGGAGAGACACAAGTCACTAGGTCATCTCTGGTTCCCTGAGTCTGTCCTAAAGCAAGGCCTTAGTGGGGGGGAGACAGAAGTGGTGGAGATAATCTGTCCTTGTCCCCAGGAACTAAGGCATAACAGAGCAAGGGCCTCACCCCGGGCCAAGGCATTCCACCTCGGAGTGCCTTATGCAGTAAGTGACAGCGTATCTGTTACAGATGGGCAGACTGAGGGCCTCTCCGAACAACATCCATTCCTATCTGAAAGTTTTATATAGAAGGAAAAGCCATATTGTATGTATATGTGGCAATAGAGTTCATAAAGCGACCATCCTGTTGAATGCACAGGCGAGCTGAGCTGCCCCAAACTAGCTGTTTTCAGAGGACTATTACTGAAGTTTTCTGTGGCTCTGGAGAGATGAGGAAGACTGGCTGCAAAAATTTGCCAGGCCACCTAACTTGGCCACGACGTAGAATTTGGGGCTGTCTCTTGAGAAGAATCCTAGAGGCGCCTGCAGGCCAGCCCTGATTGGAGGGAGAATAGCCACCTGCTGGCCAGGAAGCAGGGGCTCCTCTGTTTCCATTCAAGACTGTCAGCCTTTCCAACAGCCTGAGTAGATTCCAGAAATACCATCTGCCTTCCAGTTCTTGCCAGAAAAGACAACTCAGAAGCATTTATTCAGAAGCTTTCATCAAAAGCCAAGTCAGAGGGATGACATTTATAGGGCCCTGGATGAAGGATGTCCCTTTAGGTCAAGGAAGGAACACGGCCAGCAAAGTGATGTTCTTCAATCTCACTCCCGTGACAGACATTAAGCCTGGAGAAGACTCCAGGCCGACTGATCAGAGCGCCTCATGGGATCAAACTGGTTTTCCAAGCCTGCTCTGTGGAGATGCTGGTTCTAAAACTGAATGAAGCTTGGTGAAAACGACATACTCAAGCGCCTTGCAGAATTGCATTTTCTGAGCTGAATTGTAAGGCTAAGCTTTTGGCTTTGATCATGTTACCTGAAGCAGCTCCAAGGATCCCTTACTAAACTAGAGTGCAGTTGTGCACTAAAAATGGCTTTGGGAGCTAAGGGTTGGGGGGCGGGGGCACCTGGGTGGCTCAGTCGGTTGTGTCTGACTCTTGATCTCTGCTCAGGTCATGATCTCACAGTTTGTGAGTTCGGGCCCTGCATCGGGCTCTGTGCTGACAGCTTGGAGCCTTTTCTCTCTCCCTCTCCCTCTGCCTCTTCCCCTTCTGCTCTCCCCACCTCCAAATAAATAAATAAATAAATAAATAAATAAATAAATAAATAAAAGCTGGGGTGCCTGGGTGGCTCAGTCTGTTGAATGTGCCACTCAGCTCAGGTCACAATCTCGCAGTTCATGAATTCGAGCCCTGCATTGGGCTTGCTGTCATTACCCTGTCAGCTCAGGGCCCACTTCAGATCCTCCGTCTCCTTCTCTCTCTGCCCCTCCCTCGCCCCCTTCAAATATTAAATAAAACACTTTTTAAAAAAAAGAGCTAAGGGTTAAGAAAAAGCTTGATTTCCCTCAACATTTGGGAAAGTCCCCCTCCCCCACCAGTACTAAGAACGATGTAGCTGATAAGCCTGGACTCTCTCTTATTTATTTATTTATTTTTTAGCAACAACCTAGCACCTGTACATCAGCTGCCTCCTGATCTGCTCCACACTGACCCCGTCCTCTGACTTGTGCCTGGTCCTGGCTTTTCCGTGAACTTTACCAGCTCACCACACGTGTGTTTGTCATGAGCTGCCTCAGAACTTCTGGGGACAGAGGTGAGGGTAGAGGTCAAAGCAAGACCACATGTGGACAGTGGAGCGTGTGGTCCCATGAGGTCCTTGCCTGGGCCCCACCGGGACTCTGCCTTCCTGCTAGGGGAGCCTGGGAAACTGGGGACCCAGCTTACTCACTGAGGACCCAGTCCAGTTGCAAGCTGGGCTCTGACCGGCCACAGCAGGTTTCCAGCTTGTCAAAGTGAGTATTTGGGGACCGGGAGCCTCCCATCTGGGATGAGGGCTGCCTTTCTAGGCATGAGTTTCATTCCCCAGAAACCCCCTACTTCTCACCACCCCCCAGAGCCAAAAACTAGTGAACCTCATTCCTGGAGACCGAACTGAAGAATCTGGGATGCCAGAAAGGCTGTGGAGGGATCCCTGGGGTGAGGGCAACCTTGGCTTTGGGCCCTGAGAATTCCAGTCTCACTCTCCCCTGGTTCCCCTTCTTGAGGCTTGCCCAGTGAGGATCTCGAGCCATCAGTAAGCCCCTTCTCCTTCGCCCAACCTTTACCACTCACCTCCAGCACATTCTTCCTGCTAGATTTGTCTTTGGGGGCCCAGGAGAGAGAGGCCCCCCTCAGATCCACTGTGTACTCGGGGGTGGAGAGCTTGGGAGGCTGCCTCTGTGGAGGAGGGAAGGAGTGAGGGGAGCTCAGACAGGCCTGCCAGGGCTCCTGGCTCCAGTCCACCAGGCTCCCTTGGCTCTGGGGACAGGACAGGGGACAGGGGGCCCAAGGGTTCCTGGAACCTAGAGATCTGGGCTGGCCGGTCCTTTGCTGCCTGCTGACCCAGGAGGGAAGGAGGAAGGAAGACAGCTCTCATCCCCAGGAGCAGGTGGGCCCAGTCCCCACTCACCCTGCCCACCAGGCCGGAATGGCCGCCCTCGAGGACTGCTCCCCACGCCCAGGGTGGTGGGAAGTGCCTGTCATGGGCTAAATCTGCTGTCGTCACCCCCTGCCAAGGCCCAGCTCTGCTGGCACTCATGTTCCACTGTCTGGGACCTAGCCTTTGACAAGCCAGATCTGGTAAAGAGCCGCAGGGGTCAGGAGCAAATGGGAGCGTCCCTGTCCTGGAGCCTGGGCCTTACCAGGCCGCCTGCAGCTGAGGCCTTGGAGTCCTTGAAGAATGTCAGGACACCGCCCTCCAGCACGGTCCAGGAGGTACTCCAGTGCTTCTTCCTAGGTCGGGGTGGGGAAGGGGAGGTGGCCAAGCTTGCAGTGGGCTCCAGGCTGAGGCCCCCTTCCACCCACAGGAGCAGGGCACAGAGCAGAAGAACACAGCTCAGCTTGGGACACCCAACCGTGAGGGCTGGACTCCCAATTCTAACACTTGGTAGCCAAGGGACCCTGGGGAGATCACTATCTCCCGGTGCCTCAGTACGTCCTCACGGGGACCGCTTAGAAAGTTGCTATGAGGATTAACAAGAGCCTGGCATATGGAAGTGACTCTTCTTCTTGGGGCTGTGAGTTCAAGCCCCACATTCAGCGTAGAGATTGCTTAAATAAATAAACTTGAAAAGAAAAAAAAAGAGGCTGGCTTATGGGATGTGCTCAGTAAATGTCACCATGAAGGCCCACCCTGCCCTGCTCTGAACGCAGACAGGCTCTCACCGGAGCCGCTTTCCTTTGTCTACGGTCTTGGTGCGATGGAGCACGCCGGCCTTGTCCAGGGTCTTGATCTTAGAAAGACAAGGGGAAAGAGGAAGCAGTAAGGGGGGTGAGCCACGGTGGGGTGGGGGTGGGTGGGTCAGAGGCTAGTCTCGCCTACAGCAGCAACTCCTTATAGGCTGGGCCTGAGTCACCACTGACCCCTTTTTGCAGCTGCCAGTGTTGGGGAGCCCACTCCCTCCCCAGCAGAAGAGACTTCCTCCCAGCTCCCAACCTTACCCAGCCTGGGTCCGGGGATGACCCAGGCCCGGGTTCATCTAGCTCAGGCTAGTGCTGGGGCCTATGGAGGTGACATGCTTGACCCCGTCCCAGGCCCCACGACCTCCAGAAAGCCCCGATTTCTTCTGCCAGGGCCTACATGCTCCTTCCTTTACCTTCTCCTCAGGGGGGCTGGCCGGGGCTGGGGCCTCACTATCCTGGCTGGATCTGCAGATGCTTCGAGGGGCAGGGACAGGAACCTGAGGAGAGAACACTGTGTGTATAAAGCCTTGCCCTCTCCCCAGGACTCTCCCTCCTTTCCGGGTTACTTACCTGGGGCAGCTCCCACTGAACTGAGGTGTCATCTGGATTGTAGAAGTAGGGCTTCCCGTGTTCGTCCTCCAACCTCACCCACTGTGGGGAGAGGGACGGTCAGGGCTCCGAGACCCTCTCACGGGAGGGGAGGAAAAGTTTCCCTCTAACCAGAGCCCGGAGGGGTTTGGTGGGTCAGGTGCAGGGGACGGGGCGTCTTGGAGCTTGCTCAGGAGCCGCAGTTCATGGTGTTGAGGGGAGCTACTAGCGACGAAGAGCTGGAGGAGTGACCCAGGGGCCGTCTGGGCCCATCTGCCCGCTGCCCCTACCTGCTCCTGGGTGAACTGGTTGGTGTAGAGCGTCTGCCCCTCGGAGTTCACGTGGCAAGACCAGCCGGGGGGCGTGGCCAAGGGAGAGACGGACCGAGGCTCACTGAAAGAGCCCACGGGGGAATAGTCCTCCTCGGGGTAACTGGTCAGCGACTCGGGGTAGTCCGTCTCAGGGGTAGGGGGCTGCAGGGAGCAGAAAACGGAGTCAGGATCTCAGAGCCTGTACAGCCCCTCCTGGCCCCACCCCCTCAGGCCAGGCCACGCCCCCTCACCACCAGGCTGGGGGCTGTGGGGAGCAGGAGGCGGGGTCTGAGACCTTCAGAGCTACTCAGCCCTGGCTCCGCCCCCTCCCTTATCCAGGGGTCCGTGCATAGCAGGAGACCCGGTCAGAGGCCCCTTAAAGCCACCCGCTCACCCCGGCCAGGCCCTGCCCCCTCCCCCATTCTCAGGGGCTGTGGGTAGCAAGAGGCGGGGGCAGAGGCTCTCAGAGACTCCGCCCACCCAGGTCAGGCCCCGTCCCCTCACCCGCTGGTCCCTGGGGCTGAGCGGGCTCAGGCCTGGCTGCATCTCCAGGTCGTCCTCGGGCTCGTCGTCCGGCTCGTCCTCCCAGACGGCCTCGCCCGTCAGCGGGTTGTAGAAGAACACCCTGCGGCTCTCCTCATCCCAATATTGGCCCCAGTCGGTCTCGAGGCTCTCGCGGCTGCCCACCGAGGTTGGGGAGGTGGCCGGGCTGGAGGCGCCCTCAGCAGCCTCGAAGGGCGACTCCCAGGTGGTCACGCCTGTGTCCGGGTTGTAGTAGTAGGGACGCCCGGTGCCCGCGTCCGTGTGCGTCTCCCACGACTCGCGGCGGGGGGCCGCGGTAGCGCCGGGCGAAGGGGCCGACGGCTGCCTCTCTACGTTCGCGTACACGGGCTCCGAGGAGTCGTCCACCTAAGGAAGGAGGGAGCTGACGTGACCTTCGGGGCATCTCCGGGGTCACATGGTCCCGATTCGGCTACTTGCTATCTGGGAGACCTCCCTGCCTCTGTTCCGCACGATGCCTGCCCTGCCCGGTCCGGAAATTGTAGTGAAGGGAGAATGAGGAAATATTCTTGAAAGTGCACTGTAAAGTAGGCATTGTAAAGTATGAAGTGTCGTCCCTGAGGCCTAGGCAGTTACATTATTTATTAACAATAATAAAATATCGATGAATGAGTTCTCCCAGCTATGTGCTCACTGTGCCCTGGACCTGGGGCAAATCAAGGGTGGCGCAGGAATAGAAAAATGGACTGGGACCCATTCCTTTTCCTCCCCCATTCGGGTTACATAGGGGCAGAGCTCTGCTGCATTCTACAGCCCCCACCACTCCTTCCTTCCTGGCCCAGAAAGATCTGGGACTGGAACTTCCTCAGTGTGGGTTTTACCAGAATCAATTGCAGAGAAGGGAACGAGAGGGAGAGCCAGATGGGAGGGAGGAAGGAGGAGCGAAGAAAGGTGAGGCCGTCTTCCGCCTCCAAAGGAAAGGGAGGTGGGCTGGAGGGTTCAGTCACGCAGTAACACCCTTACTGCTCTCTGCTGCCTGCAGGACAAAGTCTAAGCCTTTAATAGGCCACCAGAGGCGTCCGTCACACCTGCCTGTCTTCCATCTTATTTCCTGACATTCCTAGCCCTTTGCCTTGAACTTTACACTCCAGTAGCGTGTGCAGTTGCTGGACGTCCCACCCTCTCTCCTGCTGTCTTTTATCACAGCCTGCCTAGGCCCATCCCCACCCCTTTCTCACCTGGCAGACTTGGCTCAGGTGTCAGGTTCAAGGCCCTTCCTGAGCTTCCTCTATCTAGTGTGTCCACTACAGCCCAGCACCCTCAGCCCACCAGAGAGATAACCACATCACCAGACGCCAGGCAGAGTAGCACCAGAACATGAATATTGTTTTCTAAGAACATACAATGCTCTGAGGGAAACGAAGATTTCAACACGGTAAGCAGCACATAGTTCCAATTATGCGTTTTTAGAAACCCTCCAAAATGCTAACAGAGGTTATCTCTGGGCAGCGTAATGATGGGGACTGGGTTTGTGTTTTTTTTCTTCTTTAAACTTTTCTGTTTTCTTCTTTAAGCGTTTCTCAAAATTTTGTATAATAACCACCCCACCCCCCTTTCCTAATCACAGCAGTCCCTCTGTTGCCATGATGCCTTCGCTGAGCTGTAAACTCCCCAAGAGGGGAAGTGGGTCCTGTCAAGGTGGCATCTCCCCAGGCCTTAGGTAGGTGCCTAAAAATCCATTCATTTGTCCCACGAAGACTCACCTGTTCAGTGCAGGCACCATCCTGGGCCCTGGGGATTCGGCAGTGAACCAGTGGACCCAAATCCCTATTAGGCAGCTGGAGTCAATGGCGGGGGAGCAGGGTGGGGTGGGGGTGGGGGAGACAAGCAGGGGACTGAGCGAAATGCACTGCTAACAAGGAGACCAAGCAGTTTTAGAGCACCGGGTGGCAGGTCCCAGGCACTGAGGGAGCAGGAAGAGCTGGGTACACCAGTTCCTCACCCCTCTCCCTCACCCCAGAAGCTCTTGCGTGGCGGAGACAGGACCTCCCACCCCACTTCTCCTTTCGTGTGCCCACTGCAGCCCTCCTGGGCACCCTGGATTTCACCTGCATCTGCTTGCTGACCCTCCCCCCCACACACAAAAGGCATCTTCCCAGCTCTGTACTTTCGCTCCCGTCGGTCTCCTGGCTTGGAAGACCTTGCTCTCATTCCCCGCCTGCCCAAATCCTGCTGGCGCCCGGCTCCAAGCCTCCTGGAGAGCGTTCCGCCTTGCTGGCCAGTCCATCGTCCACCCATCTGCCTACCTCCTCTGACCCCAGAAGGCAGGAGTTTTTTGAGAGCAGGACCCAGGATGATGGAAGTGACCTCAGTCACCCTCCAGCAGGCAGCTGGTGCCCTGAAGCACATAGCCGATCCGCCAAGGATACTGACTGCTGGAGCGCACCAGTCAGTCCCACGCCACACTTCACGCCACACAACACGCATCTCTGACACCACAGGAGAGGCTGGAGCCAGCTCTGAGCAGGGACTTCCTGGGAATGAGGGCTCTGCACAGGAGCCAGGAGACTCCTGGGGAGGATGGGATGGAGGCAGAGGAAGGTGGCTGACTAGACGCACCTCCTACCCAGCCCAGCTGGACCCACTGAGGCTGGAAGGTCATGGGGGTGGGTGGTGAGCTAAGGAAGGAGCCAGGCGCGTTGAAGCAGGGATTTCCGCCCAGCAAGCTGCTAGGCTTGGCTGGGAGTCCTCAGGGAACTCCAGGCTGGGCAGGTTGGTGTGGATCTTGCACAAAGAGCAGCCCTAGCAGGCACAGAGGAGACATAGGAGCTAGATGCGTAGGCCCCCAGCATGATAGCGCCCTCAGGAGGAAGGGAAGATAGAGAATCACCCTGCGGAGCTCCAGGCCGCAAATCAGAGGCCCAATGGGAGTGAGGCAAGATTCCGTGGAAGGAAGCACATTCTAAGGGTTGGGGCTGCCTCAGAGACATACTCCGGAGGTAGTAAGGGGTAGTAAGGAGGGGAGCAGTGAGGGGTGCATCAGCCCCGTGGAGGGAACTGGGCTTCAGCAGCCCTGAGACCTCTTCAAACTCTAGAACTCTCTGTGGAACCCTCACGGGGCCAAGATAGAGGCGTTTTCCTCTCCTAGCAGAGCCACAGCCAGGGTCAGACTGGAAGCCAGGTGGGGACAGTCCCTCTGTGCCTTCTGGCCTTCAAGGGGAGGCTGGCCCAGGTTACAGCAGGGCCTGGGACTCCCTGCCCACAGCTGGCCCGGGGTTACAGCAGGGCCTGATAACACCGCACTGCAGCCCATCGACAGACCCTGACTAGGGCCCCAACGGCTCTTGAGGCCCAGATGCCTATCGTGACGGAAACACAGGGAACGCCAAGTTGGGAAGGGGAAGTGATCTCCCACCTCAGGCCAGGGGACAGAGCCAAGAGGCACCCTGGCTTACACCGCACTCAGCTGCCCGGCCCCCCACCACCCCCGTCTCCAGTTCCCTCCCTGACCCACAAGCGGTGGCAGGCCTGCCTGTCTTCCCCCAAGCTGATGGCAGCGTCTCTCGGCGCCCCTCCACAGCCCCTCTCAGACAGGCAAGGCCTTGGGGAAGGAAAGAGGCAAGAAGGGAGGCATCCCCCAAATCTAGGAGAGGTCCTGCTCCAAAACCTGGCGCACCCAGCCCCTACAGCGCCAGAGGATGGAAGCCCACGAGTGGCCCCTTGACCCAGACGCCCTCAGCCGTCCCCATCAGAGGCCAAGCCTGCCTCCCAATGCCAGGGTCCCCTACCTGTCCCCGCAGGGCCTGACTCTGCCTCCTGGTCAGCTTGGCAATCATATCCACCATCCTGTCCCCACACAGACCCTGGGACGGAGCCCTGGGAAAACTTCAGGGGTGGAGCCAAGGGGTACAACCCCAGGGCTAGCACAGGGCAAGGGGGAAACAAGAAGTTACTTTGAGATGGCGGGAGGCTGAGCCTCCAGCCCATTTCCTGTCGGGGCTGCGGAAGTGCTGCCTGGGGCAGAGGCTGCCTGAGATGGGGCGGGGGCGAGGGAGTGGCGTCTCAGGCTTGGGGTATTTTTATGTGTCCAGGGATGCACTGGTCTTCCTACCCTATGCTCTGATTCCTGGCAAGTTCTGAGTCCCAGGTCCAGGTCCAGCCGTGGAGCAGGACGACACTGGGACCACAGGTGGGGGAGGGGTAGGCTGCGCGGCTGGGTGCAGGCAGAGGGGGCGTTTGGGTGCCACGGCCAGGGTCTGGGCTGGCATAGACAGGACATGGAGTGGCCACCAACTCCCACCCGGGGCCCAGGAAGGATGTGATGGGGAAGAGGAAGCTTGTGTGTGTGTGTGTGTGTGTGTTGTGGGGTGCGTCTCAAAGAGGAAGGGTCTGGGCAGATGTGGTATCAGAGCGAGCCAGTGTCTGGAATCCTCCAGCCACACAGTGAACAGAAGGGATTCTGACCACACCACAATCTACTCGCCTGACCGCCTCCTCCCGCCTGGGTCACCGAGATGCACCCCCCCCGCCCCCACCGCCTGCATGTCCACATACTTGCACAAGTCTGCCTGTGCCCCCACTCGCCGAGGACCCGGAGAAGGGGTCAGGGGCTAGCTCCCCCACCCCTATACCAAGAGTTTCCTCAGGCCTCTCCTCTCTTTGCCCTCTCACCGGGTGGCTGTCCAAACCCCAGCCCCGCACCAGGGGCACAGCCTGTCCTGGGCGACAGGCCCCGAGCCCCTCCAAGATGAAGACGGCTTTGTCTTCCTGATGCCCTCAGAGCTGCTTTCCCCACCCCAGCCCCCAAGGCCAGGGGCACGCTGCCACCACCCATCTGCCCAAGTGTTTCCCGTAATGGCTGCCCAGCTACTGGTTCGGGCTCCGGCCCCCGCCTTCTACCCCCGATGCCAGACCCCTCATCTTCTGCTCTTCCATTTCAGTAGCCGCCTGTCCCCAGCCCGGGCCCTCCTTTCTCCCCTGCCCGTGTCCCCCAGGTCGCTCCTTCCCTGCACCTGCTGTGCACTCAGGACAGGGACGCCTAAGTAGGGCTAGGTGTGGTGTCGGCTTGGGCTGTGGGACATCTGGACAGACCACATCCGCGGCAGGCCAGGGACCCGCGCCCTAGTCTGCCCTCAAAGCTCTAGTGACACTCCCCTAGTGTCCCTGGTGGGGCTCAGAAGCCGGGAACACCAGAGGCAGAGAGGTCTGGGGTCCTCCCACTTGTCACACACATGACACATCCCACTGTCCCCACCCCGAAGGACATGGGCCACACACACACACACACACACACACACACACACACACACACACGACAGGTCACCAAGAGGGAGGGAACAGCCTGTGTACATTCCAGAGCGGCCAGGAACTCGGAGCCAGCAGCAGGGAGTTGCTGGGGCACGAAAGGGGAGAGGAAGCAGGTGTGGGAATCCGGCCCTCGGCGCTGCCCTGCTGCAGAATTAGCAGGCAGGGTCTCCCAGTGGCAGAAGCCAAGAGTGACAGGTGGGGGACTGGGACCTTCGAAAAGGCAGCCCGCCTGCTGATCTTCCCCAGTAAGAAGCCTGGCAGCCATGTCTGGGGCCTCCCGGAGGGCTCCGGCCTCACGCTGTAGGGACTGAGCAAAACCCACACAGCTCGGCCTGTTCCCTGTCAGGGAGGTTGGCGCCTCAGGCCTCGGGTATGGGCTTCTCCCAGGGAGAGGAGGTGCGATCACAGCAGCTCGCCAGTGGGGTCCTCCACCCCCCACCACACCCTCGCACCTTGCCTGACCTCCAGGGCCACATCGTAGGGGAGGGGACAGAACAAGTCCCCTGCATATCGCCCGTCTCTCGGGCCCTCTGTCCTCACCCCCTTCCCTGCAAAACCCAGCAGGTGCGACCAGAAAATGCTATCAGTTCTCTGGGGCCAGAGGCTAAAGACATGCCTGCAAACCAGTGACTGGGGCCTGGGGTCTGGCTCTGGGGGCTGCGGGAGGTGGGGGGGACAGGATCTCCTTTGCCGACTCTGTGCCACCTGAGCTGGGTGGAGGGAGAGCTGGGAATAAATGGTGATCTTTGCCTCAGTGCAGCAGTGAGCTTCGCCAAGTGCACAGGACTGCCCTGGTGTCCCTCCCCTGAGCACGCCCTCTCCAGGACAGAGTCCGGGCCTCACTGCATCCACCCCTAGCCACCCATCTGCAGTGGGAAAGCTGGGGGGGGTCACCCCACAGGGTCCTCAAGCCTCAGAAGAGTGAGGAAGCATTCTTGGAGCACCCCCCACACCCCCCCCGCCGGAGAGTCTGACGTAACTTGTTTGGACTGGGGCCTTGGCGAAGGCCAGCGTGAGGCTCAGTGCAATCTTATGCTTCCCCTGTAGCCGGAGAGTCCAAACACAATAGCCCGAGGTGAGGTTCTTCTCTGGGGTTGGGGTCAGAAGCATCCTTTGATTAGAAAGGAAAAAAAGAACAGAGCAGGATTCCAGAGACAGGGCTTCCTGTATAGGGGGTGCCTTAGCTTCTGTCTGGGCAGCCTCTTGAGTCTCTGGGCCTCTGCTTCTTTATGCATAGAATGGGCTGTCATTCTCTGCCCCCCGCCCTCCCCCCGCCCCCGCTCACAGGGCTGGGTTCTGTGAAAGTGCCAGGCAGGCCCCCTGAGGTTTCTGCACCCGCTGGGGACATGGGGACAAAAGCAAGGCGGAACCTCTGCTTTTTTGGCTCTGGTTTTCGACTGAGCGCCCTTGTCTCTGGACTCTGCCCGCAGCCTCTCGGTGACCTCATGGGGCCGAGCGCTTTGCCTGCTCCTGCGGGGCAGGTGGGGTCTGGGGTGGAGCCCCTCTGCCGCTCCCATGCCCTGTGCTCTGGGTGAGGCTGGCAGGCACCCAGACATCCTGCTACGGGGCCAGGAGGAGTCAAAAACCGTCTGTCAAGGAACCTGCCAGCAAGCAAAGGCTGTAATCGAGAGCCACGCGAGGAAAATGTGACAGGGTCCCCTCCGATGTATCTGCACCTGCACCCACTGTTCCTCCTCATTTCCCCAGTGGAGGGACCAGGGTCTCCTGTCCAAGCCAACCTCCCCAATCTGGGTCCCGGGGACCCTGTTGCCTCTCATGCGCTTAGAGCTGCCTCTCTTCCAAGCTCCGCCCCCTCCCACCTGACTGCCTTTGGCTCTTTGGCCTTTCAACCAACTCAGGGTCTCTCCATCTTAAGAAAAAGTGCGTCCCTGGACCCAGCTCTCCCTGCCTTCTTTCCAGAGCCACTTCTTGTCTGCGTGTGTGCACCTGCCATCCCGCTGTCTACGCGCCCTGCCGTCCAGCCCGCTGCTCGGGTCTCCTACTCTCTCCCCGATGACAAAGGGGTCCTCGTTGGGCCTGACTGCCCTCCAGGACTTAGTCCTTACCACCCTCTCCCTCCTCGTCTGCGTCGCCACCTTTGGGTGCCTCCTCAGCTTTGGGCCCAGGCTCCTCTCCCTCCACCCAGCTTCCTGACGCTTGCTCTCACCTTTGCTCTTCACTCCACTGTCCTGGGGAGGCCCAACCAGCTCTGGTAGGTTAACAACCCGCATTTCCAGGAGCGTAGACCCAACAGCCCCCCAGGGTGTCCTCGGTCCACCCCAAAAGCTGCACGTCCCAGACCAAATTCACCTTCTTCCTCCTCCTTCTTTCCATCTTGGCATCAGGTTGGTTGCTTAAGCGGAGACCTGGAGTCACCGAGCTGGGTGGCCTGACCTGCCTAAGCCTTTCAGACCTACCAGTCCCCAGGTTAAACAGGGACTGGAGGAACACGGGAACCCCACCGGAAGGCAGCAAACATCCAGATCTAGAGTAGATGTCCTACGGGGGAGCTGGTCTGGTTTCTGTGTCAGGGCAGGAAGAGAGGGAGGGGACAGTCAAGAGGGATGTAAGACACAGCCACACGGAACGCACAGTCCTTGAGCCGATCCCGGTTCAAACAAACTGGCTGTGAGAGATTTGTTTTAGGCCAATGAGGGACATGGGACTGTGGTCTGGGTCTTAGATGATATTTTAAGGAACTAAAGTTAACTTTGTCAGATATAATAACGGTAATGGTGTTGTGACTGTGGAGAAAAACATTTTTAAGAACTACATGCTGAATTTTTTAGGCATGAGCTATGATAAAGTCTGGAATTTATTATTTCTTGGCCAAAAAAAAGAAAAAAAGATAGAATAAACTTGGCCAGCAGTAATTGTCAAATCTAGTAATGGGTATAACTATCTTCATTTTAATATTCTTTTTTGCTTCTTTGTATATTTGAAGATCTTCATAATAAAAAGGGGGGAGGAAATCTCCCTCAAACTCTTGCTATTGTGTGTTCACAGCACTACAACTTTATGAGGTGTCCACTGTTTCTTATCCAGAAGGACTGGGCCTTCTAGCTCTCCCCTACCCTCCCTAGTGATTTCTCTCCCTTTATGATGCGCCTCTGGTGCTAGGAATTATGGAAAGATGGCAGCTTAAACGTGTCCTGCTTCTCCCTTTTCCCCGACTGCTACGCCCTAGGAAGGCGTAGGTGGGCAGGGCTGGCCGGCACCGGCGGGGTCCTGACACAGAAGCTGGAACCCAGGAGACCCCGGGGCAGCCCAGGCCCACCGTGGGCCCCTAGGGGGAAGGCAAGGTGACCCCCAGGAGCCAGCAGGGAGCCAAACAGGTAGGCTAAGCACTCCCTGCCCGCAAAGCTGGGGATGCTGAGGAGGAAGGGAGCAGCCAGAGTTCCCGATGGGGTCTTAGCAGGGGCCTGCCCTGCCCCCACAGCCCCACTGGCAGAGATCATCGCTCCTCCATGGGGCCCTCCGATGGCTGCACCCCAGCACCGGTGAGCAAAGTTACGTAAACCCCACTCCTCTGACAAGCTGGAGGCTGGAGAGGCAGAGCAAACACAACGGCCAAACCCACCACAGCGGTCACACCTTACTATAGTGGGGTCCGGAGATGCAGGAGACTGGCCAGAAATCATGGTGGGAAGAGGAACTCATCAGTGAGAAGGGACAGGACAGCAGGATGGCCACCCAGAAGGACATAATGAAAGGTGAGTCTGCATCTTACTCTGTCCGGTCAGGTATACCCTCGAAGGATCAAAGGTTTAGATGTAAAAAGTGAAACCATAAACATACTCAAACAGGAAAATGCGAGCAAAATTCTATATTTAAAAGAGACTTTTGTAAGGGCACCTGGGTGGCTCGGTCACTTAAGCGTCCTGCTCTTGGTTTCCACTCAGGTCTTGATCTCACTGTTTGTGGGTTTGAGCCCCACATCGGGCTCTGCGCTGACAGCATGGAGCCTGCTTGGGATTCTCTCTCTCCACCCCTCTCTCTCTGCCCCTCCCCTCCTCTCTCTTGAATAAATTTTGAAAAAAAAAAAAAAAGACCTTCGTAATAGAAACTCAAAATCTAAAAGCCATAAATTTATGCATTTGACCACCTAAATGTATTTTTAGTAATTTGTGTGGCCAAAAAATAACATTAGCAAAGTCAAAAGACAAACTTAGGGAGATTGCAGCTCATGTAAGAGATAAAGAGCTATTTCCTAGCTCGTCTAGCAAAACCTCCTAGAAATCAGTAAGGAAAAGGAAAACAAAGTCCTTAAATCTATGTAAGGATGCTCACCCTCCCTGAAAAGAGAAATGCAAATTTCAGCTATCTGAAGACCATATATTTTACTATCAGACTGGCCCAAAACAAAATTTTGGTGACACTCGGTTGGCAAGGCTGTGGGGAATCAGAGCCTCACATCTGTGCTGGTGGGAATGTAAGTTGACATAAGCCCCACAGACGGGGAGGCAACTTGGCAAAATCCGACCCAGCAATCCTACTTCTGGGATTTAGCCTTGATTTACCAGCACAGGTGTGAAAGATGATTTATTACAGCATTGCTCGTAATAGCAAAAGATGGGAAAGTATACTGCTTAAATATATTATGAGACGGCCCTCCAGTGGAAAACTGTGCAGCTATAAGGAAGGAGACGATACTCTGTGTATAAATCCCAAGATACGCTGTTACATCAAAAAGGCAAAAAATAAACAAGTTATAGGATGTGTGTATTGCATACAACCTTTATGTAAGAGAGACAGAAAGTCAAGTAATCAAATGCATATTCATACAAATTTGTACTTCTATAAAGAAGCTCTGGAAGAATAGGGAAAGGATTAATGAGAGTGGTGACTTCTGAGCTGATGGAGAACGGGGTATGAAGGAGGGGTATGTGCGGGAGATTTTACTATCTACTTTTTAAAAATGTTTATTTATTTTGAAAGAGAGAGAGCGGGAGTGAGCAGAGGAGGGGCAGAGAGAGAGAGAGAGAGAGAAAGAGAATCCCAAATAGGTTCCGTGCTGTCAGCATAGAGCCCATGGCGGGGCTCAAACCCAGCAACTGTGAGATAGGACCTGAGCTGAAATCAAGAGTTGGATGCTTAATGGGGTGCCTGGGTGGCTTAGCTGGTTAAGCGTCTGACTTTCGCTTAGGTCATGATCTCACGGTTCATGGGTTCGAGCCCCGCGTCGGGCTCTGTGCTGACTGCCAACTCAGAGCCTGGAGCCTGTTTCAGTCTGTGACTCCCTCTCTCTCTGACCCTCCCCTGTTCATGCTGTCTCTCTCTCTATCTCCTAGAAATAAATAAACATTAAAAAAAAAAAAAGAGTTGGATGCTTAACAGACCGAGCCGCCCGGGTGCCCCTTACTATATACTTTTTAATGTCGTTTTGATTTTTAAAAACCATGAAAGTATATTATCTATTTAAAAAAAAAAATCAAGGCTGTTTGCAAGATAGAGGGGCTAGAAAACAGTGGCAACTTAAAAAAAAAAAAAAAGAACTCTTAAGAAGATTCGAGGAAAGCACAAAAAACGAGACTACGTTAGAACTTAACGTGTATCACTGGACTACTCATTGAAGGCGAGGATAGTCACTCTCCAGGCTCAAACAGTGGCCTGGAAGATAAAGCAGGAGAAATTGCTCGGAGCAAAGGTACACAGAGGCAGAAATGAAGGAGGTAAAGCTACAAAACTGGAGGAGCCCAGAGAGCTAATGTGCAAATGAAAGGTAAAGAGGAAACGATAATCCTGCAACAAATAGATTTCTCTAAACTGAAAACAGACCCAGGCTATTTAGAGACTGACAGGGCTCCAGAGGGGAGCGCTGAGAAAAACAATCCTTACTCTGCACACCCAAGGGGTGTTTGCTTAGGAACCCTGGGGAAGGGTCGCCTGGGTGGTTCAGTCTGTCAAGCATCTGACTTGGGCTCAGGTCATCATCTCACGGCTTGTGAGTTCGAGCCCCGTGTCGGACTCTGTGCTGACAGCTCGGAGCCTGGAGCCTGTTTCAGATTCTGTATTTCCCTCTCTCTCTGCCCCTCCCCTGCTCACTTTCTCTCTCTCTCTCAAAAATAAATGTTAACAAAAAAATAAAAAAGGAACCCCAGGGAAAAGCAGAAGCCACTAATGAAACGCAAAGTGTAGCAGGACACAGATTAACTGGCTTAGAATAAGCAAATCAATAGCAACCGGAGATTGAGATTGAAGAGAAGAAGACCACGGAAAACCAAGAAATGTAAAATAAACATCAAGTATATTGTACTCATTGTTGAACAAAATGTGGAAAGGTTGCACGATCCCATCAAAAGACAGAGCCAGCTTGGGTTTCAAAATACAGTGATAGGATACGTATAAAAATACACTTAAAAACGTGATAATGTTGAGGGGCACCTGGCTGGCTCAGTCATTAGATCAGGTGACTCTTGAGCTCAAGGTTTTGAGTTCAAGCCCCACATTGGGTGTAGCGATTACTTAAAAATAAAATCTTAAAAAAAGTGATAATGTTGCAAATTAAGGGATACTGAGAGATATGAGCAAGTGCAAAAAAAAAAAAAAAAAAAATAATATAAAATAAAAAGAGTGGCCATATTCGTAAAAGGTGGAGTTTCAGGGTGAAAGCACTATGCGGGATAGAGGGACACCAGATAATGACACAAAGACACTATTTGTGACGACAGAACAGTCAAAATCTGGGCACTCCCAACAGTGTTGACGTTGAATATAAAAAGCAAAACCTAGGGGCGCCTGGGTGGCTTAGTCGGTTGAGCGTCTGACTTTTGCTTAGGTCATGATCTTGCAGTTCGTGGGTTCGAACCCCGCGTCGGGCTCTGTGCTGACTGCCAGCTCAGAGCCTGGAGCCTGTTTCAGTCTGTGACTCCCTCTCTCTCTGACTCCCTCCCCTGCTCACGCTGTCTCTCTCTCTCTCCTAGAAATAAATAAAACATTAAAAAAAAAAAAAGCAAAACCTACTAAAAATACAAGAAGAACTTTACAGAGAAAATGTGAGTGGGAGATTTACTAAATCTCTAATGGAATTGGAGCAAAAGACAAAAACAAAAAGAAATAGCCAAAGCAAACACAAGTTTGGATAATATAATCAGTCAGCTTGGTTTGATACATATAGGACCTTACGTGCCTTAAATAAAAAATATACGATTTTTCTGGGTCTACGAAACACTTAGAAAAGTCATTTACTTGGTGGCAAAGAAACCCATAGATAAATTTAAAAGCGGAGATTTTACAAATCCAGTAAAAAATGAATGCTTTCCTAGTAAAGTATAAAATGGCCAAACTTAACAAGAGCTGGTAGAGAACTTGAAAAGACCGAATCACCGTCGCCGAGAAAAAAAGTCTGCCGCTGACAAAGCGCCAGGTGCAGAGGGTATCAGGGAAGAGGCTGAACTGTCAGTCCTTTCCTTGGCCAGGAGGCAACCCCACAGAAACTTCTCTCTGGCTGGTGGGCTTCTGGGGAGGAGGGCTCTACACAGCACCCGCACCACACCGTAACCGTCAGGTGGCTTTGCCAAGGTTTCCTCCCAGACAGTAAACTGCCCAAGGGCAGGGACCACGCCTTGGTTTTCATTGCCTCTCAGTGCCCAGTCCAGCACCTGCCATTATCTGAATCAATGACACGGTGAGTGAAAAATGACCGTGTCATTGTCAGCACACCGTGATGCCCTGCGTCTATAAACCTCTCTGACACAGAACAGCGCAGAATGGATGGAAAGAAACCAAAATGCTAATAGTCGTTAGATTGAAATTTCACGCCCCCCCCCATTAACTAAATATTTGTAGTGGCATTAAACTATTGATATGGGGCGGGGGGGAATAGTAATGTACAAGCTCAGACAATTCCAGAGGGCTCTCCAGTTGTGGAGTCGAGGCAGGAAAGAGGCTGGGGAGGGGCGGTGGGGTGGGTGGGCTGGAGGCAGGCCCGCCTTCTGGCACCTTTCTTGGTTCTTCTGGCTTCTTCTCTCAGGCCAAGTCGGCCCAGCCCCCAGGTCAGACACGAAAGCCCGGACAGGGACCCCTGCCCTGCTCACCTATGCCTCACGGTGGACCTCCATCCAGGGGAAGGAGAGGAGGTGGGGTGGCACCCCTGGTGCCCAGAGCCTGGGCTGGACAGAAGGGTCCTGCGGGCCTCACTGTGCCTAAGCAGGTGCTCTGGAAATCCCTGCGCACCACAGAACTTCCTCAATTTGCCAAGAGAGTGTCCTAAATTTCACCAGGAACCTCTATGTCCCTCGGAGCCCGTCCTGGCCGGCCCCAGTTCCCTCAACGCCAACCTGCATTGACTGTCCCCAGACACTCTGGTCTGGAACCCTGACCACGTTCTGATCAGCTGAGCCCAGGCACGGTGAGGGGCTCTCCCATGCCGAGAGCCGGGCACTGAGCGGCCGTCGGGGTTGGCATTCATAACCAACTACCTGGCCCTTCCCACGATGGGACACAGACAGCTCCAGGAAGGGCTCCAGGGAAGAAAGAGTTACAGCCGTGGCTGTAAGGGCTTGAGAGGGAGGCCGACTGCTGGGGTTCAAGAAGGAAGTAGGGAGGCAGGTGGGCCTCTCTCAGGAGGCCCCGGGGGTGGGGGCTGGGAGGAACCTCAGAGACCGAAGGTTAGTAATGAGGCCCAAGCTCAGAGGAGATCGCCCAGGGGACCCCCAGGGCCATGGGGGCTGTCGCGGGCCTGCAGGGTGGGAGTGGTGGGTGGAGGGGGAAGAGGCTGGTGGCCGGAAAGTGGGGTGAGGATGGGAGGGGGCTGACCACGGCTCTTCCATGGGTCACGTCAGAGGCCGGGCAGTGGGGCTCCAGGATCCGCCTGGGGCTGCAGGTGAGTCATGGGGAGGGGAAGGTCAGCCCGGGTATGAAGAAACCAGCTGGGCCGCCCGGGGCAGCTACCCTCCCTGGGGAGGCGAGAAAGACCGAGGCTGGGAGGAGGGAGGACTCACTGGACCCTCCCGTGGGCCTCAGCTCCCGCCCCCCGCTCGTACCAGCACGCCCCTTTCCAGAGGGCCCCCTCGCTGGTCCCCAAAAGGGACCCAGGTGGGTCTGTCCGGGGCCAGTTTCTCGGTCTGAATCACAGCTGCCTGGGGCAGCCCTCACAGTGTCCCATGAAGTGCGTGCCCAGCCTGGGGTCCGGAGAGGAGGCTGGAGCACCTCCAGGCGAGTCCCCCAGTCCCTGGTGCGGGGGTGGGGGGGGCAGGTGAGTTTCAGCAGAGGTACAGGCAAAGGCTGGGGGGAGGTCAGGAAGGAGGGGAGGGGGGGAAACTGCCGTGGCACACCCCCTGTGCGGCGGGGATGGACGGTCACTCACAGTTCTCTGCAGAGGACAGGGGGCCAGGGCCCCAGGGCTCCTTCCAGTCCAGGCCGCCTGCTCAGGTGGGGCACCGGCTGGGCTGCTGGCAGAGGCCCTGGCTGTAACTCTTTCTTCCCTGCAGCCAATGCCTGGGCAGCAGGGGCGGGCTCCAGTCCTGAGGCCCTGGGGCGGGGATGGTGACCGCAGCCAGAAATCCCGACCAGGCAGGGGAGGAGTCTCAGGGGCCCCTCCTCACCAGGCTCCAAAGCCCCTCCTTAGCAGCGGGGGGAGTAGAGTGCTCCAGCCTACCTGCTCCCCCCTCCTCAGAAGGTGTGGCTCTGCCCTCCCCGGGCACCCTCAGGGGCGGCCTGGAAGCCGGGGGTTGACATTCATGCCTCCTGCCCAGGGCTGGGCACCGGCAGGGCGCTTAGAAAGTGAATACTTGTTTGCCTTGGGCTTGTACTGTCCCTGCTGAGGGGAACAGGCTGGCCAAGCCTGCAAGCCACCCCGCTGAGACCGAGCCTGGTGAGCAGGGTGGGGTTCAGAGTCAGGAGGCATGGAACTGATTTGGACTCAGCCCCCTCCCGCCTGGGTGACCTTCAGCCAGCCACTGAACTTCTCCGAACCTCCGCACTCTGGCACATGGGGGCGCCCACGCCTGCCTTCTGAGCGGGGAGTACGAGCCTGCCAGTGAGAGCCCATGGGACCCTTAGTCCCTTTGGGACAGGATCACGTCATGTGTTCCCATGCTTTGTGTCCCGTGTCCAGCACTTTGACTAGCACACACCAGGGAGCTCACTGCAAGCCAGGTGAGGGAATCGTGAACGACAAGGCTGTAAAACGCCATACAGTGTAGAGGCTTCTCTCTTCTGGGGTCCCCGCCTCTGCCAATTGTCCTACACCCATGCTACCCTGTCCCTCTGTCCAATGGTCCACTGTCCCCGATGACCCTATGTCACTTCCATCTTCACATCCTTCCCCTTGCCTCAGAGGGAGTGGGTCCCTCCCCATCTGCCCTTATCCTCGCCCCTCCCCCCTCCCCCCTGTCTCCTGGGAGCCCATCTCATCATCCATCTTCTCACCATCCTCAGCCTCCTGCTATTCTGGCTCCTGCACATTCGCTCAGATCTGGGGAGCCTTCCCTCCCCACCCCCACCTGCCTCTGGCCACACCGCGTCTCTCCCTTCCCTGCCATGCTTCTGAGCTGTCTCCACTCAGCCTGCGTCCTTTCCTTCATCCCTCTGACCTCTGCTTTCTGTTTCTAGTAACCCCTTGACCAGCTCCTGATAACGTGGCTGCTAATCTTGTGGTCAACACTTTTGATAAACGTGTGATGGCCTTTATCTAACTTCCCCTTTCTTCTGCACACTTCTCGGTGTCTGGACCAGCACTCCCCTGCTTTTCCTCCTGGTTCCCTGACTGTGTCTTCCCCTGGGGCTCCGCTTCCCTCTCTTGGTCACCCAAATGTGAATGTGGTGGGCTCAGGGCTGTGGTCCCCATGACCACATGCCTCCCCTCCCCCCGTCTCCTCACCACATGCCTAAGGGCTTCTCCCGGGCGGCTAACAGCTCCAGGACCGGCACCAAAGCAGTGGGCCTTTTCTCCACCCACGCCTTCCCAGCAGCCCCGTTCCCCCCGGAAACAGACCGCTGTGTGCCAGGTGTGCACACTGGAAGGCTGGGACTCATCCTGACTTCTCGCCTACCCTCCTCAGCCCATCGGCCACCAGCTCTCTCGGAATCCACTTCCCAAACTTCTCCTATCGTCACCGCATGCCTAGGAGACCATGAGGTCCTCTGCCCATCTTAAAGTCCCAGCCAAAGGGGGCTTTTCCGAACCCCACTGCCTTCTCTGCTGAGTCTTCCAGCAGCTGCAGGGTGAAGTCCAAATTCCTGGCCCTGCCAGGCACCACCCACTTCCCACCAGAGCTGCAGCAGTGCAGGGTGGAGGCGGGGCTGTAAGGCCCCTGGGGTGCGGCATCTCACACCTGCACCCATGCTGTGCACCACAGCACCCTGGGTGTCCTTTTTATCTCAGACGGCCTGGGCTGTGCTGGACTGAGAGATCGTCCCCTCTTGCCAGGCTCCTGACCCAGATGGTAGCCCTCCAGGACTGGGGCTGTGCCTCACCAGATGTTTGGCAAATGCCAAGGTCAATTCATGCTTAGTTAACGAGGGAATGAAGGGGAAAGGTAGGAGCTGCCCTCCTGCCTCCTCCCAGAAGAAAACAGGCAGACTCATCGTTCAGGAAGTTCCTTCTCTAAATGCTGCCTTGAATAACTAAGGGTAGAATGGGGCTTCCTTCCCAGGAGACAGACACCTCCCTACGCCACCCCTGGAGTGTGTCACCACCCCTGGAGTGTGTCAGGGATGGGGTGTCAGGGAGGCCCACAGCTGACACTGGAATAAAGCAGGGTCATGGGAAGTGTGAGATTATACCCCTTAAACGGGGAGAAAACCAGACCGGAGGTGCTAAGCCTCTTGTTGAGGCCATAACAGTGCATTCATTAGGGCCAGAAGTGGCATCAGGCAGAGCATCTCCACCAACACCCAGGTCTCTGGCAGATGCCCCAGTTCCTCCCTGTGCGAGCACCACCCCTCTCTCCATCACGTGTCCCCACGGCCAACACACCACTATACTGCGCCGGAAGAAAGAGGGGCAAGGAGAGGGAATGTGGAAAGGCCCTGGAATGTGCCTCCGAGAGCCTGCCAGGAAAAAGGAGGGACGCCGCGGTAAAGAGCACTGATATCCAGCCATCTGTCCCAGAGAAGGGGGCAAACTGGCCAGCAGAGACACCGCGCACGTTATTTCCCACCCCCCATCCCTGGGGTTCCCTCTGGGCGGTGTCCCCGTCCTTGTTCCTACCCGCCGAAAGCTATTCCCCGACATGACCACAAGGGGGCGGGCTGCTCCTTGCAGAAACGGGAGCGAAGGTGGCGCAGACCAGGATACGCATGCGACCGCAGGCAGCCTCGGCGGAGCGCTTACTACGTGCCAAGCATTTCCATGCCTCACCTCGCTGAAGGCCCACAACTCTAATCCTTAGGTTTTGTCCCGTGTTTACACACGAGGACAATGGGGCTGGGGAATTAAGTGACTCCTCAGCAGGTGACAGGCGACTCAGCAGGGTCAAATTCCAGTCTGTCTAGCATCAAATCCTGAGCTCTTTGCACTGTAACCAGATGGGCGGAGGGGAGACCCAGGAGTTCTCAGCCCGGGAAGGTGCTTTCTTCCTCTGGGCACCCCAGACTCAGTCCTGGCGTGCGCCAGGCATCAATGTCTACAACAAGTACATTACATCAAGTCCAAAGAAAGAAGTCAGAGACTTACAAGGGTTGAGGATCATCCATCCACACTTTCTACCCCTCTTTGGGCCAAAGGGCAAATTGAGACCCTCGGAGAGGAAATGAATTGCCCACAATTACCCAAATGTCAAAAAGCAGATGTCAAAATGGGGGTCTGTACATCCTCCCTCCCCAACCACCGACCCAAAGTTCCTAAAGTTGAAGACGTCAGGGTCAACAAAAGGATTCTGAGGATATAAAAGTGTTTTTAAAACGCACTCTATTTTCGATTTCCTAAAATTAACAACCGGGTTCTGAAACGAAAAAAACAAAGCAAAACAACAAAACTATAACTGGACCGCTTCCTGAAAAAAACAAATCAACAGTTGTCTTTTTTTTTTTTTTTTTTTTTTTTTTAAGGGGGGAACTGAAATGTTGGGAGAAGCCAAAAAAGGAAGCAGATCCCTGACTTTCACATCCACTGCCTCATCTGACGCCTAACCTCCTATGAGAAAGGAGAGGCGGGTGGAGCGGCCCTGCAGGTTCACAACCCCATCTCCGGACGCGTTTCGAATGCTGCGGATTTTAGAAAGGTAATACGGCGCATACACCTGCCAGCGAGGCTTGGAGCGGTACACTGTCATCCAGTTATCTGCATTTCTGTAGTGAAACTAAACGTAATAAATAAAGACCACCCACAGCTTGACATCGCTTTAAGTCCAATTTAACCACCAACTGAGTTACGGAAAACCTTTGGGCTCCAGAGAGCTTCGGCATTTTGGAATTGCAGTTAAGTGACTGGGAGCTTGCACCCTTCTCTTTCCGTGGCGCAGAAAAGCGAGGCTCGGCGGACACTGCCGCTCCGTCGAGCCGGACGCTAAGCCGAATGGGTCTCCTTCGAGCCCCGGCTCGGAGCGGGCGCAGCACCCCCGCCCGCCTCCGCGCTCCCCGTACCTGCTGCGGGCGCTCCTCCCGCGGCGGGCCGCGCACGTCCTGGATGGCCTCGTAGACGTTCTCGGAGTCGCTGCGCGCCAGGGGTCGCGGGCACACCCACGAGCCCGCCACGCTGCAGGCCTTGAAGCTGCCCGCGCTCCCGAGGAGGCCGGCAGGGGGCGCGACGGCGGCGCGCGCCAGGTCGTCCAGGGACTGGGCGGGCCGCACGGGCGCCGCGGGCCGCGTGTACAAGCAGGTGGGCAGGCCCGGCGCCAGGCTGCTGCGCTGGGTCGCGGCGCCGCGGCGCGCAGGGCCGCACAGGGAGCCCACGCGGCCCCGGGGCTCGGCGAGCGTGCCGTCGGGGCCCGCGGACGCCGGCGCGCTCACGAAGCGGTAGTCGTAGGCTAGCGGTTCCGGGGCCGCGGGGCCCGGGCGGAGCGCGGGCGGCGTGGAGGTGGTGGCGGGGTCCCCGAGAGCCGGCAGCTCGCGCACATACTGCGCGGGCAGGTAGAAGGGGCGGCCGCCGGGCTCGCGCCGAACGTGCCACCAGTGCTCCGTGCTTCGGCGCAGCAGCCGGTAGCGCTCATTGGGCTGGATGGCGACGCGGCGCCCGTCCTTGCCCGTGTATTCGAAGGGATGCTCCACCAGCACGTACACGTCCCCCTTGACGTCCGCCGCCATCGCGGCCCTGGCGTTTCCCTGTGAGTATCAAGAAGGAGGGGCACGGAGGTCAGGGCCACCGAGCCGGGAAGCGCACCGCACTAGGGGACAGAAGACCTGGGTTCGAGTGCATCCCTCGTGTGCATTAGGGCCTCGGATTTCCGATCTCAAAAAAGGGGGACTTGGATAAAATAATCTCCAAGGTTCTCGTTCTTACACTCACTGATGGAATTATGACATATCTTCATTCGGACAATACCTTCATTCCGTGGCATTGAGTATAAGATTTGAGTCTCGATTCAATCCCTTGGAGAAATTGTGGGTGATACTGTCCCAGCTTTATTTACAGCCAAGGAGGCCTGGACTCAAAGGGTTGGGGTGATTGCGATAAAGTCACCACATTTGCCTAAAAGTTGACTGGGCCTCGGTTTACAGGCCTGTGAAGTGGAGAGAACTGTCCCTTTCCCAACCCACCCACCCCCGCCGCCCCTCCCCTCGCCCCGCCCCCTGCCCTGCCTTGCCCCGCCCCAGATGTCTCCAGCCCTCAGGAAATACGCGAGCCCGGAGCCTCCTAGCTCCAGGCTTCTGCGCCCCTGGCCTCTGGGATCAGGGTTGAGGCGCGGGGCTCTTTGGGAACCACCCCGGCGCCGCTCTATCCCGGGGAATGCCCCTGCCTCGCGTAGTCCAAGGGCCTTGGCTAAGGGACCCGACTGCCAAAGGCCGGGGAACCGGTTCTCTCGGTTTCTCTTTCCTTCCCCAGTGGCTTGGCCGCGAACGTGAACCCGGAGCCTGGCCCGCCCAGACCGGCCTGCACCGCCCCCTGTTCTCAACTCCCACCGCCACCTCCCGCCACCTCCCGAGTGAGGCTCGGCCCTCGCGGCCTACCCACTAGCCCTGTGATCTCCGCATCGCCCCAGGAGAGTGGCCCCTGGAACATGCACGTTGTGGCAGTGACGACCCCAGAGGCGTCGTTCCCAGAGCCCCTCTGGAGCGATGGCCACAACCCGCCTCCCTCCACGCCAGCTTAGCTAGGCTCTGGGTGCGGTGTCGGGAGTCCGAGCCTAACTGTAAATCTGCGTGTCTATCAAAGAGATGAGTCGTTAGCCTCTTCCGTAAGTGGCTGGTCCCTCCAGGCCTTTACCCTGATCCCATCTCCTGCCCCATAAAGGTGTCCTGGGACCAGCTCGGTTGCTTGCTGAGGCTGAGGAACCCAAGGAACAGGGTCTGAGCTGGGTGGGAGGGGGTGAGGAGTGCAGGGTCTGGCCAGGGGCACAGAGCTCTCTTCACTGCTTTCTCCAGCTTTCCTTGATGGGGAAAGGGTTGCACACTGGGCCCTGGATGTAGTCAGTGAGCTGCCTGTAGCTAAGCCAACAAACCCCAGGGCGGACACCCCTTCTGTCACCTTCCCCCGGACCACCGCGGCTCACTCACGTTGGCAGGGCAGGTCTCTGCGGGCCCATGGGCAGGACCGGCCGAGCCAGCGGATGGATGCAGATTAGGCCCCTGCCATCTCCTTGGGCGGGGCTTCCAAGGGCTAAGCAGGAGAGACCTCCGCGAGCAGGAGCTGGCAAGGGGAGCAAAGAGGGAGAGGAATGCTCAGGAGGGTTGCCCCCAGTCCCCAAGGCAGCCAGATCTGGGAGGGGCCCGGAGGAGCCTGAATGAGTGTGTCTGGGCCAGTGGGGGACACTGGGAGTGGGACCACAGCAGGAGAAGGCGAAGGGAGGGAGTGGGCTGGAGGGGCTGTGCCTGAAGGGGCGCTGCCAGGTTGCAACTGGAGCCCAAGGTGGGTAGGGTCCCACCCCTGAGCCCCCCACCGTGGGATGATTTGTTGTCCTCCAGCCTCTGCGTCCCACAGGCGCATAACTCTGGGACAGCTCAACCCCGGTGCGTTGTCTCGCCCAGGGGTTCCCATTACAACCGAAGCCATTTGCACCCCGATTCACCAATTATAAGCCCTTTCCAGGCCGACTGCACGCACCACTCGTTTGGGAACCACCTCCACCCTCCCCAGGCCCTTTCCCGGCGCAGCTCGGCCGGGCCTGGAGTTCCCACCGCAGGGATGCCCGCCCAGCGCAGGGTCTCGGGCTGGGTGGGGAAGCCGAGTCCCGGGACTCTCCTTCCCCAACTCTGGAGGATCCAGAGGAACCGGTAGGATCCCTGGAACTTCAGGGCTGACCGGTCGCCAGGAGGTGCTTTTCGGGCACTGCCCGGGCGACGCGAGCCACAGCGGCGCCCAGGCCTGCGCCGGGGACCTGGACGCGGGCCCCGTCTGTCCCCGGACGGAGGGCAGCCCTTCGATCTCCGCTCCTCGCGGGGGAGAGCCGACTCGCTCGGCCCCGCTCGGCCCCGCTCCCGGGTCGGCGCAACTCCCGCCCCAGCGCCGGGTGAAGGGGAGCAGGCGCGCGCGGCGCTGCCGGGGGAGGACCCGCCACCTGCGGCACCGCACTCCCCCAACCCTGGCCCAGCAACCCTTGCCCGGCCCGGCCCGGTCCCGGCACCTCGGGGCGTCCGATCACTGGCTTCGCCTCCACTTGTCCCAGCAGGCACGCGTGGTTTCGGCGGCCGGCGCTCCCTCCTCCACCGCCCAGCTCCCGCGCAGCCCGGTTTCCTGTTCAACAATACAGCGAGGGAGGCACCAGCCGAGAGCGCCCGGCAGAACTTCCTCCCGGGCCGAGGCTGGGCTGCGGCTGCTAGAGACAATCCCCGGTGTCCCTGCTTCCTGTCCCCTCTGGGCCGGGCCAGCGCCCTGGGAGCTCAGACGCCGCCCTCCCCACTGCACCTCCTGGGATCCCGGGCCACACCTGGCTGTCTCCAGGGCGGTGGGAGCGGCAGGGCCAGGAGGGTGGCCTGACGGGGGGAGGGAGGGAGCCTCCTCAACTACCTCGGGCCAGATTTCCCTCCCGCTGCTTGCTTCCCACCCCCCTGCCACCTGGGTCCTCTGCCAGAAGGGGGCCACTCTCCGAGCTGTCCATAGGGTGTCCTGGAACTGGACTCCCTCACCTCAACATCTTTTCTTTCCCGTGAACTTGGGACACCACCACCTACTTCATAGGATCTTTAGGGAAGGTTGAATATTGCGAAGCACCGTAGAGGAGCAGTATCGCATGTATCGCATTACTATCGTAAGGACACACAGACCTATTATTTTTATTATAAGAGGGGCTGTCCTCCTCTCTGAGGTGGGATTGAGGTCTCCAACCCCCCCATTCTCCTTTAGGCAGGAGGGGGGAGGGAGGCACAAATGTCCTCAGAGGCACCTTGCTGAGGATGGAGGCACTGAGACCAGAGGCAGGGTAGCACCCAGGTCCCGTGCCCCTGGCTCTTTGTCCCCAGCCCTCAAACCCAGGTCCTTTGTCTTTTCAGAGCCCACCCCGTACGTCCCTGGAGGGGAGCTGGGGCCCAGGGGATACACATTAGATGCTCTCTCCTGGGCTGAAAGGCATCTTCAAGGACAAGAAACCGCAGAGCCAAATGTGTTTCGATCCCATTTTCCTGCAACCTGATTTCCCTGGAATGCGTGTTTCCTTCTCCTCTCCTTACGATGGGCAGTGGTGGGCTTCTGGAACTTCAGAGGAAGGTAGCAGCCAAGTAAAGTTCCCTTGGAGGCCTGAAACCATGAGCCCTGATTCTGGCCCTCCTCAGCCTTTCCTCCCCGAGTCCCTTCTCTGGCTTTGGATAACCCCGTGGGACACCATCCTGAGCTTTCTCATGTTCCAGTGCCAGGGATCGGTGGACAAACACAGGGAAGAAGCCATCATGGTGGAATTTCAGGCATCAGCTTCAGGTGTTATACAGGAGCGCATGTGGGTAAATCTACCCAGAGGCCCTGAAATGCTAACCCCCTTCCCGCCACTGACTCTGGACTCCTGGTGGGAAGAGGACAGACTGAACACGGTCAGCCCTCCTCCCCTGCATGCCCACTTCTGGCGCACAAGCCCGCTGCCTGCAAATGTTTACCACCAACCACCCTCTGGCAGGCCAGGGACTGATGAGAGCTGGTGGGGGAGGGGGCATCAGATGGCAGGAGGCCTGGTGGATTCCCCCCCCGCAGCATCAGGATTCAGAGGCGAGACCAGAGGTGAGAAAGAGCAGGTCTTTACTGCAAAATCATTCAAAAATCACACAGCAGCAGTTCCTTCGGTACATTGCAAAGGGCCAGCACGCCTTAATAGAAAGTTTATTGCATAAAATGGCATTTTAAAAATAGTGTGGGCACCACTGAGGTTCACGTCAGCTTTCCATTGGAGGTGAGGGGTAAGAGTCAACTCCTCGGGAAGCATCAGCAGCTTTCTGGCACTGGGGAGAGGGCAAGCTGTAGTTAGTGCTGCGAGGCCCAGGGGGGGGTGTGGGCCATGGCGGGAGCACACCCCATGCAACCTGAGCAGGCTCCTGGTGCCCCCCAGGGTGCCTTTGGGCACATACAACGTGCTCACGGCCCGACCCATGGTCCCAGGCTGGCTCCGGGCCACCGTGGGATCTGGGGCACCCGGGACCCTGGCGGGCCGCACCGGTCTGCGGTGGGGCATTAATGCTGGCTATGGGGATGCCGGAGGAGGACGGGGCTCCGCTTCCCCATTTAGGAGGCTTTGGTGTGCCAGGCACAGGTGTGTGCCATCTTCTGTGACAGGGGGCAGGGAGGCTGTGTGGCAGCCCCCTTCCCCACCTGCCTCCCACCTCCTCTATTCTATTGCACAATTCATCCAGCTCCACAGGGCTGGGCGGGTGACTCAGCAGCCAAGTCGCTCCAAGGGAGAGGTGGGAGTAGATTCGTCTCTTGACAGTGACAGGCAATCTCCACCTGAGACCCCGATCTGAGCCGAAAGCCGACAGGATGGCCAGAGGACCCAGGGCTGGGGGGCAGGAGAGATCGGAGGGGGCAGCAGGGAAGCCACTCCCAACCACAGGGTCTAAACATCACTTTGAAAACCATTCCAGGCTCCCACTCTTCCCCAGACCCCTTCCAAGGTGACCCTGCTCCAGTGAGATTCTCCAGTTTCTGGCAGCACCCCACCTGGGCCAGTCTAGCGAAGCTCTGCGAATCCATGGCTTTGTAAACTGAGGCTAAGTAAGCGTCCTTCTGCAAGGTGGCTGCTCCCACACATCTCAGCAGCAGGGCGGGCACTCCTCCTGGGAGGACAGGGTCGCTGCTCCTCAGGGCCCGACGCTAGCCTGGGCTCACTGCCCTCTCTGTGGGCCCCGCCTTCCTCTGTCCCACAGGGGTCAGTCAGGCCGGGGGCGAGGTCCCCCTGAGTGCGTCTGTAGCAGCCCCGGTCCATCTGGCTGCGGGTCAGCGGTAGGGGAGGAAGGCCCGGGGCTGAGGGGTGGGCCAGACCCTGCCCTGGACCCAGGAAGGCTCAAAGTGCTCACAGTGCTGGTTCCGAGTCACTCCCTTCTGCAGGGACCAAGATCCCAGGCTACAGGGGTGCGAGGGGGCTCTAACACGGAGAAAGGTGATGGGCTTTTCAGGGGAGGAGGGCAGGCAGGGCAGGAAGAGGAGAGGGAGAGGGAGAGGAAGAGGGAGGTCATTGGGATGGACCCCACCGGCCCCTGGGCAGTTTGGCACCTTGTACTTAAGCTGTGGGCAGTGAAGGCCCGGCGTGGGTGACAGAAAGGCACCCAGTCCAGCTGACACGCTCTGGCCCAGCAGTGGCCCGCCTGCCTGCGGGCCACATGTTCCCACACGTCTGCTCAGCGTGAGAACGTCTGGATTTCTTGGGTGACTTGTGTGGGGCCGAGAATAAAAAAATATTTTCTATTGAAATATGAAGGGGAAAAAGCCCGCCTTAAAAAACTAGACCTTTGAATCAGGATGTGGAATTGAGAATGTGCCCAAGTGCTATTTCCACAGTGTTTGAACAGCCCTAATGGAGGTGCCGGGTCTGTAAGGTGAGCCGGGGCCTAACTAGTGCAAAGCTCCCCTCCTCGCTTCCCCTGGGACTGGTGGTGTCCCCACCTTCTGGGGCAGACGGGTGGTAGAGGGAGTGGGGGACATCATCGAGGGCTCCATCTGGTGGGCTCGTGCTCTGGCCGCATCTGAGTCTTCCTGCCAGGGGACATGGCTGTGACCCCTTGAGAGCGCGCAGGGTGACGGCGCAGCCAGCGGGGCTGGCCACAGGCCGCTGCGGGCGGGCACAGCACACCGGCTCAGCTGAGAGCACTCTGTTCTTGGTACTTGCGCCGGCGGGCACAGCGGGGGCAGCCCTTCTTCGCCACGGCCTGGCAGCTCTGGTGGAAGACGGTCTTGCACTCGCCACACCTGTGGGAGACCCGTGAGGGCTGCTGGTGCCAGGGGACCGGAGGCTGGCCAGCGTCCCTGCTGGAGCCCGCTGCGTCCCCACTGCCAAATCACCTGGCGATGGTGCTCACCAGTGACGCCGCAGGCGCCGACACTCTCTATTTCTAATTCGCTTTCTAGAGAGGCTGCCTGAGACTTAGGAGGTGATTCCTTGCCTATGCTGAAAACACTGCAGTTTAAAACGCGGAGCCCAGGGGCTGAATCTGGGCCGGGAGACACCTACTGAAAGTGAATGAATGCTCCCACCCGTTCAGCTTCCCACTTCCATGTGGGCTGGAATGGAGGGTTGGTGGGTGAAATTTTCCATTTAGAGGCTTCTGAGAAGGAGCGGTTAACGGGATAAGAGCGATTGTTACTGCAGCAGAGAGCAAGGCGGGTACCACCCACCAGGTGCCCACTGTGTGCCCAGCCTGTGCCAAACTCCAGGGCAGTAACTCATCTGGTCCCTCTCAATCCCTTCGTAGATGACAACCCTGAGACCCTCACTCAAAGAGGCAGCAAGCCACCTCTTCTCTAGGAAGACAGCTTCCTTGGTCTAGGGAAGGGTCCCACGAGGGCTCTCATGTCTCCGAGCTGGCCAGGGGCTAGCCGTGACTGCGCAGGGCATCGGCTGCCCTAGACAACCTCGCTGCCCCGTGGCACTGGCACAGGTGGGTGCTCACTGTGCGCCCGCACGACGGCGCAGAGTCTGCCTCCCTGGCATGCTGGGGCCAGCCATGGCGGGAGGGTGGGGGGGTGCATGACTGGCCAGGTGTCCCGCATACCTGACGGTGGTGTCAAACTCGAAAGGGAAGATGATGTCGTGGTGGTGGCAGATCTGGCAGATGAAGCCGCGCTGGGTGCACAGGTCGCAGTGGTAGACGTGCTGGGAGGCAAACGCAATCACGGCGTCGAGGAACCCTTCGTATGCCCCGTCCGCGATCTGTGGAGGGCAAGGTCAGGCTGCCAGGCCGTTCAGGCAGCTGGGCTGAGGCCGAGGCCATCTGTACAAGGGGGCCCGCTGCTGCCCCTGGGACCCTGCCTGAAGAATTCCGACCCCAGAAGAAGTTTCTTCTCACTTGGGCCGTAAAGTCTTCCTGAATCAGGCCGAACATGGCAGGTGTCCAGCATCCCCGGAAGCAGAGGTCACTGCAGACCCAGGCTTGACAGATGAGACCCCAATCCATAGTACCCCCCCTCAAGGAAAGGAGTGTCCCCAGCTTTCACCCCTGTGGCCCATCCTCCCTCTGCCCTCCAGCTGGAGACGGGTCCAGATGCAGGGGAGGGGCTGAAAAGCCTCTGTGACCCAGGCTTTGCCGGACTGTCTGCTCACTGCAGGGACTGGCGCTCAGCCATTGCCCTGGCAGCGTGGGACAGCAAGACACGCGGTCTGAGGGCCTGGAAGACTGCAGCCTCCCTGTCCCTTCCTCCTTCCTGGCTTCCCACGAATGAGGTCTCTCTAGAGGGGTCTGGGGGCCAGAAGGGCGTTCTCACCTGCTGGAGGTCAGCGACACTGTACTTGTGGGGGGACCCCAAGAGGTAATTCCTGTGGTTGAGCCTTCAAAGAAAACATAAGAGGTTCCTTATAAGGGTTTTCCAGGATCCGGGCCAACCCGTGTTTGTGTGCATTCCTTCAGCTGCTAACCAGGTATGAGCACCTGGACAGGGCGGTGCCTGAGAGCACAGTCGCCACCTGGGTTGGGGCCTTGGTCTTCCAGGTGACCTTGGGCAAATTCCTTACCCTCGCTGAGCCTCAAGTTTCCTCACCTGAGAAACAGAGCTGTTCTGAGGATTCCTTTATTTAAAGCATTTGGCACAGTGCCCCGCACACAGTGAACAATGAATCATTCTCAGCCAGAGCTGGTAACGCTGAAGCGTATAACCGAAATTTGCTAAGATGGTGCAACTTAGATGTTCTCACCAAATCTACACGTGTACATCTAGTAAGAGGACGGACGTGGTAACTAACTGGAGGGGAGGGATCCCGTCGCAATGTCTACACACTTCACATCATCATGGCATTAAATGTCCTACCTTTCTGACACCGACACTTCAGTTAAGCTGAACCAGTTTCCAAGAACATTTAAAGGGATAAGATGTCTATAAGAAATACCAATGGGGAGGAGGATGAAAGTGAACACGTCTTATATCCATGAACCCCTTTCGCCTCACGGGAATCCTGTGAGGTTGGTACTACTCGAATCCACACTTTGAGAAGATGATGAAATGGAGGCACAGAGAGGTTAAATAGCGCGTCTGTGGCCACACAGCCAGTATGTGGCAAAGCTGGAGTCTGAACGCAGCAGTCTGGCTCCAGAGCCCCCATCCCCACCCACTCAGTGAATGCCTGTAGGAGTTAGCTGCTGTCACTATTACCTCCATTACATACTGGGGACAGAGATGCACAGGACGTGGTCTGTGCCCTCCTGTAGCCCCCGGTCTAGCTAAGGGACAGACGGTCAAGCATCTAGTTTTGGTGCTCTGTAAGAGGCTCTGAGACGTGGCCTAAGTACGGCAGGTCCCATTTCACGGTGGGGTGGGGTGCAGGGGCGACGGAGGACAAGGACGGCTCTACTTTCCACCCACGGATGGCAGAGATCCTAGAAATTATATCCTGAGGGATGGATAGGAAACACCCGCAGAAATTCCCTGGGGACACCCCTGCCTGGCCTTGCTGTGTGTGCCCATGGGGGTACTGGGGTTGGGGAGCAAGCTCCGAGTCTAAGGAGAGCTTGGCAACTTGCACCAGGATGCTCGGGACATCTGGGTGGGAGGGTGCCAGGCCCCCGGGCATCTGGAACGGGGGGCCGGCCAGGCTCCACCCAATGGCCTCAGTTGTGTTCTGGGGGAACCCATTCCGGGGCCAGGAGGACAAGTCCCACCAAACAGCCAGGCATGTGCTATGCCACGGGGGAGAGGACACCGCTGACTGCCTGCTCGGTTCACTGCGTCGGTGTCTCCAGTAAAAACTTCCAGCTTTCCGGGAACAGCAAGCTGCCATTTATCATCAGGAAAATGCAGGGGGTGGGGGTGGGGGGGGGCACGCGGGCCATCCCTGAGCCTGCAGGAAGGGCGGGGCTGGTCTGAACAGAGAGTCATCTGTCATCTACTCTCTGTCCACAGTCATGGAAGCCCCAGGGACCAGCCAGACCCAAGGCCTTCCTTGCAGGCCACCGTCCCCGGGGCCTGTCCCACCCTCAGTGAGGCTTGCAGGTGGTTTCTCCGTCCAGCACTCCGTCCAGGTCGGAGGGGACAGAGCGCTGGCCCAGCGGCAAGATGCCACTTCTCATCCTGGCCGTCAGGAGAGTAATCTGCACCCCAGGGCCATTCCAGGGCTCTGTTCTCCACCCAACAATCAGGAGACCCCTCTCTGTCCTCTTCTGGTGTGAGGCTGACTGCCTGGGAAGGGGCCAGAGAGACCCTCTCTGGAGGAGACTGGAAGACAGAGGCAAGGTTGTCCTTTCACTGCTGCAACCAGTGATGGGGTGGGAAAGGGCACTGGTGAAGCTGGCATGTCTGGGTTCCAGGCCCAGGCTGGGGGACTCCTCTGAGCTCAGGTCCCTTTTCTCCCCACCCATCCAAGGCTCCCCTTTCTCTCAGAGGGCCCAGCCCAGCCAGAGGGCTGCTGCCAGCAAAGGGGAACTCTTCCCTGACCTCACTCACACTGAAGACCTGCCCTTCCTTCTCAACAGTTCTGGTCCTCGGCCTCCACTCTGGCCGACGCAGGCCAGGCCTCCACACCTCCCTGGGCTAATTACTGCACCAGCCCCCGTGCCCCACTGCGGCCAAGCCGGCCCCTTCTAACCCCCAGAGCGGAATGCTGACAGTCTGTGCTCGAAACTCTTCGCAGGGCTCCCCGCTGCTGGCAGGAGAAATCCAAACCTGCTGTGGCACACTGGACCTCGAGCTCTGCCCCTGCACCTGCCATCTGGCTGCACAGAGCCCTGCCCTGGTCTGGGCGAGCCATACTCCTGGCCTCCTCCACATCACAGGCCCCCTCACGCCAGAAAAGCTGGGCCCTCCCTTCCCCTTTCTTCTCCTTGGTTCTTCTGCAAAATCCCAGTTCGCTATGTACGTGGTGTCTGTGTTAAGGCAACGCCTTTCCCGTATGTCAGGACAGAGCTCTGGAAGCAGGTCCTAACATACTGATGGCGGCGGGATTGGAGGAGCAGTGATCCAAACTTCCTGCTTAATTCTTTTACACTGTTTGTGTATTGACCAACTTTGTATAAAAGAAACACTTTTTTTTTTTTTTTTAAAGAAAAGAGCAGAGCGCTACAAGCCCTCAGCTCAGACGCCATCCCCTCCAGCCCTCACGCGGCTGGGTCCAGGCGCTTTCCCTCACAACACAAGCCTGTGTCCTTCCCCAGACTCCGAGCCCCTCACCACAACTCCGGAAGGCCACGTGAGCACAGGGATTACTGGCCCATTTTATAGATAAGGAAGAGGAGGCTCAGAGAAGTGAAGCAACCTCTCTGAGTCATACAGCAAGTCCGAGGCAGGGCAGAGTCTGCTCCTGAGGTCTTTCTCCTGCCCCATGTTGCTTCTAAAATGGGACTTCCACCTAGTGTGGCCCTGTTCTCTTGAAGGCTGGTAGGCTGCACAGTGGGTATGCACTGCTGCTGCCCAAGTTAGGAACTACAGGGCCAGAGAGAGCCAGGGCGGCCTGGCAGGTCAGTAAGGCCGACGACCAAACAATGTGAGCGAGGCCGGGGGAGGCCAGCACCTGGGACACAGCCTGCAGGTACCTGGCCTGCTCAGGTCTACGAAGATGCCCTTGACCGGGGTGGGTGATGATGGGGTGATCTTGCCACCGGTCAGCAGGTCTGGAGGGCAGATTCTCTGGAGCCCTGAGGCCTAGGATCTCAGAAAGGAGTGCAGTGAGTGAAGACCCAGGTGCCCAGTTGATGACCGAGACAGGCCAGGTCGCCCCAGGAGGCAGCCTGCTAGGGTCCCTCGTGGTGGCACCCAGGGGGCTCTCTGGTCCTGTGGAGGCCAGGGCATAGCTGGCTGCTCTGGGAGCCTAGGAGGAGCCAGCCTCTCCCCTGCAGCAGCTGCCTCCTTGAGATCCCCGGGGTGTGTGTGTGTGGGGTCTGTCCTGGGCACTGCCGGGCCCCAAGCAGCCATGCGGGGACAGCCGTGGGGGAACAGTAGCCCATCGGAGAGGTGGTCCCTGGACCAGCGCTGTGTGGAATTGTTCTTGGGGGCAGGGGGGATACTGTGAGCTGCCCCAAGTCCCCAGAATCCCAGCAACAAAGCCCAATGGGACAGTAGGCAGCAGCTCCTCCGCCTGGGGTCAGCCCTGCTGCAGACCCCAGGACAGCACAGCCCCAGGGGGCCCGCAGCCTGGGCTAGGGGGTGCTCACGACGGGCACAGAAAGGCCCTAAGCTCATACTGAAGCACAGCATCACCTCCCACTCCTAAGCAGGTTCCCAGGCACCGGGGGCCCAGAAGCTCCTTCAAGGGCGTCCTGAGGCTCCCACCCTGACCTCACCCTCTTCTGAGGACTCTGGGAGCGACGCTGTGCTGGACGGCGGCAGAGCAGCCAGGAGTGGGGGACTGGGCAGGGAGTGGCCGGGGCACCATGGCCCAGCCTTCTCACAACACCCCCTCCTCCCTCCTCGCATGCCCCAGGCCCTCTCTGTTCTCCCCTCGTATGGGGCCTTCATTCATGGCCTGCACACCCTGTTCCTTCCACCTGGAACAGTCTTTCCTGAGTCTTCTCCTTTCTGACTCTTACTCATTCTCCAGGGCTTATACGTACATTCCTCCAGGAAGTCTTCCCTGCTCTGCCCTCCTCCGGTCCAGATTAGAGGGCTCACCTCTACTTCCAGGCGTCCTGCCTCTCCTCTAGCTCCGTCCCTGCCGTAGCTGTGGGCTTGCCTGCTCATCCACCTTCCCTTCGAGAGGGTCGGACCTGGGTCTACCTTGCTCAGTGTGGAGTCCACAAACTGGCCCAGTGCTGAGCACTTAGTATGTTCTCAGTAAACAGTTGTTGAATGAATCCAGGAATGAATCCGTGAACAAATAAAAGCCACTCCCAAAGCATGTGGTAATTTTCCCAGATGCAATGGGAAGGTGACTTCTGCTCGGCCCTGGCATTTTCCCCAAGGGGGCATCTTGGGCAAGCGCTGGCTGTGCATGTGCGCCTTCGGGTGGGTCCAGGACGCTCACCTCTTGCTCAGCTCCTTCAGGGCCCCACTTCGGCACAGGCCCAGGTAATCGCCCAGAAGCTTCAGCTGCTCGCGTCTCCTCCGGATGAGGCGCATCTGCTCCACGTGCTCATACAGCGAGGCGTTCACCAGCTGCAGGTTGATGAGGGGCTGGGCCCGGATGTGCGTCAGGAACTTCAGAGCCTGCCGGCAGACCTGGGACACAGGGTGGGACAGAACGGCCTTTCGGTGAGCACCTCTGCGACAGGCACGCTCACCCAGCCGACCACTGCCCTCCTAGGGAAGTGGTCCCACCTTCACTGCACAGATGAGGAAACGGGGGTTTGGAGACGCAGTGACCTGGCCTGGGTCCACAGCTCATAAAAGTTCAGATCTGAACCCAGTCACCCGGACTCCCAAACCTACTCTCCCTCTCCGGCACTCCCTCCCCCCGGCCACGCCGGGTCAGTGCCCCTCTCCCCCTGGGCCCACAGATCCTTCCCACTATTTCCTGTCCTCCCAGCCCCCATTTCCCTGCCTGACGGAAACAGGCACTGCCCCAGCGCCGACTCAGGAACCAGGTGACTGTCTGAGTCAGGCTCCAGCCACAGGAAGCTACAGATCAGGCACAGCTTAACAAGGTTTCTCGAGACCCCCACCCCCATCCCCCAAGCTCTCAACAGCAGCACCAACCAGGGCTCCCCCAAGTCCCCGTGTGGAGGGGAGTGATCGATCCCAGCGTCTCCCAACCGATAGGGTGTTATGGGTTCTACCCTCAGTCCTGACCCTAATGCCAAAGCCAGTTACTGAGCACCTGCAGACAGTGGGCTGAGGATCTCAACCACATCCTTTCTTCATGCTTATGAGAATCCAATGGGGGAGGTGTCATTACCCCCATTTTATGAGTAAACTGAGGCCCAGAGAAGCAAAAGTGGCTTATCTAATCTACCTGCAGAAAGCAGAGGCCGGGTCTAAACTGAGGTGTGGTCTCTGCACACCTGGCTGCCTCATTAACCAACAAGAAGCTTCTCTCCCCTTCCGTCTCCTCCTTGCTTAGTAAGGATGGAGGATCTGAGACTGTCTCCACCATCAGCTGCCATGCAGTAGGTAGGAGTCAGGCTTTCAAGTCAGGATTGAATTTGAATCCTGGCTCTACCACTTCCTAGCAGTATGGCCGTGTGACACTTATTTAACCTCTGTGACTCAGTTACCTTGTCTGTAAAGTGGGGAAAGGAAAAGCACCTCTCTTACAGAATTATTTTGGGTTTAGATTAAAACAAAATAATAATAATGTTGGGGCGCCTGGGTGGCTCAGTTGGTTAAGCGTCTGACTTGGGCTCAGGTCATGATCTTGAGGTTTGTGAGTTGGAGCCCTGCGTTGGGCTCTACGGTGACAGCTCAGAGCCTGGAGCCTGCTTCAGATTCTGTGTCTCCCTCCCATTTGTGTTCTTTCTCTCTCTCTTAAAAATGAATAAATAAACTTAAGAAATGTTAAAAAAAATTTAAAAAGTAATAATGAAAGCTCCTGGCACATAGCATTTCCTCTAAAGGGAGCTGCCTTCAGACCCAGAGTGCCTGCGCGGCCCTGCTGTCCCCTGGAGTGCTGGGAAGGTGCCAGGACCCTCAGGAGACTCTTACACTGGGGGCCCGGGAGCCTGTGGCCTCCTGTCCTCCAGCCCTGGTGCCTCCCACAACAGCAGAAGACTCCTCTTCCCCCTTGCTAGTGCCCTGAGGCCCCAGCCACCAAACGGCCCAGCAGTAGAGCTCCAGTGAGCACCCGGACTGCTCTCTGTCCCTGGCCCGGCCCTTCCCATGACAGCTTCAGGCCTTGGGCGAGGCTCGGATGAAACGATACACAGGAATGTGCGCTGCAGACTGCCAAGTGCTGTGGATGGGCAGGAGCTTCCTGCTCCCTAGGGGCTGTTCCTGTCCCATGGGCTTGTTGGAGACGGGCGAGGGAGCAGCCCTGGCACTGGGCTGACTTCCTGCCAAGGGCCAGCCAGGCCTCGCACAAGTGGGTCACCTGGTGGTAACAGTGAACAATAAGGGCCCCAACCTGTGAGCCAGCGCTTTCTACTTCGAATTTGCCTGTCTTGCATAGGCCAGGGATCTTTGAGAGAGCAAGAGTGCATGCTGGATATTTCCTGATCTCAGATATGCCGAGAAAAGTACCGTAATTTTCTAGTTGGAAAAAGGAAGTAGCACAAGGATTACGGCAATGAATGAGAGGATGGCTTAACAAGTGTCCGGATGTTGTAAACAGCTAGTGTGTTTTATGGACAGAGAATTATTTGCATTTGTGGCCGTTCTGAGGTTTAATATTCTGCAAGCAGTTAGTTAAATACTCACCACTGAGGGCAGGAGCGAGGACAGGTAGCCAAGTAAAAAGCCAAAGTGAAGCTAATGTCCTTGAGGCTCCGGTCCCCAGCAAGGGGGAGGCTGGGGTGGCACAGAACCTGAGAGTCACGATTCCCCATGCTCTGATGACACACCCGACCCATCAAGACGGCACGGCCACTAGGCCTGGGTCTTGAGAAACAAGTAGCTTCTTCTTTGTGCTTCTGTGTCTGTCTTAAGCAGAAATCCATGCCTCTGGGAGAAAGCCATGTCTGTGCTCCTCCAGGCAGGCCCTGATCAAGTGACCGAGGGGCTGAAGGTGTGAACGACGGCCTCAGGACAAAGAAAGGGCATTGATGTAAGGCTGAAAGAGACTGGCGGGTCCCAACTCCTTTAATGTCCCCCGAGGCAGACACTTATTAATCCCTCTTTATAGAGGAGGAAACGGAAGTTAAATAATTGGCTAATGGGAACCTAGGTAGACAAGTGGGTGAGCTCAGGTGGAGGAGGGGAATGTGAAAGACCTCAGAATACATCTTATTCAAAAGCATTTGGTGAACATAAAAAAGTACCCAAGACTAAGTCATACTAAATGATACTAAGTGGACAAAGCATGTTATAAATCAGTATGAGTCCAGTGTGACTTCAGCTGTACAAATGTACGTAAACAGATAATACAGAAAAGGCTGACTGCTCCAAGATAATACAGAAAAGGCTGACTGCTCCAAGGGGAAGTATAGCCTGTTGGCCAGCCCACTGTCCATCTATCCACCCATCCATCAGTCCATATCCATCCACCTATCCATCCATCCACATTCATCAACCCACCCATCTACCCATCTATCTATCCACATCCATTCATCCACCCATCCACCAATCTATCCATCCACATCCATCTATAAATACAATCTATCCTATCTTTCCTTATCTATTCTTCCTTTCTCTCTCTCTTTCTCTCTAGTTGCTGGTGCCTTAAACAGTTTTGTCTGGAGCCACAGGGAGCTACAGAGAACCACTCTCAGACCTCCACCTGAGGACCAAGGCAAGCACTGACAGAGTTCTGCCCAGGAGCTATAGACCAGCAGCACATTTTTTTCTTGGTTGGCTTCCTGTGTCCCCTGCCATCATGGGGCCTGAACCAGTGACCCTAGATTCCCTAGAGCTAAACTCCTCCACACAGACGAAGAGCAGCAACAAAGGGGAGTGACCATTCGTTTGTCACTCCTCAGCCCTGTGTGGCCATGACAGGCTGGGCTCAAGGCTTACCGGGCGCTTGGTGAGGTCCCAGTTGTGGATGATCCTGGCCGGAATCACTGAGGCATCGTCTTGGTGGCAGATGTCGCAGTAATAGAGGCCAGAGAAGGCACAAAGCTTGGGTCGTACAAATGAGAAGCCAATCTGTCGGGAGCAGCCTGGGGAGAGGGACGGTGGGAGAGTGAGCAGTGGCGGGGCGAGAGTCTGCAGACAACGCAGAAGCCCCCAGGCAGAAGGACCTGCTATTTCAGGAAGGGACAGACATCAAAGGAGGACACAAAGCTCAAACAATCATCACTCACATGCCCACTGCTGAGAAACAACCCCATTACTGAGTTGTTACAACAAAACACCGTAATGATTATTGCTGTCATTTTTGCAGCTGAAGAAAGTGGTGCACAGAGAAGTCAGGAGACCTGCCCAGTCACAGGACGACTAAGTGGCAGGGCCGGGAGTCGGATTTGGGTTGCGTTGGTGTGAGAGTCCACATCCCCTTCTATCTAGCTGCCTGCATTCAGTGTTCTCACTGCTCGCTCACCAATGCCAACCTCCCGTAGGTCCACCCCTCCACTGGGGCCCAGAAACGTTAGCAACCAAGTCAGTGCCCGGGCAAGCAGGGTAGGAGCTGGGGGATGTGGGGCTGGCCACAGGGAGTGCATGGGGAGCCAGCCGGAGGCAGGGCCGTCTGCACGCTGCCTGGTGCCAGCTTGAACGTCAGAGATGCTGGACACCTAGGGACAGTGGTACGGGGTCTGGTTTCAGCTCATCTGCTGGAGGTCCCTCCCCAGTGGCAGGCGGTGAGAGTTAGAGTGAGGCTCGAATCCTGAGCCCATGCTGCCTCCCACAGGGCCAGGGGAAAGGGGCCTCTGGCCTGGGGATCAGAAGGGCCAGCTCCTCTGCTAATAGCTGCTTCATCCTAACCTTCACTGAAGTTTTGCAAGGCTCCATTTCAGTATCTATAAAATTCAGCTGCTCCTTGCTCTTCTGTGGGGGTGATGCCCAAGTTTAAAGGAGAGGAGGCTCTGAAAGTGCCCCGTGAACCATGAAGTACGGCCAGATGCCGGCAGTGGGCGTCTGCCCGGCCACTTGCTATAGGAAGGAAGCCCAAGCGCCCAGATTCAGTCTTGGCCTGTGGGCTGGCATGTTACAGGTGCAGCAAGAGCCCGTGCCCTTCTAGCATTCACACCCACTGGGGGACCCTCCTCACCAGCCCTGGGGCGCCTGGCCTCCTCCCTGAGCCCAACACCCACAGGCGGAAAGTGCAAAGCCTGAGTGTTAGGGGTTGGCAGGTGGGGGGAGGGAGTGAGCAGGGACTTGAAAATGTCTTCTGCAGGAAGAAAACCACAGACCACTTCCTTCCAGATGCCCTAGGCAGACACCCTCCCCCCCCCCCCCCCCACCCCAGTCCCACAGGCTCTGGCCAACAGGTTGGTCCTCAAACCACCTGCAGCCATGATGCCTGCTGTGGCACTGTGTGGCAGGGCAAAACCCTCACAGTTCACCGGGGGAACTGAAGCTGATGAAGACGGGGGTCTGGGTCAGGGAGAAGAGCTAAAAATGGAATGTGAGCCATGGAATACCTCACAGCCTGGAAAAGCAAGGCGGGTGGGGAGGCCCTGTGGGGTCGCGGCCAGAGCAAGGGTCCAGGGCCGTCAAGGTCCTCGTCTGGCTCCACCACGGGACAGGTTATTGTGAGCAGTAAATTAAACACTCCAAATAATTAGCCGCTGGCCCTGTGCCCCCACACAGAAGAATCCGATTTGAGGACAGTAATGACCCAGCAGAGGTACTGACTTAGAACACTATCCATAACACATTCTTCAGTAGAAGAAAGCCCAAGCCCCTGAAAAACATATTTGGCTGTGCTGGCCCGTGCAGTGGCCACAAGCCATGAGTGCCCATTTCGACTTCAATACTTTTAAGTTAAACCGAAAAACTTGGTTCCTTAGTCGCCCTGGCCACATTTCAAGTACTCAGGGGCCACATCTGGCTTGTAGTTACTGTAGCAGACAGCACTAATCTAGAAGATTTTCATCACCAGAGAATGTTCTATCGCACAGCATTCAGTAGGATAAGCCCATTTTTTTTGTAAGTGAAAATGACTGTGCACTTGCAAAAGCAAGCAGAAATATCTGGAAGGGCGCCATGCCCCTGCTCCGAAAGAAGCCAACGCTGTGATGATATAATAAGGAAGGGGGTGGAGAGCACGGCTCTCTGGATGGAACTCCCGGAGCAGAGATGGCAGCACCCCGCAGAGCTGCCGCCCACGGGTCCCGACCCTCGGCAGGGCCGCTGGCTTCAGTGGGTGCTGGGGAGGAGTGGAGGCCATCTGCTATGCACCCCGGTGGTGGTGGGGGGCACGGGGGCCCTCATGGTGCACCAGGGGAGGGCAGAGCGCCTAAGGAGTGAGGCGGGCAGGCTGGGGGCAGCCGGACAGCAAGTGAGCACCTGCACAGAAGCAGCCCTGGGAGTCAAGGCCCTTCTCCGTGGGGATGGCCACAAGGTACCGCAGCAGGAAGCCGTTCTCCCGCGTGGCGAACTTCAGCACCTCCTGACAGGTTTCGTCCAGACTGCCGCCCAGCGTCACCGCCTCCTCGGCCGTCTCCAGGTAGGATGCCAGGACCTTGCGTACCAGGTCCCTCCACAGGGCGGCCTCCTCAGCGTTCCCTGCCTGCAGCTTCAGGACGGCCTTGGCCGTGATGATCTTGAAGAAGGATGGGCCCCCGAGGCTCGCGTCGGGCAGGATATCTCGGATGGTCTCCACCCCGTGGCTGTCACTTAACATCTTCTCGTTGTTTCTCACTCGGAAGCATTTCAGAGACTCCAAGGACAGGGAAAAAATATAGGGCACCCAGGTCCTGTCCGTGTACAGGTACAGAAGGGATTCTTTGATGGCATCCGGCTCGGGGACCTGGGCAGAGGACCACGAGAACTGCGTGCCCTGAAGGGTCTCGGGCTCAGCGGGCAGGTCAGGGTGGGAGGGGAGGCCGCCCTGGGGGGCATCTGGGGAGTCCTCGGGTGGCTCTGGGTACTCGATGTTCACCCACTCCTCCTCCTGCTGGGGCCGGCACTTCCACAGGGCCTCCCGCACCCGGTCCAACCAGTCCTCGGCCTCGTCCTGGGAGGAGGCCCGCAGGGCCAGCTTCCTGCCAGAGAAGACGAGCTCGAAGCGGCCATCGCCGTGGGCCGGCCCCACGGCCTCGCAGCGCAGCAGGGAGCAGTTCTCCACGCAGGTGCGCTCCTCCGTGTTCAGGTAGAGGCGGAACTCTAGCGGGGAGAGCTCGCAGAAGAGCTCCTTCCAGATGCCCATGGCGCCCCGCCGCTCCACGGTGCCCAGCTTCAAGAGGCCCCGGAATGGGTTGGACAGCCCTGGGGGACAGACAGACGCACTTGAGATAGCGGGCCAGGCCTCCAGCTCCCGAGGCCCTGCGGCAGGCGCGGACAGGGGCGGGAATGCTTCATCCCATCCACACCCTCAGCTGTTGACCTTGTTCCTGAATTTTACTAAGAAAAAAATAAAAGACTAGAAAAAATTATGTCCACAGAGCCCTCACTATGCCACCTGTGCCCACACTCGGAGATCCCCCTTGTCCCCAGGGCCGAACTCCTGGCTCAGTCTGAGGCCAACTCCTCTGTCTGCACAGGGGGAGCCCTCCCCACCGCCCACTCAAAGACAAGGATGTCCCTATAGCAGCCCCCCCTCCCTCTCTCGTGCCACCGCTTTCTCCCTTCCCTCCTGGCTTGTTCCCACTAGCACACAAACACGCTGTTATTTCTGCCATCTTTAAAAATAGCTTTCTTGATGGCACTCCCAGCTCTAATTACCACCCTGTGCCTCTGTCCCCTTTACAGAAAGCCCCGAGGAGGTGTCACAACTTGTGTCTCTAGTTCCCTTGCTCCTGTTCCATCTGGAATCTGCCCCAGTCAGGTTTCTGTCCCCTTCTTCCACTCAAAATGAGCTTGGGAAGCCCCGTGCCCTCCTTGTCACCAAATCCAAAGGCTAATCTTGGTCCCAATCTGGCCTGGCCCATCAGGTCCCAATCTGGCCTGAGCCCCCCTTCCCTTATGGGACACTTCCCTCACACAGCTGCTGAGGTGCCACTCTGGGTACTCCTCCGCCACCACAGGCTACTCTTCTGTCCCCTGGGCTCACTCCTCCGCCTCTCCCCGAGAGAGGGAGCGCCCCAGAGCTCAGTCCTGGGTCCCCTTCTCCATTGACACCCACCTCCTACCTGATTGCACCTATGTTCAGGGCTTTATGCCAACAACTCCCCAGTGTTTCTCTCCAGTCTGAACCTCGCCCCTGAACTTCAGATTCAGATCTCCAACTGTGCCACGTATGGCTGATATCTAACAGGCATCTCATAACTGACATGCCCGAAAATGAATTCCTGCCCCTCCCACTGCAAACCAGCTTTTCTCCCAACAGACCTCATCTCATAAATGGCCAAGTGTATCCTTCAAGCTGCCTGGGCTAAAAACCCTTCCTTTCTGTCACACCCATACACACGCAGCCCATCAGCAAATCCTGCCGGCACAGCTGGAACCCTCCGCTCTGCCGCTACCACGCAGGCTTGACGGCTGTCACCCCTGGCCTGGCTTATAGCAAGAGCCTCCTGGCTGAGCTCTCTCCCTGAGGGCCTTCAGCATATGAGCCAGGATGACTCCCATTTAAAGGAAGTCAGATCATGTCCCTTTGCCGCAAACCCTGCAATGGCTGCCATCTCCCTCAGAAGGAAAGCTCACTCCCTTCTGTGGCCCAGGAGGCTCCCTCCATCACTCTGCCCTCATCTCTAACCATCCCCTCCTGGTCCAGCTCCTTGGTTTCCTGGGTTTGTGCCCGTGGCAGTGTCTTTGGATTTGTTCCCCTGCCTGAGACACACAGGTCAGCCCGTGCCCTCCTCCCTCCCTCCACATCTCCAATGTCACCTCATCTGTGAGGGCTTCCTTGGCCACATATACGAAATGGTACGTGCCCCACCTTGGCACTCCCCAAGCCCACACTATACATTTCCTTGTTAATTCTCTTCTCTCCTGCCTCTCACGCTAGGATAGAAGTCTGTGAAGACGGGGACTCCACTTTTCTTCTTGCTGTGTCCCCAGCACCTAGAACAGCCCGACACAGCAGATAGTAAGTACCCGCTGAATGAGTGTGTGCCTGGACAGCACACATAGCTCCAAGCTCCCGGTTTCCTAGGGCTCTGCCAGCAGTTGGGGGTCCAAAGAACGCACCATTCTCTCTCCCAGCCTAGACTAGCCTCGGAGATTTCAAATAATTGTATAGGGTCTTCCTACTCTTCGGGAAATCTGATGGCCTAGGCATGAGGCACACCTTCTCTGGCATGGTTACATGGACTGAAAGAAGAACCTAAAAGAAGCCCAGCATGGAGACCAGGGCTCTACCCATGTTCCCCAAGCCAGGAGCCTGGCCAGAATAGTCTGCTGGGTCGCTGCAAACAGAAAATGAAGACAGAAGGAGACCGACTCCAGGGCAGACTTTTTGTTATGGGGGTTATGGAGAAGTAGGTTATGGCTGCTTAATGCTTTTCAGAATTTCACAGGGTATGGAACTCGAGCAGGCCTCAATGTGAGCAGCACACGGAGGACACTAAACAGCCGCAGCGCTGATGCACGCTTGCCAGGGCTGTTTAAACAAGCCATCGAAGATAGAGGCCTTGGCAAGGGGCACCAAAATGCCTTCCAGAAGCAAGGCTTGCTCTGAGCTCCAGGCAGAACCCAGAGTTTTGTATAATCCCACGGCTCTAAGGGAAAAGTTTTAATATTCCAATATACAAAACAGGTTTTGGGGCATGATGTTGTTGAGATTTTAGGAGAAAATATAGCCCTTTTCCTGAAATGCCCCCCTGAATTACTCAGCGAGGGTGTTCCTGATTACATCTTGGGAAGCGGTTTTGCTGGTGAGAACACACCACTCAACTGGTAAGGGAAGAGAGGGCTCTGGCAGTGCTTTCTGAAAGGCACTGTCCCCACGCGGCGTGGTGGCTGGAACCCTGCGGTCACCTACCCATCTGCCTGCGGTGCACCACCCTGAAGTTCAGGTGCTCCCGGGCCGCGGCGTCCCTGCTCGTCTGGCTCCCTGGGGAAGGCACGCAGGCTTGGTCTAAGGCCCCTGTGGAGGAGCTTTTCCTTGGTCCTTGAGAAAAATGCCGGAGGAGCCCCGGCTTTGACTCTGGAGTCCCTCCAGAAGGAGCCTCGGAAGGGCTCTCTGCGGGAGGCTCCTGGGGGGGCCGGTAGAAGTCATCCTCCGAAATCCAGCTCTTGCTCTTCTAGTGGGAAGGGAGGGAAGACACAGGTGGTGCTTGAAGTTTTGAGTTTTAAAAAATTTTTTTTACAAACATCTGGATTGAGACACAATTCACCTCTCATAAAATGAACCCATTTAGAGCGTACAACTGAATCGTTTTCAGTATTGGCAGGGTTGTGCAACCAGTACCACTAAGTTCAGAACATCTTCATTCCTCCAAAAAGAAACCCCGTGCTTGGGATCGGTCAGTCCTGATTCCTCTTCAGCCGCCCCAGTTCTAGGCCACCACTGTTCTACTTTCTGCTGCCCGATATTTGTCCATTCTGTTCATATAAACAGAATCTTCATTTACTGTTTTTTAAATTCATTTATATGTGTATTTATTTTGAGAGAGAGAGAGTGAGCAGGGGAGGGGGACAGACAGGCAGAGAAAGAGAGAGAGTAGAGAATCCTAAGCAGAAGCAGGCTCTACACTCAGTGTGGAGCCTGACTCAGGGCTCGATCTCACCACCCTGGGATTAAGACCTAAGCTGACATCAAGAGTTGAGTGCTTACTGAGCCACCCACATGCCCCAATATAAATGTAATCTTCTAAGCGTGGCTTTTGTGTCTGCCTTCTTTCCCTTAGCATCAGGCGTTCAAGGTCCAGCCATGCTGTAGCAGGCATCAGGGTTTCATTCCTTCTTTATTACTAACTAGTATTCCAAGGTACGGATGTAGTATTCCAAGGTACGGAGTGGTTTGTCCACTCATCAGCTGATGGACACCTGGATTGTTTTTGCTTTGGGGCAATTATGAATAATGCTGCTATGAACATTCACGTACACATTTCTGTGTGGACGTATGTATTCCCTTCCCTTGGGAACATGCCTATTGAGTGGAACCAATGGGCCATTTGGTAACTATGTCTAACTTTCTGAGGAATTTCCAAACTGTGTTCCTGAGTGGCTCCACCACTTTACATTCCCACCGCGTCTGGGGATTCCAATTTCTCCACATCCTCTCCAACATTTTTATCACCTGTCTGTTTGATTCTTCTCATGTGGGGAAGTACCATCTTGTGGTTTGGGTTTGCAATGTCCCCGGTGTCTAAGGACAATGATACCGAGCATCTTTTCATGTGCTCAGTGGACACCGGTAGATCTTCTTTGGAGAAATGTCTATTTGAATTCTGTGCCCATTAAAAGGTTTTTGTAATGTTTATTTATTTCTGAGAGAGAGAGAGAGAATGCGAGAGCTTCCCTTCTGCTGCTGAGACTGAAGCTGCTCACAAGGGGGATGGGTCTGGGGTCACAGGATTGTGGGAATGGATTTTAGTTTCTTTTCTCCCCATTTCAACTACTCCCTACCTTTCTGTGCCTAAGTGCAGATGAGCAGAGGCAAGAAGAAGCTGGTTGGACTGCCCCAAGTGGCTGTCTACACAGAGGAAATGACTCACATAAGGGGTGGGCCCAGCCCAGCAATTTTGTTAGGTGTCACCAACCTCACCCTGAAGCTGCTATTTCCGACCCCTCAATGAGATTGCCCTCCCTGCTCCCGTAGACAAGGAAGGGAAGTATGGCCTAGAAGGGTTGGTTTAGACAGTTTAATCCGTTTGGATGCCTGATGGCTCCTCAAGCCAAGAGTGGAGAGCTCTGAGTCAGGGATATGGTGGCCTCACGAAGCTTGGCTCCAGGGCTTGCCCTGAAAATCCTTAGAATTAGCAGGTGGTTCCTTCTGTCCATGACAGGACAATGTGTCAATCAGGGTGGCTGCTTGAGAACCATCCGCAGCACCGGATTCTGAACAAAGCCTGCCCAGGCCATAGAGACCAAGGGAGCTCCCCGAGGGAAATGGGCAGGGGGAGCCTTACAGAGCTTGGCGCGCACACGTGGGGAGTCCTGTGGCCTCCCAGCCCCTGCTAATGGCTTCAATGGGAGAAACTGCTATTCCTTAAGACTCAGCTCAGGGGTCATCCATCACCTCCTCCTGGAAGCTTTCCTGACTACTCTCCTACTGCCTAGCTGGGTTGGGGACCCCTCAGGGCTCCCACAGCATTCTTTGCTTACCCTACCTGGCACCTACCAAGCTGTATGCAATGGCCATTCTTTACAGATGAGAGAATAAACTTGGCTATCAAATGTCTTTGGCATAAAATAACAAGGGCGGGGCAGGGGACTGGAAGGAAGGAGACAAATGTGAATTGGGACGTGATATATGTTGACTGGTGAAGGCTTCTCTCTCTGAGGAGGCAAGGGAAACTCCTGGGAAATGCTTAGACATGGTCCGGTGGCCACAAGTCAGCCACCAGGAAACGACAGTCCAGGAAAAATCTTTTTGTTCTCTCAGGCAACAGAGAAAAACAGTGGGAACACTGGGTCCTGCAGCTACTGTGCACAGGCCTGGACGGAGCCCTGTGGCTGTGCCCCAGCCGGGGCCCCCGGTCACGAAGCGGGGGGTGGAGTCGGGGCGGGGGGAGAGTACACCACTGTTGCCCTTCTCCCTCCTCGTTCCTACCACCTTCCTTCCTACCTTCTGGTCATCAAGGCCCCAAGTCTGGCCAGTTCCCTGCCACCTTAACAGTGGAGGAAACCACCACAGACCACGGGTCTAAGCCCGAGCAGCACCTGCCACGAGGTGCCCACAACAGAGGAATGCCACCTTCATCGGATGAAGTCTTAGAATCCAGACCACCCTCTGGAGTGAAACTGAGCCATCAGTTCACAGCCCCCCAGATTCCGCAAGTAAAAGTCCCCTTAGCTCCCCAACTCCCAGCCCCTTTCCTCCCCAGCACTTGTCACCAGTGTAATCATGACGTGGGGAATGACTTGCCTACTCCAGTGTCTGTCCCCAAGGAGCAGGGCCCTTGTCTGTCCTGTTCCATCACTATACCAAGTATGGTGCTTGGCCCAGAACAAGGCCTCTATGGTGAAGGAATTTAAAATAATGGGGTTTTATAAAAGAAAGACTGAGGGGCGCCTGGGTGGCTTAGTCGGTTAAGCGTCCGACTTTCGCCTGGGTCATGATCTCGCGGTTCGTGGGTTCGGGCCCCGCGTCGGGCTCTGTGCTGACTGCTGGCTCAGAGCCTGGAGCCTGTTTCAGTCTGTGACTCCCTCTCTCTCTGACCCTCCCCTGCTCACACTGTCTCTGTCTCTCCTAGAATAAAAAAAAATAAATAAAAATAAATAAATAAATAAATAAATAAATAAATAAAAGAAAGACTGAATGGCTCTCATGGTTATACAACTTGACAGTAAACACCCTCTACTCGGCCTCACTGTCCACCCCAAGCCACCAAAGTGTCAAATAAATGGCAGTGACTAAGTGACAGAAGCACAGAAAGATGAGAAACACAGAGGTGACACACAGGGTGGAGCACTACCTCGTCCAGAGGCCTGGCGTCCACCAGGCAAGTGCAGGCGGGTGGGCCGCGCAGGAGCACCAGGGGCTGCAGGAGGGATGACTGCGTCCTGTGGCTTCTCAGCAGCCTGAGTCCCCTGGGGCCCAAGGGGGGGGGGGTGGAGCCTGCCCTGGCCAGACCCACCTGCACACCCCGTGCACTTGACAGTGTACTTCTCAGTGTAGACTCCCAAGCTGGCATCCTGAGAGTCTCTGAGACTTCAGGAACTTTTAATTATGAGCTCACTGACCCAGGTACAGTGCTCAGAGCTGACATTATAGAAGGGAACAGAAATGCTCTTCCATGTCATGGAGCTGGTATTCCAGTCCAGAGAGAAAATAAGCGAAGTAAAGCACGCAAATGGGATGTGGGCCTTGAACTCATGAACCGTGAGATCATGACCCGAGTCGAAGTCAGACGCTTAAGTGACTGAGCCACCCAGGCCCTTCTCTCCCTCTTTTTCTGCATATGCACGAGCGTACATGCTCTCTCTCAAAGTAAATAAACATTTTTTTTTTTAAAAAAAAGGCAAGCCATAGACTTAAAACCACAGTGAGATTCTGCTACATATCTATTAAAGTGGCTAAAATTACAAAGACTGGTGACCCCACTGGCTAGGATAAAGACAGCAGTGAACATGCTCACATATTGCTAATGTGAGTACAAGTCAGTGCAAGCACTGTTAGAAAACCGCTCGGCAGTATCTCCTAAAGGTAAACATACGCCTTCCCAATGGCCTGGCAATTCCACTCCTAGATATAAACCCCCAGAAATGAGTGCAGAGGTTCACCTAAATGCAAATATAAGAATGTTTACATCAGCTTTCATCAGAATAGCCCAAACCTGGAAACAATCCAAATGTCTGTTAGGAGAATGGATAGATGCACTGTGATAGATTCTTACAATGGAATACTCCAGAACAATGGAAAAGAACAAACGAGAGCCTCGTACCATATGTATGGGTGGACCACACAGACATAATACTCAGCGAAAGAAGCAAAATAATATATATTGTACAGTTCCATTCATATGAATGAAGTTCAACAGGAGGAAAAATTAGTCTATGGTGCTGGAAGTCAGAATACAGGCTCCCTTTGGAGGGGACAATGGAAGGAGGCATGAGAGAGCCTTCTGGCGGGCTGGAAATGTTCTCTATTTTCATCTGGATGGTGGTCATAGAGTGTAGATCATATATAAAATTACTCACTGACAGGTATAATGAGGATCACTTTACATCATTCCTTGAAAACTTTCTAAAGGGGAAATAATAGTCTGTTTTTTTGGTAAATTTTAAAAAATTTTCATTTTTGAGAAAGAGAGAGAGAGAGGGAGGGAGAGCGCACACAGGGGAGGGGCAGAGAGAAAGGGAGACACAGACTCTGAAGCAGGCTCCAGGCTCTGAGCTGTCAGCACAGAGCCCAATGCAGAGCTCAAACTCACGAACCACAAGTTTATGACCTGAGCTGAAGCTGGACACTTAACCGACTGAACCACCCAGGCGCCCAGAAATAACAGTTTTTTTAACAAATGGTGCCGGTACCACTGTACATCAATATGCAAAAGAATCAAGCTGGGCCTCATCCTTATAGCATATACAAAAATCAAAATGGATCACAGATCTAAATATAAGGGCTAAAACTATAAAATTTTTAGAAGAACACATAAATCTTTGTGACCTTGGGCTAGGAAATGGGTATAAACAGGACACAAAAAGCACAAATGACAAAAGAAAAAAATAGGCAAATTGGACTGTACCAAAATTGAAAACATTTATGCTGTAAATGTTACTACCAAGAAAGTGAAACGACAACTCACAGGATGGGAGGAAATAGGAAATAGTTGCTAATTATATATCTAATAAAGGTATATATCCAGAATATATAAAGAACTATTATAACTTAATAATAAAAAGACAAAGAGTCCAATTTAAAAATGGGCCAAGGGACACCTAGATGGCTCAGTGGGTTAAGCGTCTGACTCTTGGTTTTGGCTCAGGTCACGATCTCACAGTTTGTGAGTTGGGAGCCCTGTACCAGGCTCTGTGGTGGCACCAAGAGGCCTGCTTGGGACTCTCTCCTTCTTTCTCTGCCACTCCCCAACTCGCATGCTCTCTCTCTCTCTCTCTGCCATTCCCCAACTCATGCTCACGCACTCTCTCAAAATAAATAAATGAAAAATAAATTAAAAAAAATAAATAAAAATGGGCCAAGCTTCTGAATAGACATTTCTTCAAAGCAGATCTGCAAATGGCCAAAAGTCACACAAAAAAGATGATGCTTGACATCATTAAAGAAATGCAAATCAAAACCATAATGACATACTGCTAGTGCCCTAGGCTAGCTATAATAACAATTTTTAAAAAGCAATAAGAACAGCTGGTGAGGATGTAGAATACACTGCTGGTGGGAACATAAAGTGGAGTAGCTGCTTGGGAAAACAGGCAGCCTGGCCTATTCCTGAACCGCACTGCCCAACAGAACTAGGATTCTAGTCGCAGGTATCATTTTAAATGTCCTGCTAGCCACATTTTGTAAATGGAGAAAGAAACACGTGCAAGTAATTTTCATAATACATTTAACCCAATATCAAGGATATTTTCACTGTAACACGTAATCAATAAAAAAAAATCATGGAGACATTTCACATTCTTTTTCTTTCTTTTTCTTTTTTTCCAGACGAAACCTTCAAGATCTGGTATTTAACTTACATAGCTTATCTCAATTTGGACTAACCACATTTCAAACGCTCATTCGGCAGCCACGTGTGGCTAGTGGTTACCATATTGGATGGTGCTGTTCTAAATCTGGTTCATGGTGCAAGATGAGCATTCTGAAAGTCTGGTATTTTATAAAAATCTGAATTTAATAATAACAAGAGCTGAAGAGGAAACCAAGGTTCAGTGAGGCGAAGTGCCTTGCCTGAGGCCTTAGGCTGGTAAGTGGCGGTGGTGAGGCGCAGGGTCTACAGTCAGATGAGAATGACCTTGTCTACGGGGTCAATGTGACGGAAAAGAGACCCCTGGGAAAGGACTGGTCCCGGGCCTGGCTTCTCTCCACCATGAGACATGAAGTGCTAATGGAGACAAGGCGGAGGCCTCTTGGGGTGGCTGCTGGGGACACCCCTGCACCAGCTCTGAGACGCTTCCCCAAGACCTCCCCCTGAAAAGCTTACATCACTCACCGGGCTGGTGGGCGAGGACACCCCGGGGCTCCGTTTGGCTCCATCATCCTCCGGGGGCTCCTGCTGGCCACTGCCCGGCCTGACTGCTCTGGTGGCCGTCTCTCTCATGGGACTGGGAAGCCGCGGGCCTAAAACACTCGCTGAGGGGACAGCTTCGGCAGTGACCACCTGCGGCAAGCCCAGGGCGCCAGGTGCCAGGGGAGGCGGCTGCGGCTTGCGGCCCCCATCTTGAGTCTCAGACGATGCTTGGCCCGGGAGGGGCCCTGCGGGCACACCAGAAGGGCCGCTGGCCTCCAGGCCAGGGAGGGACAGTGAGGCCCGCCCCGTGGGAATCTCCAGTTCTCCACTTAGCGCACTCAGTCCGTTGGTTGGCACAGCGTTTACCTGGGCTTTGCTGAATTCCGACAATACCCTGGAAGTTTTTAAACAAAGAAACCTGTGTGACAAGTTGTCAGCTGGAATGCCCAAGGCTCTCGGGGTGACGGTAAGATTGCAAAAGGGCTGTTTTGGGGTTTCAGAAGCAAAACGTCCTCGTCAGCCACTGCGCTCCTCTGCTTGCACAGGGCCTTCCCCAGACACTCCTCACAGAGGGTGTCTCCCGCCGGGACTGAGGCAGAGTGGGTGGCTGAGGGAGTCGTGGGGCCCGGGATCGCCCCTTGCTTCTGCTTTCTGACCAGGCTACCGTGGGCCTAGAGAGGTCGCTTGGCCCAGCGAGCAGCTGGGTGAGCCACCATTTCCTCAAGCTGCTGTGGGAGAGCCTCGGGGAACGGTGTCTCAGAGCGGGTGCCCCCCAACAGCACAAGAAGCTGAGGCACCAAGAACCCACTTCTGGGACAAAGACTTCGGTGACGTGGGGGCCCACCCTGTTCCTGGAACAGTCTCCGGGCAGCAGGGATGGGATGAGGTGCGAGTGCTGGTCCACTGCAGAGATGGACGGCACATGGGGTCAGAGATGCCTCCCGTCCCCAGCAGCTGCTGCCAGAGAGCAGCGTACACAGGGTGTAGGAGTGTGCCCGCAAGTATACGTGGGGTGTGTCCCTGCTCACTCCTCCATGGGACTGGCTCTTCCTGCCCCTCAGGGGTGCTTCAAGGACTACGGGGAGCCAGGGTTACTGTCTTTGTGTACAGACACACACACACACACACACACACACACACACACAGACACAAACACACACACACACACACAAACATACTTCTGGGCCTTCTAAAATGTGCACTGGCTGGTGGCTGCCCCCTTCTCCTGAGGCTTCCGAGAATCCACATTCTGTTTCTAAAGTAAACCTATTTGCTGTCTCCTCCTCTGCTTAGGAATCAACATTGTACGTCATGGGCAAATGCAGATTCATACAACAACAAAGCAATTTGGGGCCCAAGAGATTGCACGTATCTGCCCTAATGGCTTAGTCTGGGTCAGAAGACATGCCAAACTCCCCTTGATGTGGGCTTATGGAAATGAAGATCTAGAACTCAAGTTTCTACCTTAATGGATTCTCGCTGAGCTGTGCTCATATCTATAACATCCTAACCCCAAACAACATTTCAAGACATGCTAGTCAAGCACTGGTGACCAACCCATACATTCATGGGCAACTGGTTTCCAACCCAAGGCATTTCAGTGGGGAAAGAATCCTGTTTTCAACAAATGGAGCTGGGATACATGAATAGTCCCATGCAAAAGAATACAGTTGGATCCCTACCTCAACACCATATAAAAAAATGAACTCAAAATGGATCAAAGACCTAAAAGTAAGAGCTAAAACTATAAAACTCTTAGAAGATAACAGGTATAAGTCTTTGGATCAGGCAATGGTTTCTTATATCACATCCAACAAATAAGCAAACAATAAAAAATAGGTAAGTTGGATTTTATCAACACTAAATGCTTTTGTGCTTCAAAAGGATACTATCAAGAAAGTAAAAAGATAACCCATAGAGCAGGAAGAAAATCTGCACATCTTATATCCAAGTATCATCACATCTCTGATAAGGGTCTAGTATCCAGAATATACAGAGCTCTTACAATTCAATAATATAAGAACAAATAATCTGATTGAAAAATGAGCAAAGGATTTGCAGAGACATTTCTCTAAAGGTATACAGATGGAAAGTACATAAAAAGATGCTCAATATCATTAGACAGTAGTGAAATACAAATCAAAGCCATAAAAAGATACTACTTTATGCCTATCAAAATGCCTATAATAAAAAGACAGAGGGGCGCTTGGGTGGCTCAGTCGGTTAAACATCTGATTTTGGATCAGGTCATGATCTCACAGTTTGTGGGTTCGAGCCTCACATCAGTCTCTGTGCTGATGGCTCAGAGCCTGGAGCCCGTTTCGGATTCTGTGTCAACCACTCTCTCTGCCTCTCCCTCACTCATGCTCTTTATCTCTAAAATGAATACACATTTAAAAATTTAAAAAAAATAAAAAAAGACAGAGAATAACAAGTGTTGGCAAAGATGTAGAGAAAATGGAACTCTTACACACTGCTGGTGGACATGTAAAATGGTGCGGCCTCTGTGGAGAGCAGTTTGGTAGTTAAAGTTAAACATAGAGTTACCATATGACTCAGCAATTCAACTTCTGGGTATATACCCAAGAGAATTAAAAGACAACATCCGCACAAAACCTGTGTATGAATGTTCACGGCAATATTATTTATAATAGCCAAAAAGTAGGAATAGAACAAATGATCACTAACTGATGAAAAGATAAGCACATTGTGGTGTTTCCACACAATGGAATATTATTCAGCCATGACCCATGCTACATGGGTGAACTTTGAAAACCTACTAGGTGAAAGAAGGAGGTCTCAAAAAGCCACATATTGTATGATTCCATTTATAGTAAATGTCCAGAATGGGTCAATCCATAGCTAATGGGAAATGGGTAAAAGGTGATGAAAGTGTTCTTGAACGATGTCATAGTGATATTGCACAACCTTGTGAATATACTAAAGGCTATTGAACTGGGCACCCTAAGATGGTGACTTTTATGGTATATGAATCCTATCTCAACAAACGAGTAGGTGGAAGGTGTCTCTGTGTTGTCACTGTGTTGGGGGAACAGTTATAGGGGACAGGCTGGTAGGTGGTGGTTCTTGCTCTCAGCCTCACTCTGAACACAGACCAATGAGAATCCAAGAGCGCAGCTTGCAGCGAGCAGGCACTGAGGCACTAGTGTTCTGGAAACAGAGGGGTAGTTTCCACAGCTAGAGAAGGGAGGACATTTAAAACCCAACTGCAGGGGTGTCTGGGTGGCTCAATCAGTTAAGTATCCGACTTCGGTTCAGATCATGATCTCGCAGTTTGTGAGTTTGAGCCGTGCGTTGGGCTCCATGCTGACAGCTCAGAGCCTGGAGCCTGCTTCAGAGTCTGTGCCTCCCTCTCTGCCCCTCCCTGCACGTGCTCTGTCTCTGTCTCTCTCTCAAAAATAAGCAAACATTAAAAAAAAATAAAAAACCAAAACCCAACTGCATGTGTTCAAACCACTGTGACAGAATGGGGCCACTTTCTGAAATGAACTAGGGAGGCAGATTTTTGATAGGTGTCTCCTGTGAGGTCCCAGCTCCTCGTGGAGTCCCAAGAGGTGGTGTAGTGACTGATTAAGAGCGGGGCTCCAGAGTCTCGGCTTTGCTTGGCACCCTGCTGTGGCCCCATAGTCGGTTCCTGAAGTTCATGGACTTCATTCCTTTGCCTGTAAAACTGGCATGGTGACAGCAGCCACCTTTTAGGACTGTGTTGAAGGCTGAATGAGATAATACAGGCAAAATGCTTACAGAGCGTCTAGCACAAAGTAAGTACTCAACAGACATTAACCTCAGTCTGTTACTGCGGTGGTTCTTATCTCCGTTGGGAAGACCGCTTAGCCTCTATACTTGTAAATATAAAAAAGGAAAGAGAATTATGGAAATATTCACTAGCATTACCAAAATGGTTATCAAGTATAAATGAATCCTCATCTGTAAGATGTTTTTAAAAATTTTTAAATGTTTATTTACATTTGAGAGAGGGAGACAGATCGATTGTGGGGGAGGGGAAGAAAGAGAGGGAGACAGAGAATCAGAAGCAGGCTCCAGGCTCTGAGCTGTCAGCACAGAGCCCGACATGGGGCCTGAACCCACGAACTTAGGGATCATGACCTGAGCCGAAGTCAGATGCTCAACCAGCAGGGCCACCCAGGCGCCCCTGTAAGACACATTTTAATGACGGCATGGACTGGGTGTTGGAATAAAGAAACACCACCCAACAGCAAGAAGTGTGTGTGATAAATTAGAATTTTCCAACCAAATCAACACCACGTCAAGATGAGGTCAAGTTCACAGAGTCTCACCAGAACCAGAGATGGTGGGCAGGACCCAGAAAGAATAAGAGATATGCGCATCAAGTGGAAGAAAGTGCTAGAGAGGTGATTTAAAAAAAAATTTTTTTTCAATGTTTTATTTATTTCTAGGAGAGAGAGAGAGAGAGACAGCGTGAGCAGGGGAGGGTCAGTGAGAGAGGGAGACACAGAATCCGAAACAGGCTCCAGGCTCTGAGCTGGCAGTCAGCACAGAGCCCGACACGGGGCTTGAACCCACGAACCGTGAGATTATGACCTAAGTGAAAGTCGGATGCTTAACCGACTAAGCCACCCAGGCGCCCCTAGAGATGTGATTTTGAAGGAAAGAGAATTTTCAAAACTGTTGGAGGAAATGCAACACAAGGGCTGAAACCACGAAACTGTTCCAGTCCTTCCCATTCTGTCCGGCTCAGGGCCAGTGTTTTTCAAAAATGGTCTATTCAAAAACAGTAAAGATTCTTCTAGAAGACAGTCTAAAAAAATATACATATTATTATGCGCACGTGTATTATGTGTACGCAGAGGCGTAGGTGTGAAATAAAAGCACGGGCTGGAGAATCTGCGTGACCGCCTCAAAAAGTCCCCCCCGCCAAGCGACTGAGCCCGTGCTTTGCCTGAGCACATGGGCTAGCGTGTTGTTGTCCATGGCACCACCTGGCAGGCAGGGGTGCTCATGAGGGTACAGAAGGGGGCTGCGTATGTGAGGAACCATTCCCCCCAAGAGAAGGCCTCATGACAACAACATCTGACCAGTGTCACTAACCATGGATTTGCAGCTGTGTACACGGAGACAGGAGCACGAGAACTGACGTCACGAGGACCCAGTAGAAAAATTTTAACGACACCAGCGATCCCAGCACTCCTCCTGTGACTGGCACTGCTCTAAGTGCTTTGCATCCCTTAACTCATTTAATCTCCATAGCCTTCTTATCCCCATTTTGCAGATGAGGACATCAAGGTCAGAAAAGTTGAGTAACTTGCCCGAGGTCGTGGAGCTGGTTAACGGAAGACTCCAGCAGTCTGGCTCCTGAGCCCACACTCCTGACCACCAGACCCTAGTGGTGCTTCTCAGTGATCACTGTGATTCAGACCCAACCAACACAAAAGAAGCTAGTCAGGGCGCCAAACCTCTATTCACAAGGCAAACTGCAATTTAGTTTCTGGAAAACATTAATACATTTCATTGGAATGTTATATGTTTTGTACTTCATGTTTAACCTGTAGATGATTTTTAAAAACTGTTTTTTACATTTATTTTGAGAGAGAGGGAGAATGTGTGCAGGTGCATGTGGGGGGGAGGGGCAGAGAGAGGGAGAGAGAGAGAATCCCAAGCAGCCTCTGTGGATCAGCATGGAGCCCAACACAGGGCTTGAACCCACAAACTGTGAGATCATGACCTGAGCCGAAATCAAGAGTTGGACGCTTAACTGACTGAGCCACCCAGTAGCCCCTGTTACTTATCTGTAACTTAAAATTAGACATAAATACCTTATAATTCTTACAACTGTAAAATCAAAACATCTATAAATTAGGGGTACATGGGTGGCTGAGTCAGTTAAGTGTTTGACTTTTGATTTCGGCTCAAGTCATGATCTCATGGTTCATGGGATCGAGCCCCACGTCAGGCTCCACACTGTCAGTGCCTACTTTGGATTTTCTCTCTCTCCCATCTCTCCCCTTCCTGCCTGCTCTCTCTCTCTCTCTCACAAAATAAACTTAAACACACAAAAAAAAACCCCAAATACTTAAGTAATATAATAAAAATAAGCGAACTCCTAAGGGTTGATGGAATCTTCGCCCTCAGATATACCCTCTAAGAGCTGGTGTGTGTGGATGTGCAAAGATACAAGGCCAGCGCTCAGCGTGACGGTGCTGGCGGTACGTCCGTGCACCTGCACACACTGTGTCTGCTGGTTCTGCGCACCACTGCCCCGTGTTGCTCTGTACATCCTGACCCTCTTCCCTCGACTTCTCCCACAATGCCCAGGATGACGCTTCCCACACAGGGTGAACGGTCACTGATTCAACGACCTTAAGCTGGAATTTTCCAGTCACAAGACTCATGAAAGATAAAAAGCAAAGCACATGATAGAGGGCTGGCGGGCTGGCCTGCGGGAGGAGGAGAGACAGGGAAGGGCTCAGACAGGTGAATGAACCAAAGTCACGCCATCAGCCCAGCCAATAGAGTGGGGATTGCTCCCTTCCGGGATGTTCCACCTAAATTCTTCTGTTTGAGGTTTGAAAGTTCTGTCTAATGGACTCTGCTGCTCAGAAGCTGCATTAGCCATCGCCCAGATACTGTTCGGTGCGCAACTCACTCCCAGCCCTATGTGGCAGCCTCCGCTCCACGGACGAAGAAACAACCTTACAGACCCAGCAACTGGCCCGCCGTTCCTGGACTTGTGAGGGGGAGGACAGGGCTTGAAGCTACATCCTGCGCAAGCCAGCCCGTACTGGCACCCAATCTGGTGTTATTCCCACCCCAGCTGGGAAACCTGTTAAGACTTGAATGAACCAAGAGGGTAGGAGCACAGAGGGGTATAGAAAAGAAGGTTCTAGATGCCTGTTGAGGGAACATGGGTCTGGTTGAAGGAAGCGCTTAATAAAAGTTTACCATTTTGGGGCACCTGGGTGGCTCAGTCAGTTAAGCGTCTAATTCTTGATTTCCGCTCAGGTCATGATCTCATGGTTCCAGGGATCAAGCTCTGCGTCAGGCTCTGCACTGACAGCGAGGAGCCTGCTTGGGATTCTCTCTCCCCCCCCCTCTGCCCCTTCCCCACTCATGCACACACACATGCTCTCCCTCTCAAAATAAAAAAAGTTTACCATGTTCTACCTATTAGACAGGCAAATATCCAAAAGTTTGATAAAACCTTCTGCTGACAAGGCTGAGGGGGACAGGCACGTTCCTGACAGAGTGTAAACAGGCAACATCTATGAAAATTACAGATTAATTTATCCTGTGGCTCAGCAATTCTGTTTCTGGGAATTCACTGAACACAGATACTTGCACAGAATTAAAAGACCACATACACAAGGTTATTTATAGAAACAGTGAACTCCAATGTCCACTAAATACAGGGCTGGTCAAATAGACTAAAGTACATTCCTTATAATGGAAACACATGCCATAAGAAAAAAAAAAAAGAAGAAATTCTGATATGAAACTCCAAAACAAAATCTCTGATATGATCTCTTCCAAAACAAGATGTTACACAGTATATTTATAATAGCTTTTGTGGGGAGGGGGCAAGGATACGAAATAGAAAAGACATTTAAAAAGTCTGTCTATTCATATTTGTTAGATGAATTTAGAAACATCAAAAAAGATATATAAAGGGGGTACCTGGGTGGCTCAGTCTGACTTCGGCTGAGCTCATGAGCTCATGGTTTGAGAGTTCCAGCCCTGCATCAGCCTCTCTGCTGTCAGCACAGAGCCTGCCTCAGATCATCTGTTCCCCTTTCTCACTGTCCCTCCCCTGCTCGTTCTGTCTGTCTCTCTCTCTCTCTCTCTCCTAGAAATAAATAAAACATTAAAAAAAAAAAAAGTTTTAAAAAAAGAAACATCAAAAATGAGGGCGCCTGGGTGGCTCAGTCGGTTAAGCGTCCGCCTTCAGCTCAGGTCACAATCTCACGGTTCGGAGTTCGAGCCCCGCATCGGGCTCTGTGCTGACAGCTCAGAGCCTGGAGCCTGCTTCAGATTCTGTGTCTCCCTCTCTCTCTGACCCTCCCCTGCTCATGCTGTCTCTCTCTCTCTCAAAAATAAATAAAATATTAAAAAAAAAAAAAGACATCAAAAATGATATTAAAGGGGGTACCTGGGTGGCTCAGTCTGACTTCGGCTTAGCTCATGAGCTCATGGTTTGTGAGTTCCAGCCCTGCATTGGGCTCTCTGCTGTCAGCACAGAGCCTGCTTCAGATCCTCTGTTCCCCTTTCTCACTGTCCCTCCCCTGCTCATTGTCTCTCTCAAAAATAAATAAATAAACTTTAAAAAAAAGATGTAAGGAATTAATAATTATGATTTTAAAGGTAGGAAAGACTTTTAACTGTAGATAGGTTTTTTTTTACCATAAATCTATTAAAAATTAATATTTAAAAAAGGCCTGAATGGAGAAGTCTCTGCTGTGGTGAGGATGGTATAAAATAGAGAGATGGTGAATCACTATGTTGTACACGAGACTAATATAACATTGTGTGTCAACTAAAATCAAATAGAAAAAAATTTTTAAAACGAGATAGCTCGGCCAAGGGTCCCTTCTATAGTCAAGTTCATTGCTCCCTGTAGTCTTCCTCCACATACCTGCTTGGCCCCTTTTGTCCACCACCTCCTCCAGGCTTGGCTCTGGCTCTGCGTCCTTCAGAGGCCTTCTGGGAGGTCATGAAGGAGAGTCCTTATGCGCCATGCTTCACTGCATCTTTTGGAAGTTGTAAATCTAACTCTGAGCTACTAGTTTCCTCCTCTCTTGAGGCCCTATTTTACACCAAGCCTCAGAGAAATGAAGTAACTTGTTGAATATCAGCCAGGGGCAGAGCTGGAGCCTGATCCAGCTCTGAGCCCTCCCTAAATCCATTCTCCTCACTGCCCCATGTTGCCTCCAGTTACAGAGCCCAGCAACTTGAGGCCCCGAGGAAGAAAGACAGTCCCCTTTTCCTTTATGCCCTCATAGGGGTCAATGCTCAGTCAAGGGCAATCACATGCTATAGGGAAAGAGGAAGAGAAGGAAGGAAGGAGGAGGAGAAGGAATGGGGGAGGGCACTTACTCTTGCAGTGATGGGTCTGAATCATCGGCATTGGCTGCCCCCAGGTCGGAGTCGTATGACATGGGCTCCTCAGAACGGTCTGGACTCTTGGAGCCATTCTCTTGGAGGAGGCAGCTATCAGAGTTTAGGCTGCAAGACAGCTGGGAGGAACTGGCTGTGTCCAGGCTGAGGGAGGAGGCCGTGAGCTTCCGGTTCCGTCGGATCTTATGGCCTGAGTGCTGGACTTCGATGTCCTCGGAGCCTGAGGAATGGGAAATCGAGTCCAGAGACTCTTTCCGCTGTAGTTCCGCCCCAGGTAAGGTGAGGGGGTCGAGCTCAGAGAGTGGGCAGAGCCCAGAGAGAGCCAGTGGGGTAAGCGTCCACTCGTTCAAGATGGCGGACTTGTAGGAGAGCTCGAAGGACAGGGATGTCAGTCCCTGCAGGAAGCTGAGGAGGAACTCGCCCTCCTCGGCATCTCGAAGCAGGGCCGTAGGCTGATAGTACTCGCACAGGCGGGCGGGCTCCTGGAGGAGCAGCTTCAGGTAGCACTCCATCAGGCCATCATTGAGGGCCAGCCTCAGCCAGGCCCGGCAGCGGCCCACGTCCGTGCTGACAAAAATCAGGTGCTCCAACTCGGAGACAATGTGTCTGGGGGTGAGAACGACACGCTGGGTTCAAGAAATGATTTCAAATCATAGAGGATTATTTTATTCACCAGCCAGCAAGAGCCAGTAATAATGACTGCAAGTATATACGGGCTTGAAAAAGTCTCAGGTAGTAGTGTTCTATGAGGAATTTAGAAATACTGGGGCACCTGGGTGGCTCAGTCGGTTAAGCGTCCAACTTCGGCTCAGGTCATGATTTTACCGTTCGTGGGTTCGAGCAGCTAGCTCAGAGCCTGGAGCCTGCTTCGGATTCTGTGTCTCCCTCTCTCTCTCTGACCCTCCCCTGCTCATGCTGTCTCTCTCTCAGAAATAAATTTAAAAAGTTAAAAAAATTTTTTTTAATTAAAAAAAAAAAAAAAAAGAAATATTTAGCAACAACCCCCAACTCTTTGAGGTTGCTGCCATGAAGGGTAATTGCCATTTTCATTACAACTACCCAGGCACCCTGGCCACCATCTGCTCATCCAGCACACATCTGATGAGCCCCTAAGTGCCGGGTCTTTGGAGCTGTGAAGATACGGGATACAGACATGGTCCTGCTCTCAGTCTGGGCTACCACCTTTCAAGGGCACAAGGAGGTGATTCCTGCCGTCAGTGGAGCCGGGGTCGGGGGAAGGCAATCATTTCCAGGTTGCAGTAAGAAAAATGCCACAGGAAAGGCAGTATCTGAGCTGGGCCTTGAGGGATTTCAAGAGGCAAAGATGGAAGGGGAATCTTTTACGCACCAAGGACTGAAAGAAAAAGGCCCTGGGGGTAGGGAAGCAGCAGCTCTGTAACCTGAGCAGTGAGTACTCCTGTTGCTGAGCACTCCCATTACATCGGAGGAGGGGCGGCTGACTGGGCGGCAAAGTCAGGTAACGCATGGTATCATCCAATGGTGAGGCAAAGAGGGGCAAGGGTCCCCACACCTGGCTGTGCGTCAGAATCACCTGGAACCTGGTCAGGATACAGATTCTGGGGCCCCAGCGAAGTGAACGGGACTCCAGGCTGGCGCTGGAGAGCCTGCGAGTTTTTGCACAGGGGGCTGACGTGACCGCGGTTCTGCAGACCCTGGGTCTGTCTGATGTAAATGCCCTTCCTCTGACTATCACAGTGCCCCGAGCACGTCCTGCCCACACGAGGGCAGGCTCCACAGGGCTCAGGGAATGAGCTCAGGTGCGTGTAAGCTCAATAAATGTCGACCGGCTGCCTGACCTAAGGAAAGGCAGAATGAGATAAGGGGGACAATTAGAAGGCCCCTGTCACCCAGGAGTGAGGTAAGAACCTGAGACAGGGCAGTGGCAGCACGCAAAGGAAGATACAGGCTGACAAGGCACCTTCGGGCTGAGGGTAGCATTTGATAGCCCTTAGAGGCGCGGTGCCAGCAGCCGCTTGTCCAAAGCCCGGGAGCAGGGGCAGGGCCGCAGAGACAAATGTCCCAGGGTGAGTATTCAGATGATCTGGATTCCACTTCTTTAAAAAATGCCATAGCCTGTTAGGAGTATAACACTTAGCATAGAGATGTTCAAACATTCTAAGGCAGGGTCAGCAAACCTCTTCTTTAAAGGGCCACTTAGTACAGATTTTAGGCTTTGCAGGCCACACATTCTCTGTCCCAACTACCGCCCTTTGCCACCATGTGGTAAAAAGGTGGCTCCTGCTAAAGGCAACCAGCCATTGCCTGAGGACTGAGGGGCTCTTGAGGCTGGTCTGACAATAACCCCCACCTCCCCCATCTCCTTTCCTGTACAGCTGGAGTGGGAGATCCTGGTGTCCCCCACTCTGAACTCCTCCCCACAGCGAAACCTCCCCTGCCGATCTCACTTGTGGGTGACAGCTTTCAGGAGGGGCCAGAAGACAGGCTGAGGCAGAGGCTTCTGGTGGGCACTTTTCTTCCTTTTCCCTCCGGCCTCGGCTCGGATGTGCTTGGCGTGAAGGCCGTGGATAAATACAGCCTCCAGGGCACTGCACATAGTGTTGGCGTCTCCGTCTTCGCTAGTGACCACCGTGTCCGAGGACACGTACTGCTTCTGCAACGCCTTCACTGATCCCACCAGCTTCTTCTTGATGACCTAGTCGGTGTCAGACACAACACAGGCCTTTAGAAGATCCTATGGCGACTGCTGGCATGTAAGTGCTTATCGCCAAATACGTGTGCACCCACACATGTGCTCACGTCTACCTGTGTGTGTGTGCATACACCAAAACTTGCACAAACTAATCATAGGAAATAAAGAGCAGCGCCTGGCTGGCTCAGTCAGTTAAGCGGGCGACTTCAGCTCAGGTCATGATCACATGGTTCGTGAGTTTGTGCCCGGAGAAGGGCTGTATGCTGACAGGTCAGAGCCTGGAGCCTGTTTCAGATTCTTTGTCTCCCTCTCTCTCTCTGACCCTCACCCACCTGCACTCTGTCTCACTCTCTCTCTCTCAAAAATAAACAAACATTAAAAAATTTTTTAAAAAGAATGAAAAGACAAAGTACAGAGGAGAAAAGGAAAATTACGTACTTAAAGCACCCAGAGATAGTTATTTTTCTGCAAAGATATGTGTATATTTTTCTTTTGTTTTGCTTTTTAAACTGAACTTCAGTCATTTGATAGCCACAGAAATCTTGTGTCTAAACACTGGCCCCATCACAGTTACAGCTGCAGGAGCTGGGGTGATGCATCTGGGGCAAAGGTGAAGCTTCCCACCTTGTTTAGGAAACTATGATTCGATGAAGAGGCAACAAGTGTCCGTTTAGAACAAGAAAAGCACCAAGAAAACAGGAACGTCGTCCACATGAAGAAAGATCCTCGGGGCGCCTGGGAGGCTCAGTCGGTTAAATGTCGGACTCTTGATTTTGGCTCAGGTCATGATCTCATAGTTGGTGAGTTTAAGTCCTGCATCTGCCTCTATGCTGACAGTGTGGAGCCTGCTTGGGATTCTCTCTCTCTCTTTCTCTCTCTGCACCCCTCCCTTCATGCTCGCTCTCCCTTTCAAAGTAAACAAACTTCATTTATTTAAAATTTTCTAACGTTTATTTATTTTTGAGAGAGAGAGACAAAGTGTGAGTGGGAGAGGGGCAGAGAGCAAGGGAGACACAGGATTCAAAGCAGGCTCCAGGCTCTGAGTTGTCAGCACAGAGCCTGACATGGGGCTCCAGCCCCATGAACTGTGAGATCATGACCTGAGCCGAAGTTGGACATGTAACCGACTGAACCACACAGGTGCTCCTAAAATAAATAAATAAACTTTAAAAAGAAAGAAAAAAAAAAAAAAAGAAAGATCCATGACCTGGTAGTTAGAGGCCGATGTTAGTCTCAGCTCTGTCGGTCACCAGCTGAGTCACCTCAGACATTTCACTTAACCGCACTGAGCTTAATTTCCTCATCTGTTAAACAGAATGAATACTTCCGGATCTATATAGCCCTGGGGAGTGGGGGGTACTCTGAGGGCAGGACTCGTTTCTTATTCATTCTTGCGTCTTTAAACTTGGCATGGTTCCTGGCATATGCATGAACTCTGTTAAGGTCTCTTATGTAAGTCACTTGTAAAATACATATATGTAATGTCCTTTGGAAAGATAAAGACAGGTCTGTGGTGATAGAAGCATGTCAAAATTACCTACGTGGTATTTTGGAAAAGGATCAGAAGGGAATACAGAAAAACTGGTTTGAATTGTTAGCTGATAGGATTATGGATAGTTTACTGTTTTATTTTCATTCTACCCCAAACAGTTCATGTTAATGTTCTCTGAAAAGTCGAATGTTCTTCTTCTTCTTTTTTTTTTTTTTTGTAATAGCTTTAATGAGACAATTTACATAGCCTAAAATTCACTCCTTTAAACTATACAGTTGAGTGGTTTTTGGTGTATTCACAGAACGGTAAAACTATAGCCACTGCCTAATTTTAGAACATTTTCATGTTTTTCGAAAAGGAACACTGTGCCCATTAGCAGTCACTCCTCTCTGTTCCCCTCTTCTCTGACCCCCAGCAACTACTAATCTACTGTCTTTGTAGATTTGCCAATTCTGGACATTTTATATGAATGAAGTCATACAGTAAGTACGTTGTCTATTGTATCTGGCTTCTTTTACTTACCAGGTTTCCACGGTTTGTCTAGACTGTAGCACGTATCGGCCTTTGTTCCTTTTTATTGCCAAATAATCTTCCATTGCATGGACATACCACATTTTATTTATCCAGTCACTGGTTAACAGACATTTGAGTTGTTCCCACCTTTTGGCTATCATGCTGATAGGAACATTTATGCTCAAGGTTTTTGTGTGGACCTATGTTTTCAATTCTCTTGGGTGCATACCTAGGAGTGGAATTGCCCATCTACTTTCCCTAATGCCTGTACCATCTCACATTCCCGCCTGCAGTGTATGAGGGTTCCAATTTCTCTACACCACCACCACGTACTATTATCTGTCATTTAGGTTCTAGCCGTCCTAGGGGGGTATGAGGAAGTCTCTCATGATTTTGAATGGATTTGTCTAATGTCTAATGATGTTAGGATCTTTTCATGAACTTATGGGTCTTTTGTACACCTTCCTTTTTTGTTGGTTTATTTTATTTTTGAGAGAGAGAGAGGGAGAGAGAGAGAGAGAGAGAGAGAGTAAGAATGGGGTAAAGAGAGAGGGGAACAGAAGATCCAAAGTGGGCAAGATGGTGACAGCAGTGAACTCCCAGATCGTGAGATCATGTCCCGAGCTGAACAGATGCTCAACTGACTAAGCCACCCAGGCACCCTAGTGCCTTCTTTTCTTTTAATGTTTACTTATTTTTGAGAGACAGAGAATGTGCACACATGTGTGTGCCTATGTGGGAGGGACAGAGAGTGGGACCGAGGATCCAAAGCAGGCTCTGCTCTTACAGCGGAGAGCCTGATGCGGGGCTTGAACTCACAAACTGCAAGATCATGACCTGAGCTGAAGCTGGTCGCTTAACCATGTGAGCTACCCAGGCGCCCCATATGTTTGCCTTCCTTTGAGGAATCCTTGGTCTTCGGGTAGCCTGTATTAAAGTCACTGTTGGTTTTTATAAATTCCAATTTTTATCACCAATAAGACATTCCAGAAAGGGCAGAATGTCCTCAGAGCCTGTTGCTACCATAACTTTTTCTCAACCCGAGCCCTCGCTTTCCAGACAGTGCTCACTCATTTCAAAGTTAGGAAAACCCTGGACACGCTGTCCCGTGAGCCCTCCCCCACCCGTGAGCCTCTCTTACTGCCTACCAGGATGGCAGCCCGGGGGTCCAGTCCATTCTCCACCACCGAGAGCATCTCCACTCACACGGCAGCCCCCTCGGAGAGTCACATGACACCTGCAGAGACAGATGGTGGCGAGATGAGCAGGTTACAGCTCACCACCCCCAGCCAATTCTCCCCTCCCCCCAGCTCAGCCCATCTTCCTCAAACTGTAACGCAAAGGCCTCTGAATTCAAAAGTAAAAGCCAAGGGTGGATTTTAAGGAAGGAAACCAAGAAAGAGAATAAATCTGAGGGCTCAGCTCTCAAGAGGTGAGAAATCCTATGTGCCACGGGTGGGGCTGCCCTAAGCAGTGCACGGAAAGGGCTCTGTATGCCACACCAAATGCTGGCTCAAAAAAGCAGGGAATGAAGGAAGGGCTGATTTAGATATACGGAGCTAAGGGTACAAGGTGGGGGGTGCTGCAGCTGAAGGTGCCAAGAGCCTACACGGACCAGGGAGCAGGGGCTCACAATTCACATCCGGGCCTTGGGCCTGCAAACTGCCACCTCTGACTCTGGGGCCAGCCTGGTGTCTGCCAGCTGGGCAGGGACAAGTACAACTGAAACGGTTTCTAAAGAGAGGGCTATTGCTACACAGTGGCTTCCCCTCCAGTAGGAGGGTCAGGCTTTGCTGGAGCAGCACAGGGACACGCCTCAAGGGAAACAGCACAGGTTCAAATCTGCATAGCCACTAGCCCCTGAGGCATGCTGGGTGTGGACCACAGCTGACCTCTTCAATGGACGTTGTGAACTGGAAAACGCCTAGCCTAGCACAGGGCTTGACAGTACTGAGGATAAATGGTAGCTAAGACCCCAGGGGATGTGGCCATACAACTCTATAGGCAAAGGCGATGCCTGAATGAGTGTGCCCAGATACTTGATATCAGTACACAGGTAAAGCCCTCAGGGCATGGGCTTCCCCCTGGGGGTGGCCTGGGGGGGGAGGGTTTCAATCTGAGCCTCAGGGGGCTGCTGGCTCCAGGCCCCAGCCACTTGGACAGAGCAGGATTGCGCAGGCACATTCCCATCTAAACAGATCTCTGTTGACCACACAGCCGAGCATGAAGGGACACCCAGTTTGCACCACAAACTGGGCCACCACTGACTCTGTTCTCACACACCTATGGGCCAAAGAAGTGATAAAAGGAGGCTAAATGGATTTTGTCCTGTTTACATATGTGACTTCATTCTTGCCTCATGACCACCCGGGAGAGCCCTCTTTTTATCAGGATCTCACAGACCCGGAACCAAAGCTGACTCAGGCCAAGGAGCCTCCCGAGGTTCCAGGGCTGCTAAGCACGTTCTACCACCTTCTGCCAGGATGATGTCCACCCTTCTGGAAGAGGCGGGTGTGAGGTAGGGCTAAGGGTGGCCGGGGAGGGGGCAGGGGGTCTGGGAGGAGGGCTCTTCAGCTGGGGGCCCAGGTGACAGGGTGCAAGGGAGCATCAGGGTGGCCCCAAATGATGAAAGGTGCTCTGATTCAAGCCCTGGCCTCTGGATCTGACAGGACCAAGCGCCAACTTTCCTAAGTAAGGACACGCAGAGGGAGGGAGGTGTGTGTGGAGGCCGACTCCCCCCCACCCCTAAACCAGCTCCGGTCAGCACACAACAGACTGGCCAGAAGAAAGCTTGGTCCCTGGACACCGCCCATCTGTCTCTCCCTCAAGCTCCTACCCACCTGGGATTCTCAGGACCCTCCTCTGGTGACCAGCTCCATGCTCTGGCCACCAGGGCACCAGGAAAAGGGACCGTGCTACAGAGTCCCTCTTCCTGAAATCGTGCCTGATCTTAGAGGCTGGGTTTCTTCAAGGCTACCCTAGGCAGCCCTGCAGGCCAAGTTCAGGCTCTCTGGCTCTGAGACCCTGACATCCAATCCCCTTAGGCAATTCCAGGGGCCTAAGGTCTGCCCTCAGGCCTGCCCTTCCAGACAGAGCCTCAAGCTCTAAAACTGCGCTTTCCTCAGCCTTGAGGCTTGGGCCTCTACAATCTGAATAGCAGGTCCATGAAGACCTCATTAACTAATTAACTGAATATAAGAGAATTCATTGGAGGCGGGGAGGCTTATCAGTAAGTGGGTGCTCTGGTCAAGTCAGGGTCTGTTAAAAAAAAAAAAAAAGCCAAAGTAAACTGACACTGAGAGGTCAGAGCAGGGCCAAACAAGGGACACCTGTGGCCTAAAACTGTCAGGAAAGCCACAAAATGACAACAGTGCAGAGAAATCCAGAAAAACTGCCACTTGACAATTCACAATACAGAACTGAGACATGGGGGTCAGGGCAAAGTCCAGGGCAAATCTCTTTTTGCAGGAAGCCAAAGCCCCCTACCTAGGCCTGTCTGTTCTAGAATGTCTCAGGAAGGCAGGAAATGGCTCAGAGGCAGGCCCACAGCTGGCTACGACGGGAGATCTCTGGCCTCTGGGTCTCCTGACTGCTAGGTGGGCACTCCAGCAGGCTCCTTGGGTGGGCCAGGCTCCCACTCCGCAGCACTAAGGGACTAGTTTCACTTTCTAGCCTCAGAACTATCTTCACTGACACCAAGAAGCGAGCCAAAGAGGGGTGTGTCTTCGGGAGACCCGGAATGAAGAGAGCAGGCAGAGAGTTCAAACACCATCGGGGCCGTTGAGCAGAAGAGGTGAGTGCCATCTGCCTTTAGAAAACTCCCAAGCCACCCTTAGCCTACCTCTGCCCCTCAGGACTGGCTTACTCTGGCCCGGAATCTCATTCTCTCACCTCATTTAATTCTTAAAATAATCCTGTGAGAGAAGGATTATTAGCCCTCATTTCACCGAGGAGAAAATTGAGGCTCAGTAGAAACACACCTCAGGTAAGGGTCAGAAGCTCCACTGTATCAAAGAAGGCCTAACACTAACAGGAAATGATCTTGCCCATCGGATCTGCAGCCCCAGCTAGGGGAGCACAGGTCCCTTCCAAAGCAGCCAGGTTTCTGTATGCTCCAACACTCAGGAAGGAATCGTGGTTGATTCTCTTCGTGATACTGCCTGGCCCTGTATAAACATCCGATTTCACTTCCTCCAAAGACTAAGGAAGAACGAAAAGAGGAGAAGGGCTATGATGAGACTTACATTAAAAGAAGAAATGGATGAGCTGGCTTCACCACTTTCGAAGCACTCCATTCATCAGCAAACAGCAACCTCTTCTCGGAGACTTCCCGCCATCCGAGACAGCCTCGTCTCTACGGCCTGACTCGATCCTGCACCTGGCTATGCACAACAGCAGGCGGGTGTTTAAGCCCTCCAGCTGTTGTGCCAGGTGATGAGTCAGGGTTTTCGGTTGGAAACAAATGACAAAGTTATCTTCTGATTCAGAAAGACAGCTGATACTTCAGACATGTGAGTGCTGAGTGAGGAAACAGCACCTCCTTCTACCTGAAGAAAATTGGATTTCTAGACAAGAACGCTGTGAGCGGTGGGAAACAGGGGCAATGAAGCAACTGAATACCAGCTGGAGGGCAAGAAACTTCTAGCTCGTGATTCCCAGTCCAAAGGCTAGTGGGTGAGGCCAGAAATGTGAAGTCTATGAACACTGGGTATCTTTCTTTCCTCCCTCCCTCCTTCCGCCCCAAAACACCCATCTCTCCCATACTCTTGTCCCAGAGCCCTTACAGTTCTGTCAAGGACCAAACTCTGAATGAATGAAAGCAGGAACTTTGCCTGACTCATTCGCCCTTTCATTTCTAGTGCTTCGAGCAGTGCACGGCACGCAGGAGCGCTCAAAAAATACTTGCTGAATGAACAGACGACTAACATAAAAAGACTCAGGGCAGGTATCTCTGTTTCTGACCGTAAGGAGTTGAGGCAAACAACTTTTCCGTGGTGGGGCCACTCTGGAACTCTTTCCGCTGCAACAAGCTGCCAACAGGCTAAGACCCTTCTGATAGATCACACCTTAACGGAGGGGGATATTGAAGGTAAAAGGACAATCAATGTTCAAAGGAGTGAGACTATAAATGGCAAGCAAAGACAATGGGTCCTCTTTAGGGCCCTTTTACAATCGCTGTCAAATGGCCAATCCTTTGGCCACCAGAACTTAGAGGGGATGGGCACCCAAAAAGCCCAGGAGATTATAAATGTTAACGAGGGGGCCTGGGTGCCTCAAGAATGTCTAGCTCCTCGGAGATAACTTGGCTCTCTGTGTTCATGGGTAATCAAAGTGGTCAAAACTCAATGATCCGGCACCTGCAAAAAGAGGTAGTGATTCAACAGCCTCCACGCAGACATCAGCGACCCCAGGATCCTCACCCATACTCTTCATACGTAACGTCACCTCTGGTACGTCCCGTAGTGGGACTCATCTACAACCAGTTCTGGCCAGGAGGAGCACTGGGTGAGGGTCCTTTCTAAGTGCCAGGGCAACGCACACGGACGTGATTCTGGGACCACAGCCAACCCCACACAGGACGACTCCTTGAGTTTCTCCAGATCATCATCCAAGCGGAAGCGATAAGCTTCCACTGCTCCGGGCTGAATGAGTAGCTATCCCTGGCCTTCCCGGTATCTGGATGGTACCTACCATGCCAGCAGCCAATGCAAGTAACGTAACAGGGATGCCAGAAACACAATCCTTGACAGGTACAGGGGACTTGACATCCAGGAAAACCGCTTGACCCACGGGAGACGGCTCTCTACTCCTCCACACTTGCCGTGTGAGGCCCTGCATCAGCTGAGGTGTTCACCACTGCCTGGCGCTGAGAAAGCACCGAGGCTGCTGCTGGTGTTGAGGGCAGCAGGTGCGGCTGGCAGAGGACTGCACGGAGTTCTCAGATCAAACGTGGGCCACACGGGTGGTAGGAACTTGGGGGGGGTGCAGAGTTGGGGGGTGGTTTAGCAAAGACTAGGAATGAAGTGCCTCAGGCTGGCTGAGGATGGAAGAAAGTATGTGGTAACCTCGAAAGTTAGGGGTTGATTAGCTGAGGACAAGAAGACACAAGACTTGAGACAGGGCTGAGATCAGAGTTATCCAGAGGGGGTTAAGCTCAACAGAGCATCATCTACTTTCGTGGTCGGTATTAAATGAGAGTAGCGAGAGGTAGGTGTTTGGGCTAAGCAGACCTTGGGGGACCGAGCAGGGGGACTGGGACAAGAAATCTGAGCCAGATAAAGGATACACCAGAATGAGGGAGAGTGGGGGCTGGGGGTGGGGGTGGGGGGACTCGAGGAGGTCTGTGTGGAGCATTGGGATTGCCAGAGGGGTTGAGGAGTGAGAATGAGATGCGTTCGAGGAAGGCGGAGGGAAGTGGCTGTGCTCGGGGTTGGAAGTGGGCTACCGGTGGGGTGGAGTGTGGCTGCACTGACGCAAGACCGGTGGTGAGGGGCTGAGGTAAGGGCTGGGCTCGGGTGACGGGTGGAGAAGACGGAGGGGACGGGTCAGCACTGGCTGTTTGGGCTGAAGGCTCGGGGCCGAGTGGGGTCGAGTGCGGGGCTCAGGCGGGGAAGGGAAAAAGCTCTGAAGCAGGACAGTTTCAAAGCAACCAGGGGTTTGCGATCACGGACAGAGCTGGAGACCCATCGCCGTTCGCGTCTCTGCCCCGCCGTCCCTTCTCACCCTTCTCGCCCCCGTACCCCTAACTCACCAGAGCGAGTGGGGAAGGAGCGGGGAGCACTCCTGGTCACTGCAGCCCCTAAGCCTCCGACCAGACGCCGCGGCCTCCCGGCCAGTGACAACAGGAAACGGCGCCCGCGGCGTCTGACGCCATCACGTTGGTTCGGCGTCCTGGCCCGCCCCCCCTCGGACCGCGGAGCCAATCGCAGGGCCGGCGGGACGGGGGGGGCGGGGCCAGCGCTCAGGAAAGCCCAAACTGCCAGCCCCGGAGCCCTTGAGCGGTCTGGGAGGCTCGGGGCTTTGCGGACCCGAGATGCGCGCTAAGAGGGGAGGCGACCAGGCTGGCCCACCAGTGTCGGGCGGAACGTGTCCTACGGCCCGCCTCCAGCAGTGTCTGCGCCTGACTTCTGGGTTCATGACTTCGCCTGGAGTCTAACACTGGGCTGTGAGTTGGCCTCCTGCGTGAAGGTTCCCACCTGTAAAATCGGACCAATACGCCTACCCTATTTTTGCCTCCCTGAGGGCATCAGCTCACTTGGTGCTTCCCGCCTGGCGGCTCTCAGGAAAAGCATGCAGGATTTGACTACCCCTTACATCAAGGGAGAGCCTTTAGGTGCCCGTCAGACCCCAGACATGAAGCTTAGGGTCTGGTTATTCTCATCTAGCCAGGTAGTGAGTGGTTTGTTTCCTTTCCTTGGTAGAGTTGACATTTCTCTTTCAGATGGACTCAGAACAAAAGATCAAGAGTGGCGGTTGGTGAGGGTGGGGAGGGATGTCTTGTGCTTGGGACACTTACCTGCAGGCTTAAGTCAGATGGGATCTTAGGGCCTGAGGGTGGGGTGAGGGCTGGGGTGGAGAGGTACTGCTACTTGAAGGTCCAGGGGGACTTTGGGGACGTTGGGAACAGGACAGTTCTTAGAAGAAAGCTACATTGATCTGGGCCAGGCGCTCCATTGGCCTTCCTGGGAAGGGGTCCCAGTGCCTGTTTCCATTTCTAAAACCAGCTGTTGGAGATGTGGCACGTGAATGTGTGCTGGCTACCCCTTCAGTAATTCTCTCCGCAAGAGTGAGAACCACCTCTCCTCGATTAGATGAATCGGAGTACATTTAGTATGGCTAACAGTTGAGCAGGCAGTTAGAATTACTTCTTAGAATAACACCTGGGTGGCTCAGTCAGTTAAGTGTCCGACTTCAGCTCAGGTCATGATCTCACAGTTGTGAGTTCCAGCCCTGCATTGGACTCTGCACGTGCAGAGCCTGCTTGGGATTCTCTCCCCTCCCCCCCGCCCCTCCCTCCCTTGTGCTCTCCCTCTCAAAAGGAAACAAGCATTAAAAATAAATAAATAAGGACACAGAAGCAAAGTATTATCTTAATGTTGAAGAACTTGGAACGTAAGGAGTTTACTAGGGCAATCCAGTTTCCTGGGCAAAAGGATAGTGTTTCTGGTTAAAATTAGCACATGAAGAGCGGCAGTCTCTTGACATAGCATGCTCCCCCACCGCCACTCCCAAATGGAGCAAGCAGCAGGCCTCGGTTCTTCCAATGAAGTTTTGCACAGCTGCTGTCTGCAAAAGCGGTGGGCACCCCGCTCTTGTCTACCTTTTCAGGAGCCCCCATCTCTTGGTCTTCTCTTACTTCTCAGGCCTCTCAGCCCCTCTGCAAAGTCTATGGGCTTGACTTCCTCTCTTCTTCTTACTCTGGTGCACATTTCCCCCATTCACGGACCATGAGTCTACCAGAGAGTCTGAGGCCAGAAAAAAAAACTCACATTACCTTGTTATTTGAGCAATAATAAAGGTACACACCAAGTGCCAGGGTGTCAGAGAAGAGGCCTTGAAAGTTATCCTGGAGGAATCACCTTTTATCTGAGCCTTCCTGGTGGGCACAGGAAAGGGACTTTGCAGGTGAAGAGAGAAATGGCTGGTGGGTGGGAACGCAGGCTGAGCTCAGGGGAGGGTGCACCGAAAGGGTGGAGAGGAAGCTAGGACATAAGACCAGGGTAAGGGGAGGGGACTTGCATGGAAGGAGAGATCAAGACAGACTGGGGCATGGGGAAAGGGAGGAGGTTCATCCAGACTCGGCTGGAGGTCATTGCAGGAAGGGCTCAGACATTCACAGAGGCCCTGGGGTGTCAGCTTAGATTTCAAGCACTATGCATGGTTATTCAAAGCCAAGTAGGAGAACTGTGGGCATCTGCATTTCCCGGGGGTCCAACGTGTAGATTCCTGAACCCCATGCCTGCTCTGGAGAGTCACTCTGGGATGAAGCCCAAGAGTTTAGGCTTAAGCACCTTTTCTGTCCCCTGCCCTACCACCGGTGGATCTGAAGTGTAAGAAAATGTGAGCATCTCTCCTTAATCTAGGAGCTGAAGGGTAAGGGATTTAACAGTTGTGGAAAGTAGAAGCTCCTCTTGTTTGCCGGATAGGAATTTTGATTTATCCTTATCAACCACCCTGAAGGGAAGTGCCATTGTTATCCCCATAGCACAGATAAGAAAACAGGCTTAAGAGAATTTAAGTGACTTGGGGCCCAAGGTCACACAATTCCTACGAGGTACCCTGGGCTTCTCCCCCCAGCTCCAATTCTAGTTGGAGAGCTAGAATCATCCTTCAGTGTCAGACCAAGTGGGCTTTGGAGCCAGGAATGCTTAGTTCTGAATACAGCTCTACCCCACACTGTTTCCTAGGCCTTTCCAAAAACAGCGCAGGGCCCAGCACAACCCAGCAAATGTGGGGTAAAGACTACTGCCCCAGTCAGTGGTTTTCATAGGCCCCTTGAGGTAGCACCAGAGATAGAAACTTCTAAGTCTGATTCAAGATTAGAATAGAGAAGTAAATCACAACACTCTGAGGCCCCTCAGCCTCAGGCGGAGGGGCCAGAGAGTGTGACTTCAGGGAAGTTCCGCAAACTATCTGAGCCTCAGTTCCTCATCTGTAAATTGGGGAAAATATCAGTTGCCGTGAGGATTAACTAAGATAATATCCTCAGGACAGTTTCTGGTCTTTGGTAACCACTGGAGGATGACTAGCTGTATTATTATTATTATTACGATTCCAGGTTTGGCTAATTCTTACCTTTCCAATCCAGTCAGATCTCTGTTCTTAACTGCTCTCTGAGCACTGGAGTGAGAGCCTTTCTGGGTTGAGACCCAGATGTATCCTTACTTGGTATCTGACTGAAATCATCAAACTAGTATTAATGCAACTATTTCTCTTGAAACCAGAGTAGCTAATATTCTCCTGGCTTCTGTTGTAGGAAGCTGGTTCTTCTCACTCTCTTTCAAAAAGTGGATTTAAAGGGTTTTAAAAAATTATTTGTCAATTATATCTCAATAAAGTTGGTCACAAATAAAGCTTTGAGGTGTAATTGACAAAAGCATGGGTTTTTTTTCAAGCCTCCCAAATGGTATTATGCACATAGTTTACAGTCCAAATAGTAGGAAATGAAATGGTGAGGAAATGTAATGACCACAGAAGCTTCTTGCCTTCCCCCTCCTTCGACCATCCCCACCCTCCTGGGTCAGCTCACCAGTCCTCGGTCCTCCTTACTTCTAGCTGAATCTTCTGGTACTTATTTCCAGCCATCTTGCATTTCTAGCTCTTGGTTAATCCATTAAAAATGTTAAAAAAATTTTTTTTTAAAGAGCGAGAGCAGGAGAGAGAGAATCTCAAGCAGGACTCCAGGGTCAACACAAAGCCCAATGTAGGGCTCGAACCCACGAACCGTGAGGTCATGACCTGAGCTGACATCAACCGACTGAGCTACACGGGTACCTTGATTCATCCAGTTTAGACCAAAGATTACTATGAAGGCACTCCTGCTCTTTTTTTTTTTTTTAATAGTTTATTGTCAAGTTGGTTTCCATATAACAGCCTGTCTCATCCCCACAAGGGGCACTCATGCTTTTAAGTGAATTTGTGTTTTACTTAGCACCACAGCATCTATGAACGTGTGAAAGCTTGTTCAGAGTTTAGGCTTAGGGTTAGTTCAATCTAGCTTCCATGTCTGATCCTGCATTTTCCACCTCACCCCCTCAACTTGCGGTGAAACAACCCCTCCCTTGACTTTCCATTGGGTTCCTGTGCTTTAGCAGGGACTTAAGCATGGGTTTAAGGCCTGACTTTGCAGGTGCACATGACCATAGCTGGCCAATCAGCGCCTCCTCCTGCCAGATACAGGGGCCAGGCAGGCCAATCAGAGGCCTTTCAAAGATGGGCTTTCCTCTGCCAGGTTTGCTCAGCGTCAGTGTAGAGTTGGGGTTACTAATGACTCTCTTTGCAATCACGCCCCTTTGGGACGTGAAGCCATCACAGAGGAAAGCCCCCTCTGTTGAGGTGACGGATGAGGAGAGGATGACGTTGTTTGAGAGCTAGATGCAGCCATCTTAGGCTTCCCGGTTATATGAGCCGATACACCGTATGAGATTTTTGGTTTAAGCATGTGTTGGATTTCTTTCACGTGGAGCATAAATGGCGACTGATATACTGTCTTTGTGAACTTGGGCAAGTTATCAGCAGCGTGTATATACTTGTATCATGACAATGCCACCCACAACTCTAGGTTCCCTGCGGCTGTGCTTTTATCAGCCTGGGCCTGAGACAGCTTGACATCGACTGGTCCATTGTAGGGACTGGAGGAAACAACTTACCATGAGTCACTGCCCTAAAATATGCTTTCTGCCTACATGCCCGGTGCCTGGTATCCCGTGGTGATGGTGGCATTCCTTAGGGTTAATCATGGCTTTCTTCAAGTGGTTCTCTTTTGGAGTGTGAAGTCTGCAGGGAAAGGCCGCAGTTAAGGCACAGCGTCTGGGGCGCGTTCTGCCTTTGCTCTGACGAGATGGCAAAAGAGATGATGAGGGAGGCCAGGAGCCATGCGGGGGCCTTGACAGTGAATCTTACTGTTTTTCAAATTGTCCCTAAGTCCATACAGATACCTCACTAGCCTTGTGCCTTTAGACAGCTTCCCTCTTGGCATATTTCAGGAATGTGAATCTTTCCAGTTTCAAAAGGCCTCTGGAGAAAGAAATTTCACTGGAGATCGCACCCTGTTCTGATGTTTACCTGTGGAAGTCCCTTCTTCAGGAGGTCCCCATGGGAGGCACTGGATACAGGACTCGGTGTAGACAGATCTAGGCACAAATCCCAGTTCCCAATGGCACAGTCCCTTTGCAGCTTATGGGGCAAACAGCACAGTGTGCTGGCCTTTAGGAGGTCAGTCTGTCTTACATAAGGAATTGTATGCAGAGAATGAAGAAATGGTCTCAAATTCACCCAATAAAACCCTGAGTCAGCCCCGAGGGTAGGGTCTGGTACTAGGCATTGAGAAGAGGAAGGAGATGTGATTCTTGCCTTGTCAGTGTTCCCGACCTAATAGAGAACTGTGGTGGCATCTTCACATTGACATTGAGGCTGTCTTTCACTCTGCTCCATTCACAGGTGATGCCTAGAAGAGCGAGGCCACCATGTGAAGCCTCTAAACCAGGACTCGGTCACCTTCTGGGTGGGATAGACTCACCGGCCCTCCCCGCACCCACGTCTCCTCCTGGACACGGTGTACTTTTCCATTCTTTGGCGCAGGGCTGGGCCACGTGACTTGCTTTGACCCATGAAACGGGCAGAAATGAAAGTGTGACAGTCCCATGCTTTGGCTTGAAGAGGCCCGATGGCTTCCTGCTCGCTCTCTGATGCATCTCTTGGGTAGCCGCTGCGTCTTCAGCCTGGGCGGGAAGCACCACGGGCGGAAAAGACCCGCAGTGAGAAGCAGCGCTGACCCAGCCAGCGAGGGGGCATTAAGGTTCGGCGGTACCGGCCAGCCCATGAGAATCGGTTTCCCAGCATCCCGAGTTTTGAGGATGGTTTATTAACATTGCTGTGGCAAAAGATAGTAAGACAGTCTTCATTTCCTATGGCCCCATAAGCTGAAACACTCCACGCTACCCTCGAACACATGCAACTGTTCCTGGCTCTGCTTCAGGACGTCAGGACTTTTCTTCTTCTTGAATGAGAGTGCTCCCCACCACCCCCAGCTGGGGCTAACCCTAACCCAGCTGGTGCTCCATCCCCACCAGGATCTCAGGAGACAGATCTGGTTGTGCCTGGTGCTCCCCAGGCCTGATCCCGTCGGGGGAGGAGCCGGCCAGCATGACCAGTCGGGACTCCCAGGTTAAGAATCCAGTTGAGCCTCTTGGTCATCCTCAGTCTGTTCTGCCCTTCCCCCCCCCCCAGCACCTGCAAATCCCTGCTGACCTCCAGCCCCGAAGCCGCCAGAGAACCTCTGCTTCCCCCACCTGCTCCCCCCACCTCCTGGTCCTCCGTGTCCTCCTTCAGTAGTTTGGTGAAGCATAAAAAGGCTTGTCGAAGTGGTCCCAGGCTCCGGAGGGGTGGGCGTGTGGGTTTGGAGGGTGACACATTCTCACTCTCTCCAGATGCTAGCCAGGCTCCCCCGAGCCCTCTTTTTGATTCAGCCTTGCTTGGCCTGTGAAGATGTGAACGAACACGAACTTAGTTTCTAGCGGCTCATGGCCACGTCCCTAGTGGGACCCTAGCCTCCCTTAAAGTGCCTGCCTGCAAAAGTCACGGTTGTCTGGAGGAGATGCTGCTAAATTCCAGCCAACACCTGAAGAGAGGGCCCCTGTCTCCCAGCTTCTGTGAGAAGGTAGGAGCCTAACTTTGATAAGTGTCAGTTAGCAAAACAAGGGGGGTCTCGTATGGGCCAGCGACCCTTCCTGCTTTTTGAAAGCTTTCACTTCTGAGAACCCCAACTCATTCGCTTCCCCAGTCCCCCATCCTCCCTGTGAAATACCCAATCACCCCTGTAATAATCCCAGTTGAGTGCCTGCTCATGATGAACACTTTCCCCTACACTATTGCAATACTGTTACTGACGGAAATCTGTCTGGATTCCTTTAAGTAGTGTCTGGTATTGTTTATTTTCATCAGGGGAGGGGTGCAGGATCAGGCTTTTAATTTTTTTTTTTAATGTTTATTTTTGAGAGAGAGACAAGGTGTGTGCGGAAGGATGGGGGGAGGAGGGTTGGGCAGAGAGAGAGGGAGACACAGAATCTGAAACAGGCTCCAGGCTCTGAGCTGTCAGCACAGAGCCTGACGCGGGTCTCATACCCAAGAACCGTGAGATCATGGCCTGAGCCGAAGTCGGACGCTTAACCGACCGCACCACCCAGGCGCCCCATCAGTCTTTTAAATTAAAATCAATTTATTTTCAGGATCCGCTTTTTTTTTTTTTAATTTCTAGGAGAGAGAGAGAGACAGACAGACAGCGTGAGCAGAGGAGGGTCAGAGAGAGAGAGCGAGACAGACTCCAAAATAGGTTCCAGGCTCTGAGCTGGCAGTCAGCACAGAGCCTGACGTGGGGCTTGAACCCACGAACTGCAAGATCATGACCTAAGCGAAAGTTGGACGCTTAACTGACTAAGCCACCCAGGCGCCCTGAGGATCCGCTTTTTAAATAAGCATCCCAGGGATGTTTGAGTATAGAAGTCCAAAGGCTATATTTTGAGAAATCATGTTTCCCCTATGGACATCTTTTCTCTGGCAGCCCTTTGGGATGGGGCCCTGTTTTCTCAGATACTGCACTGCCAATGGTCCATCTAGCTTAAATTCCAGTGAGAACATTCCAGAGATGGAACTAAGAATCAACTTCAGGCGCTTCTCCAGTCACCTGTGGGGATGACTGGATGTCGTCAGCATCCCGTGCTTCAACTGCTGCCTGGCTCAAATGACACCTGTTAGGGTCTCGGACTTTGCTCTCTACCATGTTCCTCCACGTAGACAGCCCCCCCACCCCTTTACAAAGCATTGAACACCTACGCACAAGCCCACCAAAAACAGGAGGTTTGTTGGATAATGTGTATTGGCTCTTGACACCCGTTTCTAGCCCCTTCTCACAGATTCCCTTGACAGCGGACTTCTGCCCATAAAATGTACCTGTGTGAAGTTTGGAAGGTGGGAAGGAGGTGGAAGCCATTCTTTTCTCCTCTGTAGCGGCCGACTCCACATTCCCCTACTAGTCAGCGGGCTTGGGGCTGGGGGATCTGCAGTGACCTCAGCAGTGGGCTCCCCAAGTTTTCTGTGTGGCAGCAGCAACTTTGAATCTGTGGGAAGCAGCTGTGGTAAAGTAACCTGAGAGCGAGGGGTTTGCACCTCCCCCTGCCACTCACCAACACTAGCCCCCTCAAGTGTTGAGCACCAATGCTTGTATGACATCTTTTTTTTTGCCCGAAATATCTAGAATGGTTTGTTTTCCTGGCTCTGGTAGTTTTAAAACATGTTCACAAATTCTTTGACTCTTCTCTCTTTAAAAGGTGGAGTCTAGGGGTGCCTGGGTGGCTCAGTCGGTTAAGCATTCCACTTGGGCTCAGGTCAGGATATCGCGGTTGGTGAGTTCCAGCCCCGCGTTGGGCTCTCCTGACAGCTCAGAGCCTGAAGCTTGCTTCCAATTCTGTGTCTCCCTCTCTCTCTGCTCCTCTCTCGCTTGAGCTCTGTTTTTCTTTCTCAAAAATAAATAAAACACTAAAAAATTTAAAGAAATTAAAAAATAAAAGGTGGAGTCTAAATTCCCTCCCCTTGAATGTGAGCTGGATTTAGCGATTAAGTCACTGCTAAATGTTGCTCTGTGCCTTGTGTGGCTAGGTCATAGAAGGGACCCTTCTCTCATATCTTTTTTTTTTTTTAATTTTTTAATGTTTTATTTATTTCTGAGAGAAAGAGAGACAGCATGAGCAGGGGAGGGACAGAGAGAGAGGGAGACACAGAATCTGAAGCAACCTCCAAGCTCTGAGCTAGCTGTCAACACAGAGCCCGACGTGGGACTCAAACCCATGAACCATGAGATCATGACCTGAGCCGAAGTCGGATGCTTAACCGACTGAGCCACCCAGGTGCCCCTCCTTCTATCATTTCTGCCTCTTTTTCTCAGATCACTCACTCTGGAGGTAGCCAGCCATCATGCTGTGAGGACATTCAGTCAAGTGGCATGTGGACAGGCTCATACGGTGAGTATCTGAGGACTCCCTCCAACACCCTTGGCAGCCATGTTAAGTGAGTGAGCCCCCTGGGAAGTGGACCCTTCCAAGTCAGTCAAGCCTTCAGATGCAGCAGCCCTGGGTGGTATCTTGAGAATCTCACAAAAGACCCAGGGCCAGAGCTGCCCAAGCTATTCCCAAAATTTTGACTCAAGATTTTTGAGGAATAGGGCACCTGGGTGGCTCAGTTGGTTGAGTGTCTGACTTGGCTCAGGTCATGGTCTCACAATTCATGAGTTCAAGCCCCATGTCAGTCTCTGTGCTGACAGCTACCTCCGAGCCTGGAGCCTGCGTCGGATTCCGTGTCTCTCTCTCTGCCCGTTCCCCGCTTGTACTCTTTCTCTCCCCCCCACTTCATAAACATTTAAGAAAATCTTTTTTGAGGAATAAATGCTTATTGTTGTTTTAATTTTTTTTTAATGTTTATTTATTTTTGAGAGAGAGACACAGAGTGCAAGTGGAGGAGGGGCAGAGAGAGAGGGAGAAGCAGAATCCAAAGAAGCTCCAGGCTCTGAGCTGTCACCATAGAGCCCAACATGGGGCTTGAACCCACAAACTGTGAGATCATGACCTGATCCGAACTCGGATGCTTAACCAACTGAGCCACCCAGGCGCCCCTGCCTATTGTTTTAGGCCCCTACTTTGGTGTGATCTGTTGCACAGCAGATAATAACACTGTCTAACCACACAGTGGGGTCGAACCACACAGACGTGAGGCCCTCTAAGCTGGCATATTAACGAACGATGCCCTCGTAATGGTTGGGGACTCTGGCCCCAGGCTCCAAGTCTTTCTCTAGACCATAATACTTGCCATGACAAGAACATAGAAATTTTCTTGAGTATCACATTCCTTGAGTATAACCCCCCCATCATTTAAAGACCACCGCCGCCCCGGGCTTGCCTAACCTTTCCTTGTCTCACCCGCTACCGTGTGTCTTTTCTGTATCATTGCCTCCTTTCGTGATCTTTTTAAAAATGGCTAATTTCTCTGACAGGTTTCATTGGGATCAGAGTGAGAACTTTCATTCACTAGTAACTGGTGGCTTGCAGCCCCCTCTCTTTCTATCCCTCAGGTTTCCTGTAGGAGCTGGGCTCTGAGACCATTTGCCCAATGGTAAAATGAAGACAGAGATATCCTAGGGGTCCAGGTATCACATGTACCACCTGACCCTGGGCACTCCTCCCCTCCCAGGCTACAGCCGGGGGTGTATACTGATCCAAGGAGAGATGGCTCGTTCCAGGCTGGCCTGGTAAAGCCTCTGGGCTCTGGCAAAAACACGGCCCCATCTAGATCAAGCTGGACAAGGTAGAATCGTACTTCCCCTTGGGAATTTTAATTCAGAAATAGGGCAGGGGAGGGGCACCTGGGTGGCTCAGTCAGTTAAGTGTCTGACTTTGGCTCGGGTCATATTCTTGCAGTTCATGGGTTCGAGCCCTGTGTTGGGCTCTGTGCTGACAGCTCAGAGCCTAGAACCTGCTTTAGATTCTGTGTCTCCCTCTCTCCCTGTGTCTCCCCTATTCATGTGCTGTCTCACTCTCGCTCGCTCGCTCTCTCAAAAATAAACATTAAAAAAATATATGGTAGGGTAGCATTTGAGACTCATTAAAGTAGTGTGCAAATCTGAGGTAGTGTTATATACACAGTATTATCTAAGCCTCACTTTAGGAACCACATTTGAACTAATGGAAATATTTGAAAATAGGAGAATGGAGTTTCCTGGAATCCCGGCCCACACTTCGTGAAGCCCAACTATGCACAGATGTCTCTTCTTGGTTTCTTGTCAGCTCTGCCTCTGTGTCCACCTCTCTTATTTAAAAAGTCACCACCGCCCCCACCCCGCTCCACACAGCTCATTAAGGAGGTTGAGCTGGCATGAGGAGTTTCTGCCCTTGTGACCTGACAGTAACGAAAGAGCCTAGTCCTGTGCCTGCCCAAAGCAGGTGCTCAACAAACAGTAGCTGCCACCGTCCTCATCATCAGTATGTTTATTGCAATTATTGATTCTTTGTGGTAACCCTGGCTTAGACTTCTCTGCACCCCTGAGCCCTGCAGTGTGGTAGTATAACGGTCAGTAGGCTCTGGAGTTACCAGGCCTGGATTAAACCCCTGACTGACAGCTTGGGGTTTGTGGCTTTGGGCACCTGGGCAGGTTACCTACATCCTCTGAGCCCTGTCCCCTTATCTGCCAGATGAGGATAATACAGTATGTTTTCACGGACTCTTGGGCTCAATTCAGACTGCAAAATGCCCATCCCAGGGCTTGACCCCACGTAAGCAAACAGTAAACTAGCTGCCGCTGCTGCTGCCGATGACTGTTACTGTCTAGGCTTGTGCTTTAAACACAGGCAATACCTGTTGGCTCACTGAAGTCACCACTCAGAGACAGATACTTGTTCGCCAGTCTCACTAAAACGCTGGGGGAACTGGACCGGCCCCAGGAGAACAGGAGTCCTTGCCCAGCACCAGCAAACTAAGAAAGCAGAAGAGGAACTGATGGGCCAGTCGCTGGGCCCTGAGCCCCACACACCCTGCCAAACACGCCTGGCCGGGCTGGGCCCTGTCCTCTGCTGCCCTCCGGCGCCTCCCCGTGGTGGCCAGCGGTTGGTGCCATTCTCCACCACCTGTCGCTAAGCCACCAGCATTTATTTGTGGTTATTTAAAGAGATTATCAGGGGTGCCTGGCTGGTTCGGTAGGTTAAGCGTCCGACTCCTGATTTCAGCTCAGGTTGTGATCTCACCTCGTAAGGTCAAGACCCTCCCCTGCATGGGGTTCCACACAGAGCACGGAGACTGCCTTGGATTCTTTCTTTCCCTCTCTCTCTGCCCCTCCCCTCTTGCGTGCTCTCTCTCTCAAAATAAATACACATTAAAAAAAGGAGTATCAAACTGTTCACTCAGAATTTCTTTTATGTGCTGCTGTATTTTGACTCTGACATCCTTTTTCTAAACTATGTCATTCATTTATTCAGAAAGTAGAGATGACTTTGTTTTTTTAATGTTTGTTTATTTTTGAGAGACAGCGTGTGAGCGGGACGGGGAGAGGACAGAGAGAGGGAGAGAGAGGATCTGAGGTGGGCTGTGCTGATAGCAGAGAGCCCAACGTGGGGCTCGAACTCCCATGCCATGGAATCATGACCTGAGCCGAAGTCGGACGCTCAACGGACTGAGCCCCCAGGCGCCCCGGACTCTTGCCGACATCCTCACTGGGACAGGTTAACGGCCTCTGCTGCAGGAGCAGCGGGATGTTTGCACCTTCTGCACGTTGCCCTGCGTTCTCTCTTGGAATCGTGCAGCCCTGATCTGTGCTGGGCGAGGAAGGCAGTGGTCGGTTCGGCCGCCGGGCTGGACTGCAGAGGGCCGAGCAGCACACGCCCCACCGCGGCGGGGTCAGGAGGGGCTCGGGCCCTGTGTGTGACCAGGTAAGCGCCCCCACCAGTATGTTTTCTGGAGTAAAGGTCGGAGGAGGGCAGTCTTGCGTAGTTCCCGCTCTCGCACCTTCTGTACTCTAGCCGTCTAGCCCCTCCCTGCTAGCTCTCCAAGGGTTAGGACTCCAAAAAAAATTTTTTTTTCAGAAAAGAAACAAGAAAACCCAATGTGATTTATCCACTAGCTGGTAAGGGTGAAGAGGCCCCTGCTTCCAACTACGCATTCTGTGCCTGAGCTGGAGTGCGTGGGAAGAGAGGCCTTAGCCGGACAGCGGAGGTGGGCCCAGCGACCCAAGTGTTCTGGTAACCCCCAGAGACCTTCCGGAGGGGCCAGAGAGACACCACAGTCCACGGGCAGGGGGTCAGGAGCATTGTGAGTAACTGACGCTTGGTGAGCCAGGGGAGAGGGTGCCAGAAGAAACTACTAATTGACTTAATGGTCTAAGCCACCTGAAGCCAGGTTTCCAGTTTCAGAGACTGACTGTACCCAGGAAATGAGGGAGAGACGCCCCGCTCGCCCTTCTCTGCCTGCACGGCGCCTTGTGCAAGCACTGCCTATACCACGAGGGACTCTAGCTCCTGCTTCTCTCGCCTGTGGCCCCTGTCGCCTGCATAGACATCTTTAACTGTTTACATTTCAACTCCTTACCACATGGCTAGAATTGGTCATGAACTTATACATTTTAATATGAGAAAAATAAGTATTTCGCAAGCAATGCTGAGAAGCCAGTATGAGAAAATAAACTTTATTGGCGGCCAGAGGCAGGACGGGGCTCACTCGGTGACCGTGTCAGGCCCTGTCTCGTTCTCGTAGGTCAGCTCGTCAGCAGTGGAATCTGTGGCCTGAGCCTTCTCTGTTGCAGCTTCACTGGACTCCCTGGGAAAAGAAGAAGAATGCCAAGGCTTTGACTCTTGAAAGGAACAATTCAACCCTTCCTAACTTCCTCATTTCAGACAAAATCTTCCCCCATCATGCACCCTGGTTCCTTGTTGAAAATCTCATCCTCATCAGAAGAATCCTTGTCATGTAGCTTCTGTGCCATGTTTTTCTTGCGTGTGGCGTTGAGAGGTCTGTACATGTCCCTGAGCCACAGTGGCCGCCTTATCCAGAAACAGCCCTCCTAGGAAACGGGAAGGACAACGTCAGTTCTGTTTCCCCTGCCTCTCCAGCCATGGGACCTTATCCTCCTCGGGTTTACCTGACTGTCACTTTCGGTGGAGCATCTCCGACGCAGCAGAGATTGGAAGAAGCCCCTTGGAGGAAACACACAGGCAGACTGTTAGTGATTCGTCGTCTTCCATGCCTCTCACAACGTGGATCTCCGGTCTTATTAGCAAGCAAAACCAACACAGACCTGGGATCTCAAACATAATTCTGTATATGCTGGGCTTTCAGAATTCTCCTGTGTCTGTCCATAATGGCCCCACGGTGTCTCTGGGAGACCTTTGTATGTGGCTTGGCATGGAGTATAAACAGGGTTTCACCCTACTCACCTTCTGGGCCCTTGGCCAAGTGCCCTGGTGCGGTCAACAAACCGGGTGACCACATGGCAGAAGCACCTAACTCTCTCCAGAAGCATTTTACACGGGTCCCCGTCGGACTTAGCCTCACAGGCATCATTTGCTGGGGGGTGGGGAGGTGCTTCCATTTTCCTAGCTGCTTTATCTTACAGGTTGAATCGCACCAAGTGAATGCTTGAGTCCAGCCAGCAAAGTTATCTAGCTCACTGACTTTCACACATCAGGCGGATGAGTGAGTCGTGAAACCACCTTAAAACTCATGACTAGCACTAAAACACAAAATATTCTTTTTGAATACAAACAGGGGGTTCCTGGGTGGCTCAGTCAGATGAGCGGCCAACTCTTGATTTTGCCTCAAGAGATGATCTCACGGATCATGAGATTAAGCCCCGTGTCTGGCTCTGCACTGGCAACTGCGGAGCCTGCAGGAATTCTCTCCCCACCCCACCCCCGCCCCCTCCCCACCAAAATAAATAATAAACTTAAAAAAAACAGCACAGAAAAATCTGGGTGTATAGTAAGTTTGTTTTAGAAACTACTTATGTCTATACAGTTTGTGTGCACTGAGTTGTGACATACAATGTAGCTCGCAGCCCAAGAACACTGTAATCAGAGAAGTGCCCAACTGGAAAGGAACCATCTTCTTTCTGCCCCTCACTAGCCGTATGACCATGGGGCAAGACCTCTTCACTTTCTCCTTCTCCATTTCATTATTATAAAAGGAAGACATAACTAATCATCCAAGGTCTCTCCCAGTTAAAATTTCATTGGGTCTGGATAAAGGGACCATTCTGGCAGAATGGGGCCTCAAAAACCAGGAGGAGGAGGAGGGAAGTTTTCCTGCCTCTTTATAGGAAGGACTCATGTGTTCTACCTTCCATCAGCCTTGAAGACTCACCCCTTTACCCCACGACTCTTGGCCCTCCCTGTCCCTTCTCCAGAGCCTCCGAGAAGGTCTCTGGCCAGGCCGGATGCCCACCGCCAGCAGGAACAGGTACGAACAACATTTCCGCCCTCTCCCCCCACCCCATGCTCTTTCTTTAAAGGTCTAGATTCTCTGTGCCAGCCCCATTCTAACTCAGGTTTGGCTGGGAAGCTAATTTTGCTGGATCCAGGCAAAGCGTTAGGCCAAATATTCTTTCTGCTTTTGGCGATTTCCTGGCTGTAAAACATGAGGATTGAAATAGATGGGTTTGAAAATCTACGTCTCAATTCTACTTTAATGATTGCCAGACTAATATTTACCTTGAGTTTCCTTCTTTACTTTCCTCTACTGCTGCTCTATGAGAATAAATCTGTTTTGGAAGAAAACACGATCACAGTTACCCATTGCAATGACCACATTCCTTTGCACTTTACGTCTTACCTGCCCAGTGAGATGATAACTTTTTTGAGGACGGGAATTGCTGTTTAATAGGATTTGGACTCTTCCACAGCACCTAACTTGTGCGCAGCTGGAAATACATTTAATTGACCATTTTAGATAACATTCAACAGATAATTCCTAATAAAAATTCTTAGGAGGAGGAAAAGTGTCTACCAGAAACCAAAACCAGAGCACTATTTTAAAGTCCAGGACAAGGGTAGGATGTCTGTTATCACTGTTGCTATTCATCACTATGGAGGGGGTCCTGACTGATGCACTGGGGAAAAAATGAAGTCTTAGAAAGGAAGAGACACGACATATTGGCATTTCAAATTATGGAAAAACCAAAAGGCCCAAGAGAACCCACTAAAATTTTATTGGAAGTAATATAAGAATTCAGTAAGATGGCTAGATACAAAATCAAGAGATCAACATGTAAACCTCAATGGCTTTCCTAGGTTCCACAAATACTAGTGAAAAAAACTGAAGAAAGATCCCATTTACAATTATCAGTAAAAAAGGCATAAAGTACCTGGGAATAAACTTAGCAAAGAATGGGTAAGACCTATGAGATGAAAACATTAAAACTCTTCTGAAGGACATTTAGAAGAAACAAATACATGCTGCTAAAATACTGTAAAGATGTCAACTCCCCTCAAATTAACCTACAAATGCAATGCAATCCTATTCAAATCTCAAGATAGTCCTTTAAACAAAAACTGGCCAGCTGACATTTGGTAGAATGTGCAAGCCTGGCTACGAAATGTATGAAAAAGAAGATCACAGAGCAGACATTCAAATGTGTTCTTATAAAGGAACTTAAGTACGTAGTGTAATACAGGTACAGGAAAAGAACACCAGACTGAGAGAATAGAGTCCAGATAAAAATAGTATTTTAGATCAGTGAAGACAGAATGAACCATTCAAGAAACGGCTTCAAAGTAACTGGATCTTTAGGTAAGCGGAAGAAGTTAGATCCCCCACCTCGACTGTCCCAAAACACCAACCGGGTTCCATACAGATTAGAAAAATAATAATAAATCACAACGAATATTATGAGTACAGACGAAAACTTCAGAGACTACTGTTGTACCATGAGGAGAAAAGGCACTGCTGACAAGACCCACGGCCCGGAGCCACGAGGAGAGGCCAGCAGACACGGCGACGGACAGGCGACGGCCTCTCCTCTGTCGCAGTCCTGCCCCCGGTCCTCTGTGTTTGTCCTCTTCCTGTTGATTCATAAAACTCTCTTCCGATGAAATACATTAATCCTTTCACGGGCTTTCACTGAATTTCAGTGTTTCGAGTATTTGCTAGTGTTTGCATCGTGAAGGAGACAGAACAGTGGGATCCGAGCCCGGGCTGGCTGCAGGCACAAGTGGGGCCGGCTTTGCGTTTTGCCACCGGCGCCGTAAGCGGACCCCCTTCTATGTATGGACGAAGGATGGTAATGCTGTCCTCACAGAACTGTGGGGGCAGATCAGCGGTGGAAAATTCTTTTCCCTACGCTTGGCATGAACCAGTCGAGATGACCAAATCTATCAAAGGTTTCTGTCTATGGTATCAGGTCCCAAAGCTTTTTCTCACCACAAGATTATAAAAATATTGCTTCCGTTTTCTTCTAATACTTTTATGGGTTCTTTTTCCTCTTTTTTTACATTTACTGAAATAGGTTTTTTTTTTTAAGGTGAGAAATAGGGATCTGCCGTTACTTTCCTCCCAAATAACTAACTACACAGCTGTTCTATTGCCACTGATTTTCTTCCACTGGTTTGAATACTAAAAGGTAACATTTCAATGTTTGTTCATTTATTTATTTATTTTTTAATTTATTTCTAGGAGAGAGAGAGACAGCGTGAGCAGGGGAGGGTCAGAGAGAGAGGGAGTCACAGACTGAAACAGGCTCCAGGCTCTGAGCTGGCTGTCAGCACAGAGCCCGACGCGGGACACGAACCCACGAACCGCGAGATCATGACCTAAGCGAAAGTCGGACGCCTAACCGACTAAGCCACCCAGATGCCCCAATGTTTGTTTATTTTTGAGAGCAACAAAGACAGAGTGAGAGCAAGAGAGGGGCAGAGAGAGGGAGCCACAGAATCCAAAGCAGGCTCCAGGCTCTGAGCTGTCAGCAGAGAGCCCGACGTGGGGCTCAAACAAACGAACCCTGAGATTATGACCTGAGCTGAAGTCGGACATTTAACTGACTGAGCCACCCAGGCGCCTCTAAAAGGTAACATTTCAAAAGTCCTAGTGACCCATGGGTCTGTCTATTGCCGGACTCTGTATGCTACCTCACATAAATATTAGGTGGCATTAGTCCTCCTTGTGAAATCGACATAAGGCCTTATCTCTCTTCCTTTGAGCACCACTACCATCTACTACAGGAAATACACTGCATGGTCTCTGTCCTCAAAGAGTTTGTCATCTCAGTAGGGAGAGGAAATAATGAAACCACACAAAGAATACAAATGCAAGGTTAAACTACATAGGAATTTAAAGCAGCAATCGGAGTTTATAGAACTTCCCCCAAAGCGCAAGGCCACAGGCCACCTCAAGATGCATAGCACTGACTGGACAATGGCCAATGATCTTTCTTTCCAGGGGCCGTAGTAGGTAAGTTGAGCCCATGCTAGTTCCTAGGCTCAGAAGTCAGACTCTGTCCTTGACAAGAGAGAACACACTTCTTCCTATATGGAGACAATCTCACCTTATCAGTGTCACGGGATTGATCAAAATCAGAATCCTGGGCCATGACTGGACAGCGAGAAAAGCATCTGTCCCACAGACAGGTAATCTGTGTCATGTGGCTGGGAATTACCTTCCGTGGAGACAGGCCTCTGTGGCACACTGACGCATAATCAGAGGGCTACTTGGCGAGAAGAGAATTAGAAGAAACGTAATCAGCTGAATCCGATGTTGAATGGAAAGGACAGAGGTAGCCAGATCCACCCATCTCCCCACAGACACGGCCTGGCTGGTGGGCCTGACCCTGATCTGTTGCCTGAGGTGCCATCTCCACTCTTGGGCGCTGCCCATGCCGGTCTCTTCCTCACCATTTCTACGCTTTTGCTACTGACCAACCCTCCTGAAGACAGACATGTTTCTCTTTAGCAGTTAATATAGCCAGTCAGGTTTTGCTCATGTCTGATAGACTAGGAAGCCTTCCATATCACTGCTCTGATCTGTGATGTGTTGACCTTGGTGTTTCTCTCTTGGAGAGCTGCTTTTTAAAAACTGTTTAGGGGCACCTGGGTGGCTCAGTCCGTTAAGTGTCCGACTTCAGCTCAGGTCATGCATGAGCTCACAGATCATGGGTTCGAGCCCCGAGTCGGGCTCTGTGCTGACAGCAAGCTCAGAGCCTGGAGCCTGTTTCAGAGTCTGCATCTCCCTCTCTCTGTGACCCTCCCCTGCTCACACACTCTCTCTCTCTCTGACAGAAACAAGTAAAATATTTTTAAAAATTTAAAGACTACTTAGCATATTTTTGTTATCAGGAGAGGGGAATGCGTCACTGTGGACCCTAAGAAATGGTGACACTCTCCCAGGACCAGGGCCAGGACTATTACAATATTCAGGGAAGCCTTTATGAAGAAAGATGAACTTGAGTTGGCTTCTGAGAGATCATGGGACTTCCACAGGCAGAGTGAAATAAGGGAATTTCAGATGGGCAAAGTCACCGACAAAAGAATCGGCATGTCTGGCTAGGGGATGGTGAGGGGCTGCTTTGGCTGGAATGGAGGGCTGCCGTGACAGCAGAAAAGGGAAATAAGGTAAATTAGGTAGGGAGGTAAGATAGAGTCAAGACTGTCAACTTGTTAAATCACTCTTTTAAAAATGTTAGCCCCTGCCTGTTGGGAAAAGTAATAAGCCATATGTATATGTGTGTGTATAATATATGTGTGTGTGTGTGTGTGTGTGTGTGTGTGTATGTGACTAAATCTATTGAACATATATTCAATACAGGCAAGCTCCAGGAATAGGCAGCTGTAAACATGACATGCTTTGAGTAGCCTGATGCAGGATTTTAGCTGCGGTGTTTTGATCAAACGTATTTACACGATGCCTTGCCAAGTGGAGGAGAGAGCTGCTAAGTGCATCTAATTCATCAGCAAGATGACACGATTATCTCTAAGCCATGTCCTTTCTTCCAGGATGACTGATAGCTCCACGAAGGTGAAGACTGTATCTCTCTCATCATTTCAGCCAACAAGGAAAGAAATCAGTGGCGGTAGAAGAATGGCTGGTGAGTGCATCAAATCGACATAATTTTTTTGAGTTGAAGAAATTTTACTATCACGTCAACCGTGGCTTCCTTAAACTTAACGTCTCAGAACAGTCTAATGGCTTGTTATCTTGGTCACAGGCCACAGGCATCTCCTGGCAGTGGGGTCCCTTTAAAATCCCTGGAAGGGACTTTGCAATTAAAGGACAAAGTATATCTCAGTCCTCCAGACTGAAGAGAGATATTAAGTAGTGATAGGTGGGAAAGTGGCTTGGATTTTCAGCTTGTGGGTTCGGCATCTATTATAAAGAAGGAACATAGTCTGGAAATCTGAATTAACTGTTGTCCTTACCTCAATGAGACAGAAAACGATGATCAGAATCATCACTACTACAGTCACTGATATTGCCAAGATGAGCTTGTTGTTGTAGCCATAACCTGGAACTTCTTTTGTGAGCTAAAAAGGTACAGAACAATTTGTTTAGAAAACAGAGATAGAATGAAAGCTAACTATTCTCTAATGACTCTAAAACCCCATTCTTTCAGATGCATCGCTTACAGGTTCTTAAGGAGTATACTAAACCTAACGTGATATGTAATCTTATCATCAGTATCTTCTTCAAGAATTTATCTTGTATGTCAGGGCTTCCCCTTGTCTACCCTTGGGAATAGTGGTGCCGTTTTCTAAATGAGCAAAGTGGCAGATCACTGTCTTAGCCAAGGTTATGTGGCTAAGACCCAGACTAGGAGCTGCTGGTCTTTGTGTGTGGGTCTGTGTCTGAAACCGACTAAAAGCCCAGATCCCACATTTTGGGACGTTATCCTCACCTCCCTTGAATCCGCCCCTTTCGGTTCACCCTGGGCTTCACTGCTCTCATTGATGTAATTCTCATTTTTCCATTGGTCCGTATCCCACTCTGCCTTGGACACCTTCATCTCTTGCTGCTCGCTGAGAAGCTTCATCAGGAGGCCTGTCCTGGAGATGAGCTTGGCACAGGCCAGCTGCACGTGGGTCTCAGAGCAGTCCATTTTCAAAGTCCGGATAACGTGAGAAATGAGCCTTCTCACATCATTGTTGGGGATGAGGGGCCGTAGCTGCTGGTTTAACTGCATCTCAAATAGATCACCTGGGGATGAAGGGTTGGACACAGTGAAGCCTGAGGCCTCAGAGGGCAAGTCAGTGCCCACACTGTAGTATTCCCATTGCGAATTGTTGGCTTGTTTAGCGGTCGGCGCGGAGCCGTCTGCAGTAATGGTAGAATTAGCCGTGGAAAGATTCTTACGGCTTGTGAATTCAGGGAAGGTTTGTTCTGGCCGAGTAGTGTTTCCTGTAGAAATATTTTCTTCCGAGATATTTTGTGCATTAGTGTTCTCTACGGTAGTGTTTTCTCTGTTAGGTTTTGAAAGAGTAAATAATTCTGGAAAAGGAGTTTCCTGAGGACCCATGTCTCCGGGAGAAGAAAAATCCTCCCGTGAAGGGGAATTTATGAGGCTCCTGACTGCAGAGAACAGAGGCCTCTTTGCGAGCATCAGTCTATTACTGAGTGAACTTTCCTTTCTCGACTTGTGATTCAGTTTGGCCTTGGGTGTTCTGTGGACCACACGCGAGTGAGTTTTATGGAAGAGGTATTTTTTTCTGGAATGTGAGGCTGGTCTGGAAGCCTTCATGTTTCTAACTCTAGCATTTGCGTCTTCTAAAACAGAAATGGGGTATGTCAAGTCTTCTGATTTGTTTTTCACCTCAGCCAGGGATTTGGGAGCGGTGGAGGCAGGAGGCCTGCCCAGAGAGAACTGTTTCAGGAACGAAGAGACCGCTGCCTTGTGTTCCTGTATGAATGAGGGCTCTGTTTTGAAGGAGCTTCCCACCAATTTCCGGGGCCTGTGTGCCACGTGAAGCTGTTCCAGCCCCCCTGCGGACGGTCTCTCGAGCCGTCTTTCTTCGGCCACATTCTCCACAAATGGCTGGGCATTCTGTTTCCTCTGGGTGTTCTGACGTCTCATTTCTTTAAGGCGCCTTTTCCGGATGCCCTTCGGGCCCTTGATGACCTTGTTCACTCTCAGCATTTTTGTCCCGAAATTCTCAACCTTGTCTAGGCTCTTTTCCTGTCCTTGAGCAGTTTCCAATTTCTTTGGAAAGATTTGACGTTTAAACTTGGGACCTAAAAGGCTGGAAGGTATAAGCATGGCAGTTTTTTCTTTCTCTTTAACCTCATCAACTTTTCCCTGAGTTTCTGCACTTAACAAGTTTTCCAGAAAATAGAGATTCCTCAGTTTATTCTTGTAAGTTGAATTGTTGGACCCAGGTTTAAGAGAATCTTCCTGTGTGTTGTTTGTCAAGTGACCCACAGGACTGTCTCCCTCTTGCACACTTGAAAACAGAAGTTTAACGAATGGCAATAACGTCGATTCTACGTCTTCTAGATGTCCCTCCGAGAAGTAAGGCAGTATGTAATTCAGTGCGCTAATGACATCACTTTCATCATTAAAGTCTAGCTGCTCATTCATAACGGCTGACAAACCGACGCCACTTTTGTCTGAGGATGGCTTTTCTGCCTCAATAGTCAGTTCAGTGCTGGTGTTCTTCTTCCGAGCTTTCAATACCTTCATGAAGGATCCTTCCTCACTCCTTATATATACTTCCTCATCTGTCAGAAAAGAAGAGACGAGTTTTGATAACGAACTACAAAAAGCACAGCTTTTTGTCAATGCACAGGCATACATCCTAGTCAAATAAATTAAGAATCAGCAAATACTTGAATGCCATTTAGAGAGGAGACAAACTCAAATTTGAACCTACAATTGGCAATGACAAAAGGAGAAAAAGATGTTTTTTGAAACAGTGGCTATTTCCTCAGAACATTCCATAGTGTGAGTAGCTATATTTAGAATTATTCCATTGGTCCCTAAGGGCTGACCGCCCAGGACCCAAGAAAAGCCAAGGCTGGAAGACACTCAGCTAAACCGTGTGCAGATCTGCTGTGACCCCTGGCATGCACGTACCCCACCCTGTGCTGCTTCAGAGGCAGAGGGAGCATGAGTCTTCCTCCTCCTACCTCTTCAGTGGGCTTGTGTTCTTGCTACCATCACAGGCACATGACAACACCCGCCACTAGCAGTCATCACCTGAACACACCCTCTCCACCTACCCACCAATTCCTTTGTTTGGTCCCTGCTCCCATGTATTGCACCTCCCATAACATAAGCGCTAGACAGAAAACAAAAACAAAAACAAAACCCATTAATTCCACCCTGGTTCTTTGCTTAAATTTGGGCAGGGATCTAGGGGATAGGTTAAGATGTTTTCCAGGAACGAGAGATATGCCAACGTGGAATGTTCAATAAATCAATGGAATAATACTTGAGGTTTGAAAATGCAGAAGGGATGAAGAACCTTTTGTCAAATGCCTACTTTGCTTTCATTTCCTTTCAATTCTAGCATATTTCTAGCTTTACTTAGAGAACCATCCAGAACTTCCAACTACATGAAGGACAAGTGTACAGCTTGTATACACTGAATGGCACTGTGCAGCTAGGTTTCTTTTCCAGAAGAATTAGAAGTATTTTTAGTGGTGCTGGTGGGAGTCAGAGGAGGAGGTTATAAGGGTCACGAGAGAAGAGGAGCAACGGGCTTGCAGGGAGCCCGAAACGGGATAGGAGACTTAAGTGCTGGGCCGCGGCACCTAACACCCCTGATTTTATTCTTCCTCGCCTGTAAAAGGAGATTAAAAATGCCTATTCTGCCCACCTCTGAGGGAGAAGGGAGTAATATAATTGGCAAAACATTGCTTTGGAAAATAAGCAGCCCTGTATTTATAGAAGGAGCAAAGTGTAATTTGTGCTGTGCCCTAGACCATTGACAGGGACCCAGATTCAAGCTACCTGGGGCAAAAGCACATTTTGGAAGTCATCAAGGTAGTGCTGATAAAGCCTAATATGCAGAAAACTACCTAAAACACCTGTGTTTTGGATAGAAAAGCTCAAGGCTCAGAACAAGAGCTGGATGGCCCAAGAACAGAAGAGCCTCTCACCCAGGAGAAGGGCTGGGTAGCAGCTGGCTGGGGAACAGAAACACTGAAGCTCCGAATAAAATGTTTTCCGAAACCAGAACCACTTGTCCTCTTACACGCTTGCAAAAACAAAATAAACAAAGACGGACCTCCACCTATCATATAAGACAAAGGGCACCTGAGACCTAGTGCAGCTAAAAATCAGCTTATAAACTGTGATGCACTAGGTGAACAGGTTTTCATTTGGGGGTAGCTGACTTAATAATGTAACCGGGAATCTGACTTTTAACAAAGGAATCATTCTTAGGAATTTAGGGATCTGAACTCTGAATGAATAAAAATAATGCAATGACATCATTGGTTTAAAAATTGACCACTGTTAGGGCACCTGGGTGGCTCAGTCAGTTAGGCATCTGACTTAGGCTCAGGTCACAATCTCTTAGTTTGTGAGTTCTAGCCCAGCACTGGGCTCACCGCTGTCAGCGCAGAGCCCATTTCAGATCCTCTGTCCCCCTCACTCGGCCCCTCCCCAGCTCATGCATGCACGCTCTCTCCCTGTCACTCGAAAATGAATAAACATTAAAGAAATGTATTATGGTTGATTAAAAATAAAATGTAAAACATAAATAAGAATTTATAAATGTATCATCAGGCAATTAGGACTTACCACAAAGCGTGGCATTTGTCAGACATTCACTGTCACAGTGCAGCTTGACTGTCTTGCAGACGACCTCAATGGTACTTTTAAATTGGCAGAGACAGCAGGCCATGCGGCTAGGTAAAATCCTATAAATGGAAACACAGAGAATTAAATTAGTGGTAAAGGAGTTACTTGAGTAGGGAAAAGAGGCAGACGAAAGTCATCACAGGGCTGTGCAAAAAGGAATTCTTGAGGCATATGGCCTGGATGGTCGGGAAGGGACCAGCTGGCCAACTGCTGCTCTTGAATACTGTAAATAAACAGACAGAAGGACAGAGGTGCCCAACAGAAAGGTAGGGATGGCAAGGGGTATGGTATCCCTAGAATAAGACAGAGATTAGAACTGGGTGACACTGATCAGTAGGTTAATTCAGAAGTATCTCCTTCCAACCCCAAAGTCTCACTTTGGGTTGAGAGCACACAGAAAAAGGGTAGACTTCTAAGAGTCTGAATAAGTCGGAAATATGACCCATGTGGAGAATAAAAAGCAACCAATCGGGGCCCCTGAGTGGCTCAGTCGGTTAAGTGTCTGACTTCGGCTCAGATCATGATCTCATGGCACATGAGTTTGAGCCCCGCATTGGGCTCTGTGCTCACAGTGTGGAGCCTACTTCGGATCCTCTGTCTCCCTCTGTCCCTGTCCCTACCCTACTCTTGTGCTTTCTCTCTCTCAAAAATAAATAAATATTAAAAAAAAAAAAAAAAGATAAAAAGCTGCACAGGAAAGGAAACAATCAACAAAACTAAATGGCAACTGATGAAATGGGAGAAAATATTTGCAAATGACATATCTGATGAAGGGCTAGTATCCAAAATATATAAGGAATTCAACTCGAAAATCAATATATAATCCAGTTAATAAAGGGGCAGAAGGCATGAATAGACACTTTTTCAAAGAAGACGTCTAGATGGCTAACAGACACAGATAAGATGCTCAACATCACCCATCATAAATACAAATCAAAATCATGATGAGACACCATCTTACATGTTTCTAAAATTAGTAAGTCAGGAAACAAAAGGTGTTGGCAAGGCTGTGGAGAAAGGGGATCCCTTTTGTGCTGTTGGTGGGAATGCAAACTGCTGTAGCCACTCTGAAAGACAGTATGGAGGTTCTTCAAAAAGCTAAAACTAGAACCACCCTACAACCCAGCAATTGTACTACTAGGCATTTAACCAAAGGATACAAAAATGCTAATTTGAAGGGGCATGTGCACCCCAATATTGATAGCAGCACCATCAACAGTGGGCAAATTATGGAAAGAGCCCAAATGTCCATCAATTGATGAATGAATAAAGAATATGTGGTAATATATATACAATGGAGTATTACTCAGTGATCAAAAAGAATGAAATCTTGCTGTTTGCAACACAAGGTGGATGGAACTAGAGTGTATTATGCTAAGCAAAATAAGCCAGTCAGAGAAAGACAAATATCGTATGATTTCACTCATTTGTGGAATTTAAGAAACAAAACAGATGAACATAGGGGAAAGGAAGGAAATATAGAATAAGAAAAACAGAGAGGGAGGCAAATCATAAGAGACTCTTAAATGTAAAGAACAAACTGAGGGTGGCTGGAGAAGAGATGGGTGGGAGGAGGGGCTGAATGGGTGATGGGCATTAAGGAGAGCACTTGTTGGGATGAGCACTGGGTGTTATATGTAAGTGATGAATCGCTAAATCCTACTCCTGAAAACACTACTACACTATATGTCAACTAACTTGAATTTAAATAAAAATTTAAAAAATTATTTTAAAAAATGAACAAACAACAAAAAGGGAAAACACTCATAAATATGGAGAACAAACTGGGGATATGGACAAAATGAGTGAAAAGGATTAAGAGGTAAAAATTTCCAGTTATAAAATAAATAAGTCACCAGATGAAAAGTATAGCAGAGTTAACAGAGTCAATAATACTGTAAAACACTTATTGTGGTGAGCATTTCAAAATGTATATAATTGTTGAATCACTATATAATTTAATATTACATGATCTATATTTCAGTAAAAGAGACAATTGATTATTTAAACAAAAAAATAATTTGGTGTGCTAAAAGTAAAATGTATGAAAACAATAGCACAAAGGCCAGGAGGAGAACAATGGAAGTACACTATTTATTGTAAGGTTTTTATATTATTCATGAAATCATATAATATCATTTGAAGATAGACTGTGATAACTGAAAGATCAACACTACAAACCATTAAACAACTACTAAAATAACAAAACCTGAGTTGTAACTATTTGTCCCCCCCAAAAATAATAAAATGTACTAAATCAATCCAAGAGCAGGAAGAAAAAGAAAAAGAAACCAAAAACAGATGGGATACATAGAAAAGAGTAAACAGTAACTTTAAATGTAATCATATAAATAATTACATTAAATATAAATGGTATAATAACCCTGATTAAAAGATAGAGTTGTCATACTGGCTAAAAAAGCAAAAGCCAACTATATACTGTCTGTAAGAATCATCTTCAATAGAAAGATATAAGTAGGTTAAAATACAGAAAAAATTATGCTTTGCTAACACTAATAAAAAGAAATCTTGAGTGGCTATATTGCTATAAGACAAAGTCAATTTCAAAGCAAAGATATTACCAAGGATAAATGAGGTTATTCCATCACAATAGAAATGTCAACTAATAGAAAATACATAACCTAGGGGCGCCTGGGTGGTTTAGTCCGTTAAGCGTCCGACTTTCGCTTAGGTCATGATCTCGCGGTTTGTGGGTTCGAGCCCTACATCGGGCTCTGTGCTGACTGCCAGCTCGGAGCCTGGAGCCTGTTTCAGTCTGTGACTCCCTCTCTCTCTGACCCTCCCCTGCTCACGCTGTCTCTCTCTCTCTCTCTCGTAGAAATAAATAAAACATTTAAACAAAAAAAAGAAAATACATAACCTAAAAATGTATGTATCTGATAATAGAACTTCAAAATATATTTAGAAGAATAGGAAAGGAAGATACATAAATATACTAGTTGGGTATTTCAATATCCCTCTCTCAATAATTGACAGAAAAAAATATATAGAAAATCAGTAAAGATACAGCAGACTTGAAAAATACTATCAACCTACTTGACCTAACTGACATTTATAGAACGCTCCACACCAAATCAGCAGACTATATGTTTTTTTCTCAAGTGGACACATATTTATCAAAATAGATCATATTCTCATCTATTATGAGAATTCATTGGCTATAAAACAAGTCTCAGTAGATCTAAAAGGATTCCATCATTCAACATATGTTCCATGACCCCATATGTTCTGTGACCATTTTACAGATCTGTAAAATCTCCAAATATTTAGAAACTAAACAACACACTCCTATGTAACCCTATCAGCCAAATAAATCAAAATGGAAGCTAAAAACTATTTTGTACTGACTGAAACTGAAAACACAACATGTCAACATGTGGGATGTTGCTCATACAGTATTCATCTTCCCCAGCCTCCACTTTTAAGAAACTGAAAGAAGAAAAGGAAATGCATCACTGAGTACGGAGAGGAAATGGAATAATAAAGATCAAAACAGAAATAAAGACAATGGAAAACAGAAAAATAGAGAAGTCAGTGAAATGAAAAGACAGCTTTTAGTATCAACATCAAAAATGAGTGGAGTGACATCACTTCAATTCTACAGATACTAAAAGGATAATAAGGGAATATTATAAGATACTTTATGTCAATATGTCAATAACTTCAAGATTAAATAGATTCCTTGAAAGACTTAAACTACTCAAAAACAAGTATGTAACTTCAGTAGCATGATTAAAGGAATAAAATGTGTAGTTTAACACTTTCTCACAAAGAAAACTTCAAGCCCACAAGCTTCACTGGTGAATTCTAGCAAACATTTAAGGAAGAAATAATGCCAATTCTGTACAACTGTATTAGAGAATTGAAGAGAAGGGAATATTTCCAATTCATTTTTAAGGCCAACTTTCACCTTATGAAAAATAGACAGAGACATTAGAAGAAAACTATAGACCAATATCTCTCATGAACACACATGCAAAATTCTTTTTTTTAAATTTATTTTGAGAGAGAGAGAACATGCAAGTGGGGAAGGGGCCGAGAGGGAAGGAGAGAAAGAATCTCAAGCAGGTCTGCGCTGCCAGCACAGAGCCTGATGAGGGGCTCAGTCTCACAAACTGGGAGACCATGACCTGAGCCACCATCAAGAGTCAGATGCTTAACTGACTGAGCACCCCGGCACCCCCACACATGCAAAATTCGAAACAAATTTTTACCATATCAAATCTAATAATACATGAAAATAGGCTACATCATGACAAAGTGGGGTTTCTCAAGAATGCAAGATTGGTTTAATATTTGAAAATCAATGTAATTTACCCAAGTTAATAAACTAAAAAATAAACACCATACAACCATTGCAATAGGTGGAGAAAAAGCATCTAACAAATCTAACATTCATTTCTGATTACAAATTAAAAAAAAAAAAAACCTCAACAAAGTAGATATGGAAGGAGCCTTCTTCAACTTGATAAAAGACTTCTACAAAAAAAAAAAACAAACCTATCATCATATTTAATGGTGAAAGACAAGTGCTTTCTCTCCAAGATCAGAATAAAGGTAAGGGATGTCTTCTCTCATTACTTCTGTTGGACATTGCACTGAAGGTTCTAGCCAGTACATAGGACCAAGAAAAAGAAATAAAATGTATTCAAAATATAAAGGAAGACACAAAACTGTATTTGCAGATAAAATGATTGTTTATGTGGAAAACCTGATGGAATCTTTTATAAAAAAGTTTACTAGAAATAATAAATGAGTTGAATCAAATTTATAGGATAAAGGATCAATACACACAAAAAATAATTTATCTCTAATAGCTATCAATTAACAATTAGAAATTGAAATTTAAAAAAATATTATTTATGACAGCATCAGAAATATAAAGCACTTAGGAATGAATCTGATAAAAGATGTAAAAGGCTCGCACACTGAAAACTATAAAATATTCCTGAGAGAAATTAAATGAGAATTAAGTAAATGGAGAGATATAAAGTATTCATGGATCAGACGATTCAATATGGTTAAGATCTCAATTCTCCGCAAATAGGCTTACAGATCAAAATCCCAGCAGGCTTTTCTGTAGAAATGGCAAGCTAATTCTAAAAATCATAGGGAAATGTACAAGTCCTGGAAGAGCTGAAACGGCTTTGAAAAAGAACAAAATTGGAGGACTACCGCTGCCTGATTTCTAGTCTTATGAAGCTACCCTTGAAGACTCTGTGGGACGCCTGGGTGGCTTAGTCGGTTAAGCGTCCGACTTTCGCTTAGGTCATGATCTCGCGGTTCGTGGGTTCGAGCCCCGCGTCGGGCTCTGTGCTGACTGCCAGCTCAGAGCCTGGAGCCTGTTTCAGAGTCTGTGATTCCCTCTCTCTCTGACCCTCCCCTGCTCACCCTGTCTCTCTCTCTCTCTCTCCTAGAAATAAATAAAACATTAAAAAAAATTAAAAGAAAAAGACTTTGTGATATTATGTAAATTTAGACAAACAGATCAAAGAGACAGAAAGTCCAGAAGGAAAGAGGTATATGGACAACTTATGTTCAGGTTCTTAGGCAGCTGAGTGGAGAAAGGATAGTCTTTCCACAAAATGGTGTTGGAACAATTGGATATCCACATGCAAAAAAAAACCAAACTTTAAACCATACACAGAAACGGACTCAAATTGGTCCAAAGATCTAAATGTAAAACCTAAAACTATAGAACTTCTAAAAGAAAACACAGGAGAAAATCTTTATAATCTTGTATTGGGCAAGATTTCTTAGATATGGCACCAAAAGCATAGTGCATAAAAGAAAAAAAAAGGATAAATTCATCACCATCAAAATTAAGAATTCCCAAGACGCTCATAAGTATGAAAAGCCAAGCCACAAAATGGGAGAAAATACTTAGGAAATTACGTATTTGATAATGGACTTGTTCCAGAGTTTATAAAGAACTCTCAAAACTCAATAATAATATAGACAAATGACAAATAAGCATATAAAAAGAAACATGACATTTTTAAATTTTTTTTTTAATGTTTTATTTATTTTTAGGAGAGAGAGAGAGAGACAGCGTGAGCAGGGGAGGGTCAGAGAGAGAGGGAGTCACAGGCTTAAACAGGCTCCAGGCTCTGAGCTGGCAGTCAGCACAGAAGTGTCTAACTTCAGCTCAGGTCATGATCTCACGGTTTGTGGGTTTGAGCCTCGCATTGGGCTGTGTGCTGACAGCCAGCTCGAAGCCTGGAGCCTGTTTTGGATTCTGTGTCTCCCTCTCTCTCTGACCCTTCCCTGCTCTCTCTCTCTCTCTCTCAGAAATAAATGAAACATAAAAAATCTGACAAATAAAGTGTCTAAAATTAAAAACGCTATAGCAAGTATTGACAAAAATGTGAAGAAAATGGAACCTTCATACACTGCTGGTGGGAATGTAAAATGGTACAACCACTTTGGAAAAATAGGGTTTTTTTTTTTTCTAAACTTAAGCATACATTTAGCATATGGTCCAGCCATTCTACTTCCAGGTATTTACCCAAGTGAAATGAAACAATGTATCCATACAAAGAATTGTACACATACATTCATAGAAGCTTTATTTTTAATAGCCAATAATTGGAACAACTCCAATATCCATCAGTGGTGAACAGATAAATTCTGGTATCCATATAATGGAATGCTATTCAGTAATAAAAATGAATTGTTGATATACATAACAACATGGATGAATCAAAATAATCATGCTGAGTAAGGGAAGCCAGTTACAAAGGAGTGCATGATTCCATTTATATAACATTCTAGAAAATGCAAACCAATCTTTAGTAACAGAGAGCAGATCTGTGGTTACTACCCAAAGCAATCTACAGATTTAATGCAATCCCTACCAAATTCCAAGAGCATTTCTCACAGAACTAGAACAATCATACAAGTTGTATGGAACCTAAAAGGCCTTGAATAGCCAAAGCAATCTTGAAAAAGAAAAATAAAATTGGAGACATCACAATTCCAGACTTCCAAATTCTATTATAAAGCTGTAGGAATCAAAACGGTATGGTACTGGCACAAAAACAGACACACAGTTCTATGGAACAGAATAGAAATCCCAAAAGCAAACTCACAATTATATGATTAAGAATATACAATGGAAGAAAGACAGTCCCTTCAAAAAACAGTGTTAGGAAAACTGGACAGCTACATGCAAAAGAACGAAACTAGACCATTTTCTTACACCATATACAAAAGTAAACTCAAACTAGATTAAAGACGTAAATGTGAGACCTGAAACCACGAAAATCCTAGAAGAGGACACACATAATAATTTCTCTGATGTTGGCCTTAACAACATCTTTCTAGGTATATCTCCTGAGACAAGGGAAACAAAAGAAAAAAATAAACTATTGGGACTGCATCAAAATTAAAAGCTTCTGTATGGCAAATGAAACAACCAACAAACCTAAAAGACAACCTACTGAGTGGGAGAAGATATTTGCAAGTGACATATACTATAAAGGGTTAGTATCCAAAATAGATAAAGAACTTATACAACTCAACACCGAAATAATAATAATAATAATAATAATTAATAATAATAATAGTAATAACTTAACTAAAAACAGGCAGAAGACATGAATAGACATTTCTCCAAAGAAGACATCCAGATGGCCAACAGAACATCACTCATCATCAGGGGACTGCAAATCAAAACCACAGTGAGATGTAACCTCCTACTTGTCAGAATGGCTAAAATAAAAAACACAAGAAACAGCAAGTTTTAGCGAGGATACGGAGAAGAGGAACCTTATGCACTGTTGATGGGAATACAAACTGGTGCAGCCACTGTAGAAGACAGGATGGAGGTTCCTCAAAAAATTAAAAAACAGAGCTACTCAATAATCCAGTTATTGCACTTCTGGGTATTTAACCAAAGAATACAAAAAACACTAATTCAGAGGGATACATGCACCCCATATCTTTACTGCAGCATTGTTTAGAATAGCCAGATTATGGAAGGAGCCTAATTGTCCATTAATAGATGAATGGATAAAGATGTGGTATATATACAATGGAATTTTATTCAGTCACAAAAAAGGATGATATTTTGCCATCTGCAATGACATGGATGGATCTAGAGAACATAATGCTAAGCAAAACCAGTCAATCGGAGAAAGACAAAAGCCATATGATTCCACTCATATGTGGAACTTAAAGAAAGAAACAAACAAACAAAATGAAGAAAGGGGAACAAGGGAGGAAAAAAATAGAAAGAGAGAGACAAATCAAGAAACAGACTCTTAATTATAGAGGACAAACTAATGGTTACCAGAGAGGCCGGGAGTGGAAGGAGAGGTGAAATAGGTGAGTTCACCAAAATTTAAAAATTAAAAGCTTCTGGTCTTCAGAGAGAGAACGAAATAAGACAAGCCACAACCTGGGAGAAGAAGTTTGCTAAACATCTATCTGAGAGAAGGGACTTTTTCCAGAATCTATAACACACTCCTAAAACTCAGTAAGTATCCAATTAAGAAATGGATTTGAGCAGACACATCATTAAAGAAGATATTTGCCCATGAAGAACTCCACATCATCAGCTTTAGAGAAATGCAAATTAAAGCCACAATGAGATACACAATGAGATACCTACTAGAAAGGCCAAAACATTTTTTTAACTGAAATATAAGGTGAAGATCTCACATACTGCTGGCTGGAATGCAAAATGGCACATCCACCTTAGAAAACAGACACGAATCGCTTCTTGGCCTTTTGGCTAAGACAAAGTGTAGAAAACAGATATGCAACTTTTATAAAATTAAATATACACTTGGCCATACGATGTAGCAATCCTGCCATTAGGTATTTTACCACCCTCCCCCAAAAGAAAACATATGCTCATGCAAAGACCTTCATGTGAGTATTTTTAGCAACTTTATTCATAATGGCCAAAAAGCTAGAAACAACTCAAATGTCCATCAACTGATGAATGCATAAGCAAACTGGCATATCCACACAACTGGAATACTACTCAGCAATAAAAGGAATAAACTACTGATATGTACAATAACATGGATGAATCCATGGGATGCCTGGGTGGCTCAGTCAGATAAGCAACGACTTCAGCTCAGGCCATGATCCCATGGTGGGTGGATTCAAGCCCTGCATAGGGCTCTGCGCTGACAGCTCAGAGCCTGGAGCCTGCTTCAGGTTGTGTGTCTCCCTCTTTCTCTGCCCCTCTGCTGCTCATACTCTGTCTGTCAAAAATAAATATACTTAAAAAAATTGTTTTTAAAGACCATGGATGAATCTCAGGATTATGCTGAGTGAAAGGAGCCAGTCACAGAAGACCACATACTGTATAATTGATTGATTTTAGTGTTCATTTATTTTTGAGAGAGAGGGAGATGGAATGCAAGTGGGGGAGGGGCAGGGAGAGAAGGAGACACAGAATCCGAAGTAGGTTCCAGGCCCTGAGCTGTCAGCACAGAGCCCGACACAGGGCTTGAACTCATGAATAGCGAGATCGTGACCTGAGCTGAAGTTGGACGCTTAACTGACTGAGCCATGCAGGTGCCCCTGTAGGATTTCATTTATAAGACACTGTGGAAAAGGCAAAAATAAACGGACAAAAATTAGGTTGGTATTGCCCGGGCTGGTGGTGAGAAAAGGAGATTGGCTGCAAAGGCCCAGAGAGGCGGGGCCTTTTGGCGTGACAGAAATGTTCCGCCCCTCAAGTGTGGTGGTTACATAACTATGTGTTTGTCAAAACTCATCCAACTGTAGACTTAAAAAAAGTAAATTTTATGCAATGAAAATTATCTCAATAGATGTGACTTAAGAAAACAAAACAAACCTGAATAAACAACGAAGAGAAAATAAACAGAAGAGAAATCAGCTTACAGTTTTTCCAGTTCAAAGGTCATCATGAGAATGCTCTCGATTGTTGTAAGTGACACCTGTGTTGTTCCCAGGTCTCTGAAGGAGAAAGCCCAAACATGCGTGATTCGAGCCCAAAGACAAAAAATTTCTATACTTAAAAAGATACTTGACAACATGTGATTACTTAAATTCTGGCTTCTCTGTCAAGTCAGCTCAAGAATTTACTTGCTATGGACAATAATTTCAGAGCACTCTTAATGAGGATATTTATGTGCATCATCAAATTAATCACCTTGGCCCTCAATGGTACAATCTATTTTACTATCATCCTAATTTTCATTTTCAATTGCATCTACCTCTCTTGAGTAGTCTTTTTTTTTTTTCAAACATACACCTTGTTCCACTTTGCATTTTGAGATAAATGGTATTTCTCCACATATCTACACGTCCCGTGTCTGTATGTGTCTTCTACACGGCTCCTTCCTCCACAGACTGTCTTGTCCATCTACATTCTTTCTTTGCCAATACTGCTTATTTCAATAACCCAGTTAAAATTTAAGTTATGAATTTTTAACCAAAATGCAAAATACTTAATCTTTTGATGACAATAAAAAAGAGGAGAAATCATCTCATGAGCCATGAGATTGTTGCCATACTTACAAATATCTTAATGCCGGCAATTTAAAAAGGTATGAATCTTCAACAGTTGACAGAGGGTTATGACTGAGAGTTCTGAAAAATGCAATGGAATTAAAATTATCTGCATTTTCAATAATGGCTACCATGAACGTTTATGTTCATTTTGGGGGTATTTTAAACCTTTCAGTTTAAAACTAATCGTTTTCTTCCATTGCCTGTAAATCAGCCTTAGAGTCTGGAAAGCACTCTTCCTTTGGGAATGGCCCAAGTCTCTGGACAATAAAGTGGAGAACAGAATGAGGACAAAAAAAAATTTTTTTTAAGTGGATAGCAAAGAAAAAATATGCCAAAGAGCTTTTTAGGCTGAAAACCCTGGAAGTGACTATCTTGGTGGGAAGGCCTGGCTCTGTAAGAAATACTGTGTCTAGTGTCCTCTATAATTCTAGATGCTTTTCTTTCTAGAAATTTAAAAAATTGCCCAGTTTCAACCACCCAGTTAAAGACAAAAATAGGACGAATTCCTCAGTTTGAGGGCCAAAGAAGAAGGGCTCAATCTAAGACGAAATGGTGAAAGCTATACTCCTGCAACGTGTATTCTTAAATCACAGCCTTTGTCACATGGCATGTAATCACCTGTTTCCTTATCCGTCTCCTGGACTGTCAGCTCCTTGAGGGCAGGGACCATACTTTATCGTCATTGTTATCCCTGTGCCTGACATAGTGCTTATAAATTTACTAGTTATTTAGTGAATGCTTATTGAATAAATAACATTTTGTCACTTTTTGACACAAGTTTTTATTCCAAAACGCTGAGTAGAGTTTCTTCTCAATTCTTTAAAACAAACAAACAAAAAATTGAAAGAAACAGGAGGAAACAAAAGAAAATCTGCCTTTAGGCTGATTCTACTCAAGTATCATTGTTGTACTTTTGCAAAATATTATAAAGGTAATCATCATAACCAATACTATTGGGCTATAAGGCATCTGTGATCAGCATTTCACCTTTAAATCTCATGATAACATTATGTGATAGATACTATCATTACCCCATTTTACAAGTGAGGAAACTGAGGTACAGAGAGGTGTGTAATTTGTCCTAGTTTGTCAAGCTGGTCACAAGCAGAGCTGGAATCTGAACTCAATTCTGACTCCAAAGCCTGTGTTTTACTTGTATGAAAAAAAAAGGGCGCTTAAAATAGCTGTTACCTTAAACTTAACTTTGAGAGCATTAAATATAGAAACACTTTGTTGAACTTCACCACTCCATCTGGGAGAGCTTCTTTGAGAATTACATACTCTATTTTTATTCCTTTTTTCTAATCATCTCCCATGTTAAGTATTTAATTAACTTATGGTCACTGAGACTTTAGAGATTTCATTTTTTTATTTTTTTACTTTATTTTTTAAGAGAGGGAGAGCATGAGAGTATGAGTGAGGGAGGGGCAGAGGAAGAGGGAGAGAGAATCCCAAGCAGGCTCCCAAGTCCAGGGCAGAGCCCAACACAGGGCTTGATCCCATGACTCTGAGATCATGACCTGAGCTGAAATCAAGAGTCAGGCACTTAACTGACTGAGCCACCCACGTGCCCTGAGACTTTAGAGATTTTAAAACCATGTTATGGGTGAATCAGTGAAAATGAGAAAGGAAGGACAGCTGAAAATTCATCCCTCTGTAAAAGCAACAACAACAAAAACTAGCAAAAATGATCAGAATCAACTTTTTCAGAACTTTGGAAAATTTAAGCAATGAGCTTGCAGCAATGCAGAGAGCACTTATTTTAAAAAAGTTATTAATTTCTGTAAGAACAGTGAGATCTGTTTTAACTTGTCCTAGACCTCCATCCTGATGGTAGCCTTGACTAATAGCCTGCATCCCAGAGGAACAAAGTGGAGCTGAAATTCCTTGAAGCCTCATTCCAAAGAACTCATTGTTTTACCTGTCTAGTGGGTTCCCTAAAAAACTTGAAAGGCTTGTGCTTGACCTCGCTGAGAATGGCACAGTGCTAACATAGCCTCTTCCCAAGGCTCATTTTCTGAAAACAATTACAGGTAAATGTTTTAACTTGGCAGCAGTGTGAGGCAATTGATGACAAGACAAAAAATAGCCTAACCAAAAAACCTAAAAGGGAAAAGCTGAAAATGAGATGTCCATAGAGACTTTGAAATGCTCCGACATATTCCTGGGAAATTAGAACACCACAAGACAGATTCCTGGGAATGTAGACAAAAAACAACAACTTAGCACTAATAGATGAGTTCAGCAAGGTTGCAGGATACAAGATTCTGAACTACATTAGCAAGAAATATTCCAAAAATGAAATTAAGAAAACAATTCCATGTAAACAGTATTAAAAGGAATAAAATATTTAGGAAAACATTTAACCAAAGAAGTGCAAGACTCATACGCTGAAAACCACAAAACATTGTTGGAAGAAATTAAAGAAGATTCAAATAAATGTAGAGATATGCCATGTTCATGGATCAGAAGAAAATACTGTTAAAATGTCACTGTGCCCCAAAATGAACTATGGTTTCAACACAATCCCTATTAAAATCCCAGCTGACTTCTTTCCAGAAACTGGCAAGCTAATTCTAACATTTGTGTGTCAATTCAAGGGATTGAGAATAGCCAAAATGATCTTTTTTTTTTTAAAGTTATTTATTTTGAGAGAGAGAGCATGTGCACCTGTGTGTGAGATCAAGTGTGAGCAGGGGAGGGGCAGAGAGAGAGGGAGAGGGAGCATCCCAAGCAGGCTCCACGCTGTCAGTGCAGATTGCAATTCAGGGCTCCATCTCATAAATCATGAGATCACGACCTGAGCTGAAGTCAAGAGCCAGCGACCTGACCGACTGAGCCACCCAGGTGCCCCAAAACGATCTCGATAAAGAACAACAAAATGGGAAGACTCACATGGCCTGGTTCCAAAACCCAACTCAGAGCTACAGTAATCACAGTGTGGTCCTGGCATAAGAACAGACATAAATTGATGGAACAGAACTGCCAGTCCTGGAGAAAATCCTCACATGTGTCGTCTATTGATTTTGTTTTCTTTTTTTTTTTTTTAATTTAATTTAATTTTTATTTATTTATTTATTTATTTATTTAATGTTTTATTTATTTCTAGGAGAGAGAGAGAGAGACAGCGTGAGCAGGGGAGGGTCAGAGGGAGAGGGAGTGACAGACTGAAACACGCTCCAGGCCCTGAGCTGGCAGTCAGCACAGAGCCCGACGCAGGGCTCGAACCCACGAACCGCGAGATCATGACCTAAGCGAAAGTCGGACGCTTAACCGACTAAGCCACCCAGGCGCCCCCGTCTCTTGATTTTCAACAAGGGGCCAAAACAATTCAATGTGGGAAGGCTAGTCTTTTCCAATGGTGCTGGGACAACTGTGTACCCCCATACAGAGTAATGTAGTTGCATTCCTACACTTCACACCATATACAAACATTAACTCAAAATGGATCAAATACCTAACACTTCACACCATATATAAACATTAACTCAAAACGGATCAAATACCTAAATGGAAGAGCTCAAGCTATAAAACTCTTAGAAATCTTTATGACCTTGGATTTAGGCAATAGTTTCTTAGACATGACACCAAAAGCACAAACAACCAAAGGAAAAATAGATAAACTGGACTTTATAAAAATAAAAAATAAAAAACTATTGTGCCTCAAAGGACATTCTGAAGAAAGTGAAAGACAACTCACAGAATGGGAGAAAATATTTGCAAATCATATGTCTGATAAAAGTCTAGTATCCAGAACATCCAGAATATATAAAGAACTCTTACAACTCAGTAAAAAGACAATCAAATGTTTAAATAGACAAAGGATCTGAAGAGACACTTCTCCAAAGAAAACACATGAATGGCCAAGAAGCACACGAAAAGATGCTCAATATCTTAGGTCATTAGGGAAATACAAATTAAAGCTATAATGAGATACTACTCTACACACACTAAGATGGCTACAATCAAACAGAGAGATAATGATAAGTGGTAGCAAGATTTTGGAGAAGCCAGAATCTTCACACATTGGTGGGAAGGTAAAATGGTGTAGTCACTATGGAAAACAGTTTGGCAGTTCCTCGAAAGGGTTAAATACAGAGTTACCACATGACCCAGCAATTCCACTCTTAGGTCTGTACCCAAAAGAATTAAAAACACATGTCCACACAAAAACTTGTACATGAATACTCGTAGCAGCATTATTCATAATACCAGAAAGTGAAAACAATCCAAATGTCCAATAACTCATGAATGGATGAACAAATTGTGATTGGAGCGCCTGGGTGGCTCAGTCGGTTAAGCATCTGACTTTGGTTCAGGTCATCATCTCACAGTTCATGAGCTAGAGCCCCACATCAGGCTTTGTGGCTTCAGATCCTCTATCCCCCTCTTTCTCTACCCCTTCCCCATTTGCGTCCGTGCTCTCGCTCTTTAGAAAATATATAAACATTAAAAAAAGAGTGAGCTACAGATACATGCTACAACATGGATAAATCTAACATGCTACATGAGACAAACTAGACACACATTTCTATGAAATGTCCAGGACAGGCAAATCCATAGGGACAGAAAGCAAATTAGTTGTTGCCAGGGGTCTGGGAGGAGGGGAGAATGGGGAGTAACAGCTGATGGATATGGTATTTCTTTTGGGGGGGGTCATAAAAATGTTCTAGAATTAGTGGTGATTATTGTCTATCAAAGTATACCCTTGGACTGTATGCTTTATAATGTTGCATATTATATTATGTGGACTATATCTCAATTTGAAAAAAAAGAACCATGTTGTGATAAATAGAGAACTAGCTGCCAGAAGGCCAAACATAGTGGTAGGTGGAGAAAAGGGGAGTGAAGGCTCAACCTCTTCCACAGACTGAGGTCAGAGGGAGTCAGTGGCGAGGCTGGGAGCCATGCATTTTTGTTCTTGCCTTGGAAACTCCCCTATTCTTCCTATTCTAGCCCATTCTTCTACATTTTTTTTCAGGACCATTAACATGTTGGATCTGTAACACTAGTTAATATTGAGTAAGACAACGTTATAAAGAGAAAGAACATGAGTGTCACATGTCTGGTTAAACACAGTTCCTCAACCTTGAGGCTTTGAATGTCCTTTGGCTTTGATAAAACATGTTGGCGTTAGTATCTAGAAGCTTCCCAGTGGGCTCTGCGCAAGTATGCTCTTCCACCCACGCCTCTCCCCTCCCACTCCCCCTCCCCCCACTAAGAATGACTATAAAGCATTATATAACCAAAAACAATTTAGCAGTTTGTTATCCTTCCCCCCAGTTATCTCAGTGCTCTACCCCCATTCCCTCCCCCTTTCCTGGTGGCTCACCCGTTGGTCCTGTACCCATCAGCTCAACACTTCCTCCTACCCAGGCAGCCCTCCTGCTGAGGATTGATGCCCTGTGTTTCTCGGTAGTGAAAACACAATACAGGCCACTCTAAATTATCCTATTTCCTCCTTCTGTCTTTAGTGCTGCCTTTTCTTCATGCAGCTATTGTGCCTGAGCCGAGGGGAGAATGAGAACTGACCCCAACGGGTCACATTTGCGGGACTCTACAGCAACTCGTTCCCCACAGACCACAATACGAATGGTCTTAGATTCACAGTGGACATTGCCCTAGAGATCATTTCCATTTTGGTTCAGTCCCCTCATTTTACAGATAAAAGGTGTGCTGACTCATAGTCTATTGGTTTTTTGGTATTCGTGGGCTTATCTTTATGGGAGGAAAATATAACCGTTAGCCTCAAACACTGTCTCATAGTCAAAGTTGAAAAAAATATTGTTTTAGATTTTTTTTTAAATAAAACTATATCTTATTTCAAGAGGGAATTCTCAAGTATTTTTGCAAAAACGTTTCATTGCAGAGCAACAGGACAGACTGAAGGTAGCTCGCAAAATAAGGGAACATTTCTTACCTGTTATTTTTTTTCTCCAAATTCTTCTACACAGGTCCAGACAGATAGGCTACATTTCCTTTCTATTAACTGAGGAGACAGAGAATAATTGAGGACTAAAGCGTGTCATCACTGTCCTGAATGTACTGAAATCCTAACAGCTTGAGCTGAAAAAGTGTCCAAAGCAGGCAGTGAAAATAAATTTAAAATAGGACAAATTCCAAACTACCTATGCTGGAATCCCAAGGCATGGAGGGAAACCTGGCTCCTTGGAGGAAAGCAGTTGAAGAAATAAGTAGAGTGATCTAGACCCTATGCCAGTATGCTTGAAGTACTTGGGGATGGTGTGACCCCTTTCCTTTATTCATCTACATAGGTCCATGAGCCATGAGGACATGACTCCCCATGTGAAGATCCTCCATACAAGACATCTGACTGCATCACATAAATCCTATCTCAGGGGTCGGGGGGGGGAGGGGCAAAGTCTAAAGAATCTGAAATGGTGAGCCTGTGTTTGAATGAAAGGTCTGAGAATAGCCTTGAAGAAGAGTCTCTGGCAATGAGGATCAGCCCAAGCAGCAAGGGACCTGGAATCAGGCAGACCTAGGTCTGAATTTTGGCCGTCACTTCCTGGTGAAGTGACTTGAGTAACAGACGTCTCTGAGTCTTCCTTAGTAGCATTTACCTCATAAGGCCACCTGAGGATGAAAGGAAAGAGCACGTGCAGAGCACCTAGCATAAGGCTGCACACACACACACACAGTAGGTGCCTAGCAGTGACGATGTGATATCTGCATTAGGCCTTGAGCAGAAAGCCTGAGGATGCCTATAGGTGGCGTGGCCAGGAGCTCCAGAAGCATGGGAATGTCCTAGGGAAAAAGGGAAAAGCTCCCTGGTCTAAAGGTCCTATTCCAGAAGGACTGGAAGCCGACCCCAAGGGATAGTACACAAAAGGCCAGTTGTCATTCACCTCCTCGTACAAGGGAATGCGGAGTCGTATTCCTTGCAAAGCTTGTTAAGTGGTTCGGCCACTTATTAACAGTGTGAACCTAGGCAAGTCACCTGACGTCTCTGAGTTTCAATTTCCTCATCTCCAAAATGGGGATAATACTACTTGTTATCACAAGAGTTGCTGAAAACATGAAAATGAGATATAGTGTGAGGGGCCATATGTTGAGCATTTCCCATGTGCCAGGCATTATTCTAAGGGTTTAAGGCACGCTCTCTTACCTGTAGAATAAGTGAAAGGTCTAAGCATAGTGCCTGGAACACAGTAAATACCTAATAGAGGAAGGCACTAAAGAAATGTGGCGGGGCAGAGGAGGAATTGCCATGCTTTCTAGAGAAAGAAGACGTGTTTGTATATACGTGGGAAGAATCAGATGCAGGTGGGAAAAGAAAAGTAGTAGCTGGGTATGACTATCTCAAAGCTTTTGAGCTATTACACGTGGAACATAATAAAACAGTCACCCTAAATGACCCCAAAGGACAACCCTGAGTTATTATTTTCATCCTTAATGTTTACGCCTTTCTGCATCTGAGAAGCTGCTGTCAGGATTTCCAGTACATACCAGAAAGTGATGACAATACCCTGAAGTGTGTAAACTTGCGTGTGCACACCGAAAAGGAAACCGATGCTGGCTGACTGGGGGAGCATTAGGGCGTCTCTGTGACTGCAGCTCGATTTTTCCCTCAGAGTGTGGCCACACCTACCTCATTGATATTCTCAATAATCCAACAGGGATAAGGTTTAGATTTTCCTTATTCTCTCTTAGCGCTTATGTTCTTGGCACAATACTGACAATCCACAGACAAGCCGGCATGTGAATGTGCTCTATCTGGATAAGGTACAGCCTTTCTACATTGTAGAGTCCTTCAGTTTCTAAAATCATGGAGCTTGTATTGTTAGAACCAATGAAGTGACTAAAGGAATTTTTAAAAAATAAACCATCAGTCTGGACCTGTGTAGGTGAATGAAGGAGAAGCACTTTAAAGTCAGGAAAAAAAAAAAAGGATACTTAACATTTAGGATTATCGACCACTGCTGGTTTTCCATAATATATTTCATTCCTGATTTCATCTGAAAGAGATAGGATTATTGCTACCATTCAAAAAGTGGTACCTTATTAATAAGCTCTTGGCATGGCTCTGAGGTGGATTTCAGATTCAAAATAGACTTTACCACACTGCTAATGCGCCCTCTTAGTGTTTATCAGAAACTTAAGAGGCTTCATTCAAAAAACTTACTGAGATATAATTACCTGAAACCCAGGGGTGGATCAAGGTCTTATGGGGCCTGAACCTCATCTACTTTGGGAAATCCTGTCTAATAAAAACATGCAAAATTATGAATACAGAAATTGCTAGGTCCCCTCCCAAGACCTTGGCAGAGGCCTGTGTAAGTGAGAAGCCCTGAAGTTTAAGCTTTATTCAGTTCAAATAAATCCACCTCAACTGGGACCTCAAAGTTTTACAAACATTTAATGCTGGGGAAAATATTTTTTCAACTTATAAACACCCCAGGAATATGTCACATAGGTAATAATGTGACTTAATTCAAGGGGTGGTATCTCCTCTGCACATGTTCTCTTTTCTCTCAAAATAAATATATCAACTTAAAAAAAAAAGAAAGAAAGAAAAGAAAAATTTGGCCCCAAACAGGGAGCCCAGCCCCCAATACATTCTTCCTGTATTGTGATAAGTTTTTGGAAATTAACTGTGAATTAGTTTTAGTGGTACAGCTCTATTCAAATCACAGGACATGAGTATTCCTTGTCATCAACGGATTCCACCCGATTTTGTTCTGTGCTGCCTACATAACTGTGAAATTCAGATTCTTAGAAGAGACTCTTGGCATTATAAGATGCTTAGTAAAGGTGGTGAGTTTTAAGACATTTTATTGACACCACTAAACCCTCTCATTGGAGACCCCAATGAGCCTCTTCTCTGGCATGCTGGCAGAACAAGAAACTGGCCCTCAATATTCTTTCCCCAATTTAGGCATCAGCAAACTAATGAGAGGAGAGAGAAGGCCCCTACACTTGGGCACCTCCAGGAACTTACTACAGCTCCAGACACACTGTAAACACCTGCATCCAACCTAAGATAAACTGGATGAAATTGGATTTCTGAACCACAAGACAGGTGAGACAGTCTTTTCCAGTCTACTTCAGAGGAAGATCTTCACTGTAAGTCTAAAATTCCCTCTCAGGCCATTGAAAGTGCCTAGTATGATTCGCTTTTTTACAGAGAAATCACAGAATTTTCCAGCTGCAAGGGAATAACACACTTCTGAACTGAAGAGTAGTCAGGAGAGCAAGTGTTTGAAATTAGGCCACAGCAAATGTGTTTTCTTTATGAATGTTTTTCACACGACAGCTTAATACAGTATCTTTTCCTGTACCTCAAAAGTGCCTATTGCCCCCAGATAATTTACCTCAGAGGTATGTATGTTTTGAAAAATAATGTTTTTGGTGACTAGGGAGAGCAGTACTCTATGGCAGGTTTTCAGGAGTTCTTTCTGCTTTACTGATAGCTGGGGAAACACCCACACCTTTTGTTCCCCGGAGAACTCTGTGCTAAACTTAGTTCTTCCAAGCTCTATTTTGCATACATTGAAGCAATCAGGAACTTTGCACATGAATTCCCATGATAATGCTGTCTTGGGGGTGTTATTTGCTTGAGGCCTTTTATTGCCCAGTCAAAAGCTGGGGACTAGGGAGAGCAGAGAGTGCCTTTTATGGGATAAGACGGGTCTCCTGGCCTGTTTGTACCTTAGTTTCCTCATTTGAAAAAAAAAAAAAAGGATTTTGAGACATACTTTCCATAGTTCATACTGGGTTTATTAACACCCACCTAACCAATAACTGTATGATGTTTTTACACGTAGGTTTTTTTGTTTACATGTATTCATTTTCTATTTCACTTACAACTTGTGTAAAAACTGCATTCCATGCCAGGCCTGAAATGTTCCAAAGCTCAGTTCAGTGAGTAAATTGCAACCAAGATTTCTATAAAAAACAAAACAAAACAAAGAAACAAAAAGACACAAGCAAAAGAAGAAGAAAAAAAGATATTCTTTCAGAATATTTATCCTTTGGCAGTGATTTGAATTTATAGACGATGAAACATAATCATTAATATTCTCTCCATACACTAAAGAAATCTCACTATGGAAGATATTTGCCTTTTTAAAAAAATATTTGCATGAAAGATTTGTACTTTCATGTTTATACATGTGGTGCATTAGATACAAATCAGTAAATGCTCAATAGATCCTAGTGTTGAGTAATCTTTATTTCTCTAGAAAAATGTTTCACAGCTTCAGTGCTATCGAGGTTAATGGTTGGATGCTCTTTGTTCCTGGGGAGCTGCCCTGTGCACTGCAGGGTACGGGACAGCAGTTCTGGCCTCCACCCACCGGATGCCAGTAGCACGACTACAGTCTGACAATCAAGTGTCTAGATACTACCAAGTGGCATCTGGGTGCAAAATCACCCAGGCAGGGAACCGCTGCTCTAGAATGATTCACTCTCATCCCTATAATAATTCTCATGCTAAACTTTGCCACAGATAAAAAAGCTTTGCCATATAATTTTAGCTTTCTACTAATAAAATTTTAATTATATTTCAAAATGAGTAACAAGTTTACAATTAAGTTTAATAAAAATTCCAAATAGAATGAAATTATATTGTAACTTACATAAACTGCAAAAAAGGTAGTGGCTCAAATGTACGTCTTTCAATAGATTGTATTTTATTGCAGGATAAATCTCTAGGAAAAGGAAAATATTGCCTCAATTAGTTATAAGATACCTAATTAGTAGGATGGTAGTATTGAATAAGTAGCTTTTGCCTAAATTGTGAGTATGAGGAATTGTTATTTGAACCTTCCAGAGACCCTAACCCTGTCCTCAATTTTCTTAAGAGTCTCACCTTCATGATCTTCATACATAAAATATGCAACTAAAGATCTTGATAGACTTTGGAAGTAATCTTTCCTGAGAGCAGAAGAATTGACTTTTTGTGGCCTCATCAGTTTCTAGATTATGAGCTCAAAGTTGTGATCACCACATATAATTTCCAATATTAAAAAGGATATTCTCACATTAGCACACCTTCCCAGTTTAGTTCTATTTTTTTGAGGCCAAGAAAATACCAGAAGAAATAAAAGATACCTTTTCATTTAACTTGAAAGGAAGTTACTCCTCTAATCAATATGTAACTTTGAACTAACTCAGAATTATATTATCATAGTAATAGAAATTCATTTTTGGTTGACAGTCCACGAATTTAACAACTGCTTCAGCTGCAAGTGGGGCCAACAGAAAAACAACATGGTACAGGATTTTTACTTGAAAGCACCCGTTCTTGATTAGAGTTGACCCTCTTATTTCCAGTGATTCTAGCTGAGTCCCTCACTTTCCCCCTCCATGGGTTTAACTACCTTCTGACTGGCATTTTCATCTCTAGTCTCTCCCTTTCTAATGTCTACTACACACGGTCACCAGGTTAATGCTCCAGAAGTGGTTCTCAAATACCTGCATCACTTGGGAACTGAGTCAAGATGCAAATTCCCAGCTCTCCTCTGGACTGAGTGAATCCGTAACCGTGGAGGTGGAGCCTGTGTTCTGACAAGGACTTCAAGTGACCCTGCTGCAGTCTAAAGTTTGTCTTAGAGCACTGGCTGTGATAACATAGGAGCTTGGCATGTTATCCATGGCCCTCAAAATCCTATATCTGGCTCTAATTTCCTACTCTACAGATACCAAAGAAATTTCTCCTGCATTTTGCCTTTCGCCCACTCTCCTTTGCAAGCTTACTCTTCCCAAGATGTCTATCTGATGATACCTAGTAGCCATTCAAGGTTCTGTTCAAACAGCATTTCTCTAGTAATTTCCCTGATCCAACTCGGTCTTTTCCCCCTCTTCTATGTTCCAAAAACAATTATACCTCTTATTTTGCCCATATCCATTTCTTCTCCTCCCTCTCTCCTCCTTCTTCTCCTTCTTTTAAAATTTTAAAGTAGACTCCACGCCCAACTGTGGCTTGAACTCATGACCCCGAGATCAAGAGTTGCATGCTCTACTGACTCAGACACCCAGGTGCCCCAACTTTTTTTTAATATAGTTATTTTTGCATCCCATTTCCTCAGAGCATAAACCCCTTGAAAGTATGGACTAGTCCTTAGTCCTGCTCATCTGCGCTGTCTACCATGTTTAAAACTGATGCATGAACAACAAAGAACAAACTCAAATATTTATGAAATAAATGAACAGCTGGGTAGGGAGTAGAAGGAGCAAAATGACTGTTTGAAAAGAAGTGTGGTTTTATGACTTTGTGGCTCCCTCGTCTCCACTTCGGCAGCACTCCATCATCCGTTTAGTGCTTATGCGTTATGGTTTGAGCTTCTGTTTATTTTGCCTATGAAATCATGAGTTCCTACAAGGGTGGAAAGCCTGTTTTAACCATCCGCAGGCCTATGGTACTGGGTACAGGGCCTGTCACATTCTTTTTTAGCTTTTGACTGACATTTTTAAAAAAAGAATGAGAATACTTTAGCTAACATGAAATCACTGGCTTATGAAGTACTTCATAGAAGTAATGAAGGGCCTAATCCATTGGGCAATTTATCTCACTTGTTTTTCTCCAAATTGTGTTTGTAAGGTTTGGAGCCCAGATGGCAGAGGTATCCAAGACAACCAATACCAAAGTGGTTGTCCCCTAAGACACTAAAAAAGGACTATTTTTAGTGTCATATGAGGCTCTTTTTGCTCACTATCATTAAGCCTTCCACATTTGCAAGAAGAATCTATTTCCTAAAGAGCATCATGAACAAGGATTAATGAAATACACAGCTCTGGGTAGCCTGGGCCAAGAAGAAACACTGAACCTTTATAGCAAAGAACATTAGTATCTCTGTATGTCTAAATACACAGAGATATGATGCAAACACTTCTTCCTTGACAATGAGGTTGGGGAGATTTTTATTTTGTAATTAGTGACGTTAGAGGCATTTCTGATATGTTCATTTAGTGCAAACATTTCTAACTATACCACTTAACCATCATTTTATTTTTAAAGATTTTATTCTTTTAAGAAATCTCTATATCTAACAAGGGGCTCAAACCTACAACCTCAAGATCAAGAGTTGCAGGCTTTAATGACAAAGACAGCCACGTGCCCCTTAACCATCAATTTAAACATCTATTTTCATAGTGGGATAAGAATTCCTGCACTGATCACGGGAATCTACTCCTGAAGCCAAGAGCACACTGCATACACTGTATGTTACCTAACTTGACAATAAATTATATACAAAATCATAATTAAAAAATGAACTCATAAAAAATTCCCACACTGAAATCCTTAATCTGTTCTCTTGGTAACTTAATATGTACTTGATAATACAGCTTACGTAATTCACCTGCTTATTTAAGTATTTACCTTAAATTATTTAAAAATGCTGGCTTAATGGCATTCAAATTAATGTAAGTGTTCTATATTTTCTTGTCTTGTAGGTGACAATTTGAGGTTAACTTTAATTCCTCTCATTTTACTAAGCCAACTTTTTAAAATCTTCTGGAAAGGCCAGGTAGTAAATATTTTAGGCTTTGCAGGCCATATATGGTCTGTCACATATTCTTCTCTGTTTCTTTCTCTTATTTTCTCTTTTACAGCCCTTTAAGAATGTGAAAATCATTCTGAACTCATGGGCTGTATCAAGACAGACCATAGGCAGGATTTGATCCATGAGCCAGAAATAATAATAAATATAAGCAGATAGCGTATGAACACTTACATAACAACGTTCGTATGGGTATCCATAATTGCTCATTACTCCTTTTCCTCTATAACTGAAGGGTCTTTTCCTATCTATATCTTGTCTATAAAATTAAAAAGTTGAAAATGCATAGAAGGTATTTAATGCTAGAGATGGGCTGGGTCCCTATAGATTTAGAGAATTATACAATTTTATAGGGAATTACAGAATTCTACTGTTAGAAGAAATGCTGCTATTATCCAATTTGAACTCTATATTTTTAAATAGATATTATAGCTAAAAACTCATAAGAAATTATTAACTAATTAACTTACAAATACTGGAGGGATAGCAGGCCTTCAAATGTGTCTTTATGTAATTCGGTCAAATAATTTTCACTGAGAATTCTGCAAAATGAAAAGGTCAGTTCTGGGTCAAAATGCAAAACTACTACAACTGTTTACTACACAGGACTGCTATATGTGAGGGAAACCTGGGTAATGATGCTAAATACACTAATTCTTATTTAATGTAGGGAGGGTGATCTCTGCTCTGTTTGACTCAAATCTTTCTTCTCATGTACTCCTTTGTGTCCATCTCTCCCTCTCCCTCTCTCTCTCTTTCATAGACACACACACACACACACACACACACACACACACACACACACACACACACACACACACACACACCCTCTCTATCCACTCTTCACATATTTCATGCCTACTCTCTGGATCACAAAGTCTGGGTTAGAACCCAGCCCTGAGTGGCACCAACATGGACAGAACAGCCACTTCCCCCTCTCTTTTCCCAAATGTTATTATGGAAGCCCCACTCAGAACTATATCAATGCTACGAGTAAAGCTATCCAATTTTTCCCCCAACTAAAAAAGATTTGTGAGAACTAAAAATGTGCATAAAATGCACTTAACATAAATGTTCAGCTCAGTAAGTATAAAGTAAATACCCATGTAACACTATTTATTCATTCTACTGTCGGTGGATACTAGATTTTTCTGATTTTTAGTTATTATAATCAATGCTGCTTTGAACATTTTTCTATTTGTATCCGGGAACACATTTGCCTAAGTTTCTCTAGGATTTAATAGGGGCGCAAAATTGTTTTCCTAAGAGGAAAGCAGGCAGACTGAAACATGCCAACTCTCTAACCCTCCAAGCCCCACCAAAGTGCTTAAGAACATTAGAAAAGATACAATTCAAAAATGCACAACCTTAGCTCAAAGCCAAGGGAGTAGCTCTACAAACAGTCCCCTGCCAGAAATGGCCTAGGGCGACCTGCAGGGTGATTAGCTGGGAAATAGCAGCAGGAGCAGTGACAGCACATCAGCCCATATCCTTTCTCTTTGGATCTGGCAGCAAAGGGGGTTTTCTTCCAGGTAGGAGACATTGGTGTTAGAAAGGGGCAGGGTCCAGGGTCCCTGGAGGAAGGGTATATATACACTCTGACTAGCCACTAGAAGTCATCTCCCACTGCATTTCCTTAATTCTCAGGGGGACCCGTCACCAATAACAAGCCCCGTGGCTCATTTCCCCTCTTCCTTAGGACCAGAACGCAAAAGAAGTAGAACCTCAACTACAAAGATAAATTGCACTCAGGAGTGACCAAATGGCGTGAGAAAGCCAACTCTATTAAGGACAGAAAATAAAAACAAAGCCAACAGCTTGTAGCCAATGAATCACAGTTAACAGAGAAAACACAAGAGGATTTGAGAATAACAATATTAACAAGGTGCCTGGGTGGCTCAGGAGGTTAAGCATCTGACTTTGGCTCAGGTCACAGTCCATGGGTTTGAGCCCCGCATGAGGCTCTGTGCTGACAGCTCAGAGCCTGCTTCAGATTCTGTGTCTCCCCTTCTCTCTACCTCTCCCCCACTTGCTCGTGTATGTGTGTGTGTGAGTGTGTGTGCATGCACATGCATGCGCGCTCTCTCTCTCAAAAATAAATATTATAAAAAATTTACAATCATTAATATCCTACCGACAGATGTAAATAGTATATCCAATAAAAAAGAACCAATACAAGATTATATGAATGAAAAGTAGTATCATTAATAAAAAACTCAGTCTGTGAGCAGCATAAATGGTAGTTTAATAAATGAGAAAATTTGAGATTTCTTATTAATACTTGAAATTATATCTATTATATTTACATTATTATTTATTATATATACATGATTATATTTATATAAATAATACACTTACATAAACAAATATATTTATTATATGTTACATTATTATTTACATATATATTTATCATGTATTTGTAAACCCCTTGACAAGTGGGTTATTTGGTCAATTTTGTTCTTGAGCCTACTACATCCCTGGCATGTAAAGCAGTTCCTGGAACATAGGGGATGCTTCATAAACATTTGCTGAATGAATTCAGAAAGTGACAGGTATCAATCTGCAAATATGCTTTTATTTAAAACAAATCATCCATTTATTAGCATTTATGAGGATAAGTACAGATTTCTAGGAAAACAAATGTCTTTCTCCACCTCCACCCCAGTTTGTGACTCAATCTTTTGAGACAAGAATCTTTTGAGAATTTCATAAAAGCTCTGGATCCTTTCCCTAGAAAACTGCACTTTTCAGAATACATGTGCAAAGGTGTGCATGCAATATCCATTTGCCGATCATCCCCTTAGGGCGCAGGTCACTGAGTAGAATGGGTTGAATTGGGGGGAGGGCGGCAAACTTGGATGGAAACTAAAATCACATCTCTATTTTCACAAACCTCTAACTAGAATTAGCATTTCCTTCCATTATGAATGTAGGCAACAAACCGCAGTAGATCAGTATAGTTACTGTGGTCCCCAGAAGAAATCAGTGATATTTTCATATCACATATTTGGTGTGGATATCTCAAGATATCATTTATTCTCATCACTGCCTTGAAGTTACAATAGTTATCAAGCTTACCACCATATTTGGTTATTTAATGTGTTAACAGAAGCAGAGTTATTGCTATATCATTAATCTTTTTAAAAAATATTTTAAAAACTGTGTTTCCACAAAATTTCTTTTTCCTATATATTTTAACTTATTACACATTTAAAAACATTATCCCAAGAACACAGGCTTCTGCAGATCATCAACAGATATACAGAAAAAAAGGTTAAAAGTCTTGCCTCAGGGGACCATTGAGCCATAGTTAAAAACCTCTGTCTTACACGTTTGCCCCCCACGTTCCCCCCCACCCCAATTCAACCCATTCTAGTCTTGGACAAGGTTACAAGGCATAACCCTCAAGCTGAATTAGAAATCATCAAATCTTACCAAATTCATGTTCTAGGATATGAACGCCCAAACACATGCTTTTTAAAACTTAATTTTTTAAATTTCAGTTAATTGTTTTAAAAGGATGTAATATATATTCGCATGGCTCAGAATTCCAAAGGTATCTATAGTACACAATTCAAAGTTTTTTCCTACCCCTGTCCCTCAGCCTACCTACTCCCACTCCACTCTCTAAACAAAGAGAATGTTATTTATTTCTTGTGCCAAATTACTTTCATTTTTCTTACAAGTTTGGGAAATAAGATCTCCAAGTCAGATACTATCATGAAAATATAAACTACATATAGTATTTAAGACATTCATAAAATTAAAAAAACAACCACCTTGTTCGGTCATTTGTCCCTTACCAGTAAGGTATCAGACCAAGGGGTGGGGGATCCACTTTAGGGGGATCGTAACCCCTACAGTTAGATGACTATGACTATTATGTCTTTTATTATTAATTCAGAAGTCATTTATGATGTGTCTACTCAAGTTGAACTAATGATATGACAGTCTGTCATGAAAAATGCCAGTTTAATTTCTTTAATATTGTTTCCAAAATTGCTTGTGTCTACACTGACTTTTCTACAAATCAATTTTTAACAACAAAGAAAAGGATAATAAAAAATTGGCAAAGAACAGAAAATTCAGACAAGAAACACAAATGACCAGTACGCATACAGAGGTATTTAAATTTACAAGTAATCAGAAAAATTCCAATTCAGAAGGGACCCATTTTGTTCACCCATCAGAAGAGCCAAGAAACAGAGGATGCCCAGGGGTGGCAGGGTGGGAGGAAACCAGTGCTATCACAGTTTACGGATCGGTGGGTAAGTTAGTACAGCTTTCTTTGAGGGCAATTAAAATTGTATATCTACATAGTCTTCATGCCAACGATTCCATTTCTAGAGATCTATTCTACAGAAATACCTATGCATGTACACAGAGATGCATGTATGAGGTGGTTCATGCAGCAATGCATGTGACAAGAAAATTAGACACAGTCTAAACATCCATCAAGAGGGGAATTATTAAATTGTAATAGACTCATACTACAGAATATTATGCGGCAGCTTGCATGAATGGAGTAACCCTCTATGTACTAGAAGGAAAGAAATCTAAGACATACTATGAAGCAAAAGAATCAAGTTGTAGGATGTTAACATTTATGTAAGAAAAAGAGGAGAAAATCACACAACAAACCTATTTTACTGTAAATATGTATGTAGATAAATGTATGGGAAAAGGTCTGGAAGGATATATACTAAATCCAGAGTAGCGGCTATCTCAGTGGTGGAGGGTTAGACCACGAGGCAGGTGTTCACTATATTTGTTATTTCCTTAAAATTTTTTTAATGTTTATTTATTTTTGAGAAAGAGAGAGAGAGAGAATGAGCAGGGAGGGGCAGAGGGAGAGGGAGACAGAATCTGAAGCAGGTCCCAGGCTCTGAGCTGTCAACGCAGGGCTTGAACCCATGAACTGTGAGATCATGACCTGAGCCAAAGTGGACACTTAACCAACTTAGTCTCCCAGGTCCCCCTGTTATTTCACTTTTATACTGAGACTATAATCATGTATTCCCTGTATAATGGAAAATAAGTTTAAATTGACTCTAATTTTAAAGAGAGCCTGCCAACACAGAATTGCAATTGGTAGAGGCCGATTTGGGATATGGAAAGGGGAAACACTTTTCCAAGGAGCTACTGACTTCAAAGTTCTGGACCAAGAAGGATCTTAGAATGCAGTGAGTGTGTGTGTGTGTGTGTGTGTGTGTGTTCATATTTGAAGAGAATATACTCACAGTTTCTCAGCCCAACGGTATGCCTTCCATATATTCTCATCAATGTAAGAAATAGAGTTTCCTTGGAAATTTCTGTAAAAAAACACAGTTCAGATCCTTGAATAGGAAGGAAAAGAATGAACAGAATAAGTAAAAGAATCACTGCCAACCTTGTGGGGAATATTCCAATGCAGAAAATGCCAGCTTTCTAATTTCCACGGCCCTCAGCATCCCAGTGCAGTTAATAAAGAGAGAGCATGGGGGCCGTTGCTGCACAAACAAGGCAGCTCCTTAGAACCTGAACTTCCTATTTGTTCAATTCCTTGGATAGATAATGCCAGTTAATTACTTTGGAGAGAAGTATTTTTTTCCAACATCACTTATGTGTCTAAATTGATTCTTTCCACAAATCAATGAGAAAATAAGAACTCAACAGAAAAAATGGTGAAAACATTTACCATTATCAGCAAACAAATGTAAAGAAGCCTATGCCAGGCAACACCAAAGCTTTGGCTCAGTGCCTTCTGCTGAAACCTCTCCAGGTGTTAGAAGGATAAGGGAAGTTGGAAATTAGAAGAACTAATATAGAAAGATTTCTTAGACATATTGCATAGGGAAAAGCAACAGATACACTGGACAAGGAATAAAAAGTATTCCCTCATTTGGAAATTAGGAAAAAACATAAAGGAAAGATATGGGAGGAAGGACACACACCAAAAAGGTAACAGGAGTTATGAGTTGGTAGGGAGGGTGCAGTGGGATTTTCACAGGATTTTATCCTCTATACCTGTGACATTCAAAAAAAAAAGTATCCATGACAATTACACATGTTTAAAAGAAGCTATTAAATGCCTGAGGTTCAGTTGCAACCACTAACTCTGTGTATGACTTTGAATCTTTACCTTTAGCTTTGTCCTCTTCCCTCAGCAGCAGCGTACCTATTCAGTTTACATACACATTTTTTCAGGGGAGTCAGAAATAAGTCAAAACAGATCCCCATCTACCCATCTGCCTAGTGGACACTTCCAGTCAACCTAAAGCCTTCTCGTTGCCCTATGCTCCCTGGTTAAGAGACATCTAAATTTCCATCCTCTTTATCTGGACAGAAGCTTCAGAGTAATAGTTGAGTTTTCTCTTTTTCGTACACACCCCACCTGCGACTCCATCACTTAGTCCATCTTGCCACTTCTTCCTTCATGGTGCTCTCAAGGCTCTTCTTTCTGCTCTTTTCAGCCACTCTGATTCAGCTCATTGTTACTTTACTCCAAGATTTTGTTAGAATATTCTATCTGGTCTCACTGGATCAAGCTCTCCTCTTTAGATCGCTCTTACACAGGGAGTTGAAAATAATCCTCGTTATAATGGTCTGTATCTCATGCTTGAAAACTTTCAATGGGCTCTCTCTATAACTCAGAGTGTGACTTTTAAACCTCTCTAGCTGATAGTCAAGATTTTTCATAATTGTATCTTTAACTGCTTCCTAACCTAATTCTTAATTCCTGATCATTCCTGCAGCCATGCCTTTGCCTAGACTTATACTCCCTATTTTTTTTTCTCTATTTAACAAATCAGAGCCATTTTTTAAGCCTCAGCTAAAGTGTTACCTTATCCACACAGCTCTCCCTGACCTCCAGACTCCACTGATTACAGAGTCTGGTGAATTCCAACACCCATGGCACCTCTTTTAGAGCAGAATTACATGTCACCTCCCTTTTTATGACTATTTCCATTCTTCCCACCTACCCTTTTATGTTCTGAAGATAATGTCATCACCCTAGTGTGGCTCCCACAGTACTCACTCTTGGGTTTGGCACAAAAAGGGTACTGTTTGTAGAAAGCCAAGGGACAAAGATGAGTTCTGAACATAACTGAGGAATCAAAATAATAATAACTAACACTCATATTTTTGTTGGGCCCTGATACAAGTGTTTTATATTACCTCATCTAAATCTCACAATAATCCCATGAGACGATAAGTATCATAATCTCCATTTCACAGATAAGGAAACAGAGTCACAAAGCTAATAAATGAGAGACCTCGGTCCAAACTCAGGCAGTCTAGTTCCAGAGTTTCTACTTTTATCCACTTTGTTGTATCACCACCAAGGAGATGGAGAGAGGGACATGCTGCTATTATAGAGGATGGAGCAAAAATCGGAGAGTAAAGGTTCAGGAATGAAATAATGGGGTTAAAAAGCTGGATGAAGAAGAATAAGGACAATTACAAGTAAAAGATTGGGGAACGGGGAATAGTAGTAAAAAGGAAAATGAAGATAAGGGATAGTTGACAAAGAAACAGTAAAAACAGAAAGGCAGTCATCATGGCTGGGGGGATGAGGAAGGCCCAAGAAGACCTCAAGGAAGAGGCTGCCATCTCAAGCAGGAGGCAGAAAACAAATGAGTAAAGGCAATTCTTACAAGATGGAGAAGGTGCCGTTATAGGCGTCCGGCTCTGGCACAGGCACGCTGTGGAGCCTCTGCTGTAGGCTGAGACCAATACACGACAGCGTCTCATCTTTGCAGGTACAGCGCTCACATATTTTGAGGTCTCTGGTGGCATTCTGTTCTGGTTGCTCAGTTAAAGCTGTGTAGACCTTTTTTGAGGTATATTTTACAAAATGCACCACTGAATGCTGAGTTGTTGGAGGAAACTCTGTCTCAAATGACTCTGGTTGCCGACTTACAGTATTTTCCAAGTCCATAGGTGGAACTCTGACTTCAGTCAGGTTTGGATGTTGACTCTGAACCTGTTCAGGATGTCCAAGTGTCACTTCAAGGTCCTCTGGAGGACGAGTTGTAGTCTTCATGGTTGTAGAATGTTCAGCCTCTGTACGTTCTGGAGTTATGGTAAGCCCCAAGCCCATAGGACGAAATGAGATGGTGGGTGATGCCGGATGCTGACCTTGATCCTTACTTGGAGCTGGAACTGTCACTTCCTGCTGGAATGGATACTGAACTACAACCTCCTTGTGTGGCTCTGGAGGCTGAGTTGGGGTCTCTTGCATGGATGGAGAAGGTTCAGTCTCTGTAGTGGATTCTGGAGTTACGGTAGGTCCTAACTCCTCATGATGAACTGTGACGGTGGGCAACGTGGGTTGCTGAGCTTGATCCTGACCTGGAGTTGGAACTGTCACTTCCTGCTGGATTGGATACTGAATTACAGCCTTCTTAGGTGACTCTGGAGGCTGAGTTGGGGTCTCTTGCATGGTTGGAGAAGGTTCACTCTCTGTAGTGGATTCTGGAGTTATGGTAACCACCAAGTCCAAAGGTTTAACTGTGACTTTAGTTAAGGTTAGATGCTGAACCTGAACCTGCTCTAGATGTGCAAATGTCACCTCAAGGTCTTTTGGAGGAGCTGTAGTTTTCTGCAGGGCCGTAGAAGTTTTAACCTCCACAGTGGGTTCTGGAGATATGGTCAGCTCCAGGTTCAAAGGTTGATCTGTTACATTAGGTGACAATGGATGATGAGCTTGATCCTGATCTGGAGTTGCAATGGTCACCTCCTTAAACGTTGGAGGCTGAACTACAACCTCCCTCAGTGTCTCTGAAGGCTGACTTGGAGTCTCTTGCGTGGTTGAAGTTTCAACCTCTGTAGTGGGTTCTGGAGTTATGGTTAGTGCCAGGTCTACAGGTTGAACTGTGACTTCAGTCAAATTTGGATGCCGAGCCTGGATCTGCTCTGGGAGTGGAAGTGTCACCTCAGGGTCCTCTGGAGGAGCTATAGTCCGTTGCATGGTTGTAGAATGCTCAGCCTCCATAGTAGGCTCTGGAGTTACAGTAAGCTCCAGGTCAACAAGTTGGACAGTGACACTGGCTAAGTTTGTATGCTGAGCCTGTTCTTGTCCTAGAGGTGGAACTGTCAACTCATTGTGCACTGGAGGTTGTGCTACAACCTCCTTAGGTGGCTCTGGAGGCGGAGCTGGGGCCTCCTGCTGGGTTGGAGACATTTCTGCCTCCTTAGAGGGCTCTGGAGGTTGAGCTTGAGCCTGCTGCAGAATTGGAGATGGTTCTATCTTCTCAGGAGGCTCTGAAGGCTGAGTCTGTACCTCTTGTTGTGTTAGAGAAGGTTCTGTCTCTGTAAGTGACTCTAGAGGTAGAGATGGGGCTTCCTGCAAGGCTGGAGAGGATTCTACCATCTCAGGAGATTGTGGAAGCTGAGAAGGGGTCCTTTGAGAGACTGGAAGAGGTTCCACTTTGTCAGGGAGCTGTGAAGGCTGATCTGGGGTTTCCTGGTGGACCAGAGATGGTTCCACCTTCCCAGGAGGCTCTGAAGGCTGAGGTGGGGCCTCCTGTGGTGTGGGAGAAGGTTTCACCACCTTAGGGGGCTCAGGTGATACCGATGGGGCCTCCTGCTGGGTTGGAGAAGATTCTGCCTCATTAGGGGGCTCTGAAGGCTGAACTGGGCCTTCCTGCTGGACCGGAGGTGGTTCTACCTTCTCAGGAGGCTTTGAAGGCTGAGCTGGGGCCTCCTGTGGTGTGGGAGAAGGTTCTACCTCCTTAGAGGTCTCAGGAGATATACTTGAGGTCAGCTGGGGGACTAGAGACTGAGCTGGGGCCTCCTGTTGACCTGAAGTAGGTTCCACATCCTTAGGGGGGTCTGGAATCTGAGCCAGGACCTCTTGTTGGCTTGGAAAAGATTCATCTTCAGGGGACTCTGGAGACTGGGAAAGAAGCTTGGACTGGGTTAGAGAAAATTCAACCTGCTCAGGGGGAAGAGGAGACTGAGCAGGGACATCCTGCTGCACTGAAGAATGTTCAACCTCCTTAGTTGGTTGGGGGGTTATGAAAACCTCCACATCCACAGGTTTAACTGTGATATTGGGCAACACTGGATGCTGAGCTTCCAATGGACCTGGAGGTGGAAATGTCACCTCATGATGTACTGGAGGCTGAGCTACAACATCTGTAGAGGACTCTGGAGGCTGAGCTGGGTGCTCATGCTGAACTGGAGAAAGCCCAACACCCTCATTGGGCTTTGGAGGCTGAACTGGGACCTCTTGCTGGATTGGGTAAGGTTCTACACCTGCAACAGGCACTTGAGGCAGAGCTGAGCTCTCCTGCTCCTGGCTTGGGGAAAGTTCAATTTCTTCAGGAAGATCTTCAGGCTGAGTTGGGACTCCCTGCTGGACTGGAGAAGGTTCAATACTTCCAGGGAGGGTTGGATGCTGATCGAGGACCTCCTGCTGGATTTGAGAAAGTTCAATTTCCTCAGGAAGATCTTCAGACTGAGTTGGGACTCGCTGTTGGACTGGAGTAGGTTCAACATTTCCGGGGGGGCCTGGATGCTGATCTGAGACCTCTTGCTGGATGAAAGAAGGTCCAGTTTCCTCAGGAAGATCTTCAGTTGGCGTTGAGACTTCATGCTGGACTGGAGAAGATTCAGCATTTTCAGGGGCAGCTGGATGCTGCTCTGGGACCTCCTCTTGGATTGGAGAAGGTTCCAACGGCTCAGGAGATGCTCCAGGCTGAGCTGAGGCCTCTTCTTGGGGTGGAGAAGTTTCAACTTCATTAGTGGATTCTGAAGTTATGGTAACTGCCAGATCCATAGGTTTAACAGTCATATTAGGAAACAGCAGGAACTGAGCTGGATTCTGACCTTGAGGAAAAACTGTTATCACATGATCCTCTGGAGAGTAAGCTGGGGCCACTTGGGTTGGAGAAGTTTCAATCCCCTCAAGGGGTTCTGGATACTGAGTTGGGGCCTCTGGTTGGGGTGAAGGCTCACCCTCCTCTGACACCTGAGGGGGCTGAGCTGGGGCCTCCTGCTGGGTTGAAGAAGGTTCAACCTCCTCAGGATTCTGTGACTCCTGAGCTGGGGACTCCTCCTGAGTTGTAGGTGGTTCACTCCCCTCGGAGGCCTGTGGGTGCTGAGCTGGGGCTTCTTGTTGGGTTGGAGAAAGTCCAACCTCTGCAGAGGTCTGTGGATGCTGACCCTGGCTCTCCTCCTGGGTTGAAGATTCACCCTCCTCAGGGGTCTGTGGAGATTGAGCTGGAGCTTCCTCCTCGGGTGGAGACGGTTCTCCCTCCTCAAGGGTCTGTGGAAGCTGAGCTGGGACCTCCTCCTGGGGTGGAGATGGTTCATCCTCTTCCTGGGTCTCTAGAAGTTGAGCTGGGGCCTCCTTCTGGGTTGAGGATGGTTCACCCTCCTCAGGGGCCTGTGATTGCTGAGCCAGGGCCTCCTGCTGTTTTGGAGGTTTCTCCTGTATGGTAGATTCTGGAGATTGTGTTGGAGTCTCCTGTTGAACTGGCAAAGATTCAACCTCCTCAGGGGACTGTGGAGGCAGAGTTGGGGCTTCATGCTGGGTTTCAAAAGGTTCCACATTAAGAGGCACTGAAGGCTGAGCTGGAGCCTTGGGTTGAACTGGAGAACGTCCCACCTCTGTAGTGAGTGCTGCTGTTACGGTAAGCTGCACATCTGAAGGTTTCACACTGACATTGAGGTTTAAATGTTGAACATGGTAGTGACCTGGAGGTGAAACTTTCACCTCATGATGCTGTGGAGGATGAGCTGGGTGCCTCTGCTGGGTTGGTGAAGGTTCCACCTCCCCTGAAGGCAGCTCTGGAAGCTGAGCTAGTTGCTCTTGCAGGGTTGCAGAAGATTCTATCTCCCCTGGAGACTGAGCTGGAGTCTCCTGCTGGGTTGAAGATTCTGTCTCACTAGGGAGCTCTGCATGCTGAGCTGAGGGCTCCTCCTGGGTTGGAGAAGGTTCAGCTTCTCCAAAAGGGCCTGGAACCTGAGCTGAGGGTTCCTGCTGGGTTGCAGATTTTGCCACCTCAGGATGCTCTGTAGGCTGAGCTGGGGTCTGCTGCTGCGCTGGGGAATGTTCTGCCTCTTCAGGATTCTCTGGGGGCTGAGCTGGGGTCTCCTGCTCCAGTAGAGAAGGATCAATCACCCCAGGGGGCTCGGAAGGCTGACCTGGGGTCTCCTGCTGGGTTAGAGAAGGATCAATCACCCCAGGAGGATCAGCAGGCTGAGCTGGGGTCTCCTGCTCACTTGAAGGCTCAACTTCCTTTGGAGGCTTACTGAGGTCTCTTGCTGGGTTAGAGAAGGTTCTGCTTCCTCATTATGCCCAAGAACCTGAGGTGGGGCCTCTTGCTGGGCTATAGGAGATTCGATACCTTTTTCAGGCCCTGGAGTTGTGGTAAGTGCCACATCAAAAGGCTTACGTGGAAACCAGGGAAACATTAAATAATCTGGGTACTGATGTAGAGGGTGAGGTATCACCTCATCACTTACTGAAATGTGACTTAAATATGTGGTAGGGAACTCTGGAACTAGGGTTGGGGCCTCCTGCTGTACTGGGGTTGGTCCAGCCTCCTCAGGGTGCTCTGCAGGCTGAGCCTCGGCTTCCTGCTGGACTGGGGCTGGTCCAGCCTCCTCGGGGAGCTCCTCGGGGTGAACCTGTGTCTCCTCCTGCACTGGGGTTGGTCCAGTCTCCTCAGCCTGCTCCGCAGGATGAGCTTGGGCCTCCTACAGGACTGGGGTCAGTCCAGCTTCCGCCGGTTGCTCTGGAGGATGAGCCTGGGCCTCCTGCTGGACTGGGGTCAGTTCGGCCTCCTCAAGGTGCTCCTCAAGCTGAGCCTCCCCTCCTGTGGGGCTAGGGTCAGTTCTGCCTCCTTAGGGCGCTCTGGAGGATGAGTTAGATTTATGGTCAGATCGAGAGGTTTAACAGTGACATTGGGGAAGCTTGGTTTCTGAATTTCATTCTGACTTGGAGATGGCACATTTCCTTCATGATGTGCTACCAGTTGAGAAGCGATCTCCTTAGATGGCTCTGGAGGCTGAGCAGGGGCCTCCTGAGGGGCTGGAGAACGTTCTACTTCTTCAGGGGCCTCTGTTGGTAGAGCTGAGGCTTCCTGCTGGACTGAAGAAGGTTCTACCTCTTCAGGGGTACTTGAAGTCTCAACTGGGGCCTCTTGTGGGTTTGCTGAATTTCTATCCTTAAGGGACTCTGGAGGCTGCGACAGAGACCCCTGCTGGAGTGATGTTTCCGTCTCTTCAGGGGGCTCTGGATGCTGGGCCTGAGCCTCCACTTGGGGCACCAAAGATTCAGCTTCCTCAGGAGACTCTAGATGACTTGGGGTCTCCTGCAAGGGTGGAGAAATTTCAGCCTTCTCAGAGAGGTTTGGAGATTGATCTGGTCCCCCTGGAAAACCCACAGGTAGATTCTTCTCAGGATATATATCCATTTTGGAATCTAAATAATCATCCAACTGTTGTTCTAGGTGTTTTTTATTTGCAAATTGGTTTGGAGTTCCAACAGCAACTTTGGCAAGTCTTTGATGCTGAGCTAGATCTTTCTTCAGGTTTAGGGGTGAAACAATAAACTTCGTTGGCTTTGAACTCTGACTATCCAGAGATGGAACAAGGATTTTAAATGATTGGTGATCTTCGGCCTGATCTAAACCGACAGTTTTAATCTCACTTTTGAGTTGAAGAGGTGGCGCTGTGGTCTGACGAACCACCTCTGGGAGCCTTTGATGCTGGCTTAGCTGGTCATGCAGATCTTGATCTGGCCCTGGGAGCAGTTCTCCAACCGAATCCGTGTCCAGGAACGGAATCAAAGTTTCAGTCAACTCCATGGGCGGGGCCAACATCTGGGCTGGAGCAGAGGGCCCCAGGTAAATAAAGCCCCCTGGCTCAGCCGGGGGTGTAAGTGCCTGGGGCGATTCGGGTGGGAGATCGGAGGAGCCCGAAGACCAGGGCTCGGTAAGCTTCAGGGGGTCGGAGGTCAGCTGGGCAGGGTTCAGGGCCCACTCCGGAGGCTGGGCTGCCAGGACCAGCAGCCACAACGATTGCCACATAAGGGAAAGCAGTGGGGAACAAAGGCACAGCGGGGACATGATATGCGGAGGCTCTAGGGCGCAGCAGCCCAGGCCAGTGGGGCGCTGGCGCCACACCCTCAGCGCGAGCCGGAGCATTATGGCAGTCAGTCCCGTGATGCGCTCACTGTTAGCAACAGCGCGCCCCTCCCCCGCCTATGTCCCACCCTTTATTTATGACATCTTTATTTACACCCCCTTTATTAGCTCCTTGGAGATGGGCTCCGCACCACCGGATTGAGCGCTTTTCCCAGAATCACTAGGGCCCAGGACTCCCTTCCCCCTGTAAAGTTCACCACCGCCCCCGCCCCGGGGCTGCTCACAGCAAGGCAGGATTTAGACTCAGATCTGGGTGTCCCCGGACTCCAGCAACTCTGGCGGGCTGATTGGGTGGGGGAGTGGAGCTGAGCTCCCAAGGAAGCTACGGGACTTGGCATCCTGGGAAATTAAAACATGCTAGTCCAGCTCTGGCAATTTGAACTCTTGTTCTTTAAAGCTTAAATCCGAGAGACATTCTTCCTCCCCCTGGCCATACTGCTTCCAAGAAAAGTAGCTGACCTGCAAAATAAGCACCAGTTAGGGCGATGGGGAGGGGAACGCAGTTACAGTTAGGTATTCTAAAATGTTGCCATTTCCTCTAAATTCTCAATACCCACATCTAATTATTAATTCACCACTCTGACAGATGAGGGCTACCACTGAATCTGTGATGTCTCCAAAATGTCTCTAGGAGGGGTTCTAAGGGGCTGCTGAGCAATTCATTCTGGGAAAGAGGGCCTGAAACCAATTCTATCCCTTTATTTACATTGGGTGGGAAAACTTCCTCCATCTCATCTTGAATGGACATAGCTGTTGATCTAGAAAGAGTAATAAGGCCCCTTTTCAGAGGTCCACCCTGTGTGCCCACATGGAGAAGGCACTTAGCATGTTAAAGTCAGCATGTGAAACAATTTTCTTGAAATACAGTAACTAGCAACCGAGTTTACTTCCTTCACAGCCCTTTTTATAATGTATTTTTAGTCCTTGTTTGTGGTCTGGCACAACCTCTAGCACGTAAACTGCAAGAGAGAGGGGCTTCTTCTCTTAATCCCAGGGTCTAGCCCACAAGAATGGTTTTTAAATGGAACTGATTCCAAGACTGGCCTTATGTAGGAATGGATCTGTTGTTATAATCAGGTTTCTGAAATCTTCAGCATCAGTGCTGAATCTCTTTCTCTCATCTTTCATATTTTGCAGGAAGCTACTTTTTTTTTAATTAAAAAAAATTTTTTTAGAGAGAGAGAAGTGTGAGTGGAGAAGAGGGACAGAGGGAGAGACAGAGAGAATCCCAAGCAGGCTCCAGGCTCAGCACAGAGCCTGACATGGGGCTGACCCCACACACTCTGGGATCATGACCTGAGCCCAAATCAAGAGTCGGATGCTCGACCCGTGGGCCACCCAGGCACTCCAGGAAGCTAGACTTCTTAAAGCTGAACTTGGATAAGTCTGAAGTTTCCTTGAATGGTTTGATTTAAATTAAATTAAAGTAACTATTTTGCATGGGCTGGGGGCGGGGGGGAGCTTTCAGTGCTTTTCCAGAAAGTAACCATCTTTTCTGTCTCTACCCTCTTCCCTTCAAAACAAACTTTGCAACTGTAAGGTAAATTAAATATTCCGAAATCTAGGGGTGCCTGGGTGGCTCAGTTAGCTGAGCATCTGACTTCGGCTTAGGTCATGATCTCACAGTTCATGGGGTTGAGCCCCGCATTGAGCACACTCCTGACAGCTCTGAGCTTGGAGCCTGCTTCCGCTTCTGTGTCTCCCTCTCTCTCTCTGCCCCTCCCCTGCTCACGCTCTGTCTCTCTCACTCGCAAAAATAAACAAACATTAAAAAAAAATCCAAAAACAAAACTTCACAAATCTAGCCCCAAATAAAGTTCTCAACGACATGCAACACATTCTTTGGTCCTTTGTTGTTTGTTTGTTTTTAAACATTCTGTATGTGGTACATTAGTATTTTCTTTTAAAAATTACTTTGGTAACTTAATCCCTAATTCAGGGCATCTAGGTGAGTGATTTATAGAAAGGTTCTTCAGCAAGATATTCATGCAAGATATATGAGAGATGACAACATCTGGGTGATACATCCTATTTGAGTGGCACAATGGTTTCAAACACTGTGGTATAATCATATTTAAGGCCATAGTTACTCTGTTCCCAAATCCTTGAGATTCTGTTTGAGAGGAGCTCTAAAAGGCTTGTGTCCTCTCCTATGTCCACAACTATGGGAGCACTCTCTGAATCTCAAACAAGGCCAGGACTTCAGGAAAAGCCCCAGAAATTGCCTACCATCAAAAGCAGTTTCCTAGTTTCACACTTCTCAAAGGACCATAGTGCTAATGCCAAAGTCTTTCAACTTCTGCTGGTTGCTTTACATTATGGCTTCAGTGGCTATGTAAGCCTTGAGCTTTAATCTCCACATACTTGAATTAAATCCTGTAGCTTGTCTTCGAAACTGCCATCTGTGATCTCTTCACAGGGTCTGTATTCCACAGCTATTTTACCACTTTCTGAAATAAAGTGAACAAGGATTGACCAAAAAAAAAAAGAAAGAAAGAAAGAAAAAAGAAAAGAAAAGAAAAGAAAAGAAAGAAAAGAAAAAAAAGAGGCACCTGAGTGACTCAGTCAGTTAAGCATCTGACTTCAGCTTAGGTCATGATCTCATGATTCGTGAATTCAAGTTCCACATTGGGCTCTCTGCTGTCAGGACAGAGCCTGCTTTGGATCCTCTGTCTCCCTCTCTCTGCCCCTCCCCCGTTCACTCTCCCTCTCTCTTTCTCTCAGAAAAAAACATTTAAAAAATAAAGTCAATGAGGATCATTTCAGAATTTTTCTCGTTCTAAAACTTGTATACAATGATTAGACATTCTTTTTATTTCTAAAAGCAGAAAATAAAAGCATTTTCCTAGAAGTTTTCTCATCTCATACTTCAGTTTTTATCGTAACTATTGAGAAAAAATATATATGAAGTTAATGACTATGTGGTTCAAAAATTGCTATGATCTTAGAGATAGGAACTAAGGAATAATGACACAGGAAGTAAAAACTATGGAAACAAAAATGTTCAAAACCATGTAACTAAACAGTAAGGGATTAGGTAGAGGTCAGGGTGAGTTCAAACCTGGAATAAAGACCACTGGACTATAGCTGACACCTGCTATTCATATTAGAAACAAGGCAAGTTTCTATGCCCTGGAAACAAAATCCCACCAGATACAATGAACAATGCTTTAGAGCAGGTGAGAGAGAGAGAGGGAAGGAGGAAGAGAGAGAGAGAAAGAGAGTGTGTGTATGTGAGAGAGAGAGAGAGAGAGGGAGGGAGGGAATGCGCTTGAACAGTTTATTGGCAGAACCTGGTCCGTGTCCCTTATAGACAATGCAATTCCCCTTAAGGCAAACTACAGTTACAAGATGCCGAGTGTGCACAAGGAATACTACAGCATGTATCGGAGAGGTCAACAACCCAAAGGTTTAGTTTGGTTCTTAAAGGTTGTTACTCAGAACTGACAGCTAATGGAGATTCTACCTGATGACCAGGGAAGTCAACCTTCACTGGAAGAGCTGCCCAGGCTGGAAGCCTGAGACCAATCCAGGGTCAACTCTCATAGGCAACTAAGGCCTCTGAAACTTAGCTAGGATTTCTTAGTCTCTAAGCCTGCAGGACTATGAAGCAGGGGAGCAAATTGTTTGGGGACTCTCTACTAATTATAAAATTTCCTTTCAGCACAGCCTGTAACATTCATACACATTGTAGAACTCAATAGGGAACACAATGCTATTCAATAGCATGACCGCTTTCGAGATTCACAAAATTGTAGCTGATCCTATTTTTTTTTTTTCTAGGAGAGAGAGAGAGAGACAGCATGAGCAGGAGAGGGTCAGAGAGAGAGGGAGACACAGACTCTGAAATAGGCTCCAGGCTCTGAGCTGGCAGTCAGCACAGAGCCCGACACGGGGCTCGAACCCACGAAGTGGGAGATGGTGACCTAAGCGAAAGTCGGATGCTTAACCGACTAAGCCACCCAGGCGCCCCGTAGCTCATCCTGATATAAGAATCATATTCACCTAATATGTCATTTCTAGAAACAAAAACTGAAGCTGACTTGATTCCAAAAACACAATCTAATGAATTCTCCAACAGGATAACAATGATGATGACAAGTTAACATATTTTCTCTGCTTACCGTGTTCCTGTTTCAGGGATAGTTCTAAACTTTTTCATCATCTCATTTGCTCTTACAGTTCATCTCCCATGAGGTAAGCTGAATTATTATGTTTACTTTGCAGATAAAGAAATGGCAGCTTAGAAAGATAAAATACTTCAAATCTTACTATAAAACCTAAAATTAGATAGGAAATCTAGAAGACAGAGTTAAGATTCAACACTAGATGTCCAAAGCTTAAAAGTTTATTTTTTAAAAATTATTTGAGAGAGGGAGAGCATGTGGGCATGAGAGAGCAGGGGAAAGGCAGAGAGAGAGGGGGAGAGAGAGAATCCCAAGCAGGCTCCACGCTGTCGGCACAGAGCCCGACATGGGGCTCAATCTCACAAACTGTGAGATCATGACCTGAGCTGAAATCAACAGTTGGATGCTTAATGGATTGAGCCACCCAGGCGCCCCTAAAGCTTATAATCACCATACTATTGTGTATTATGAGCAAACACTCAAGAAAGAAGACCGAGTCAAACACTTTCTGTGTGGACAGAGGCAAGTCACTATATATCTATGCACTGGGGACAGAAATATTTGCATTTCTCACAAATGCCACAAAGAACATATTTGAGACTACTGCTCTGAAAGCATTTGGTGAGTAAAACAATATGAAGTGTTTTCATCCAACTGACTTTTCACAATGAGTGTATTTGCTCACTGAAACTGACGTACTGTAAGGACAATCAAAGAAGTCTTACCTAAAACCACGATCAACAGTTTCTGGAATGCGTCTGACATAGCCCTCTGAATAGCAAGCTTCTGGGTGGTCTTCCTTTTCATAAGAAATGATAATGGCCCTAAATCCAACCAAAACAAATGGATTGAAAAATGCCTATCTGAATGATAACTGATTTGAGGGTTAAATGTTTCAAAGTGAAAATACATCCATGATTCTTAGTTCATTACCTTAGCAACTAAGGGCAGGCACAACACAAGGCTGAACAGCTCTGCTGTGGGCACGTCCTGACAGGGCACACTGTTACTGCCCTGATCTATTTCAGAAGTGCCACAAGGGAGATGCAAGCTCGGACAGTGGCACAGGTCTCCCATCACTCACAGATTGCAAACAGACAGGCTGAAACTAGACTCCTACAGACCCTACCCTCCTGTGCGTCAAGGGCTGGAGTCACAAGGGGAGAAGGTCTGGTGGTAGTGCATGTGACCCCCCTTCTCTCTCTGACCCCCACCCCCATCTCTTCCTGGGCACCACCCCAGGGAGCCTACTCCACCCCATTTACTAACAGCCCTGCCCCTCCCTTAAAACCCTAAGTGTAAGTGCTGTGGACACTGGGAAAAAACACAGTACCAATTGGAATACCTTTCCTAGGAATCTGGATTTGACTCTTTAGACTCCAGCCCTTTTATAGGAGGCAAAGGACTCAACATTTACACAAGAGTTTATTTAAATCTTTAGATGATGACTTTGCTGGGATGACTGCAGGCTGCAAGAGATCTGTATTTGAAGGACTATTTTAGCACAAGGCAAATTCTTTTTTTTTTTTTACTGTTTTATTTATTTCTAGGAGAGTGAGAGAGACAGCGTGAACAGGGGAGGGTCAGAGTGAGAGGGAGTGACGACTCTGAAACAGGCTCCAGGCTCTGAGCTGGCAGTCAGCACAGAGCCCAACACGGGGCTCGAACCCATGAAGCATGAGATCATGACCTAAGTGAAAGTCAGATGCTTAACCGACTAAGCCACCCAGGCGCCCCAGCACGAGGCAAATTCTTAACCAAAAATGGGAAAAACATTACTTCCCTCCTCCTAAACTTCTTGGCAGAAAAGTCAGCCTTAGGATTTTCAAGTTAAAGGTTCTTTCAGGTATTGCCTAAGATAAAAGCCTATGCTGTAGGCCAGAAAAACTCTGCTTAGGGCTTTAGTTGCTTAGAAAGAGAAGGGCTGGATGATGTATCTGAAAAGACGAGTTTTTAGAAAGAGAGATTCCACCTTCTCTTCCCCACCCCGCCCCTGACCCCCACTGTAAACAGACCTTCCTCCAGGTTATCCAAAGGCTCCTCAGCCATGCCAGCTCCGGGACTCCGGCACCCGTAGGATGGCAACACCACCTCTAAAGCACAGAAGAACTTCAGCCTCTGCTTCTGAAGTGGTGCTGCAGTATCTTCATTCTCCCCTTCTTCAAGGTCAGAAAGATCCTGAAGCTGTTAGGATTTTAAGTGAAAGGTCCTTCCTCAGATCTCAATGTAAGCTTCAAGATGTTTTGTTATTAGAAATGAAAGCTAAACTCCAGCAATCCCAGCCCACAGTGGAGGTATCCTATAGCTTCAACATCTGCTAAGACTTGTCTTAGAGCACTGGCTGTGATAACATAGGAGCTTGGCATGTTATCCACGGCCCTCAGAATCCTAGATCTGGCTCTAATTTCCTACTCTACAGATACCAAAGAAATGTCTCCTGCATTTTGCCTTTTGCCCACTCTCCTTTGCAAGCTTACTCTTCCCAAGATGTCTATCTGATGATACCTAGTAGCCATTCAAGGTTCTGTTCAAACAGCATTTCTCTAGTAATTTCCCTGATCCAACTTGGTCTTATTCCCCTCTTCTATGTTCCAAAAACAATTATACCTCTTATTTTGCCCATATCCATTTCTTCCCCTCCCTCTCTCCTCCTTCTTCTCCTTCTTTTAAAATTTTTAAGTAGACTCCCCGCCCAACTGGGGCTTGAACTCATGACCCCGAGATCAAGAGTCGCATGCTCTACTGACTCAGGCACCCAGGTGCCCCAACTTCTTTTTAATATAGTTATTTTTGCATTCCATTTCCCCAGAGCATAAACCCCTTGAGAGTATGGACTAGTCCTTAGTCCTGCTCATCTGCACTGTGTACCATGTTTAAAACTGATGCATGAACAACAAAGAACAAACTCAAATATTTATGAAATAAATGAACAGCTGGGTAGGGAGTAGAAGGAGCAAAATGACTGTTTGAAAAGAAATGTGGTTTTAGGGGCGCCTGGGTGGCTTAGTCGGTTAAGCGTCCGACTTTCGCTTAGGTCATGATCTCGCAATTCGTGGGTTCTAGCCCCGCATCGGGCTCTGTGCTGACTGCCAGCTCAGAGCCTGGAGCCTGTTTCAGAGTCTGTGTCTCCCTCTCTCTCTGACCCTCCCCTGCTCACGCTGTCTCT